>JAHREE010000245.1:20730858-20768157 GCA_033628505.1 Tringa tobata
AGGGCTGGCACAAGGGTGACACAGGACAGCAGCCGAGGGGAGTGCATGGGGCAGGAGGAGGCTCCCATCAGCTCACTTGTGCAGGCAAAGGGCTTTGCCTCAGACAAGAGGGGACCACAGGCTGTGGCTCACCAGTGGACTTCACAGCAACCTCTGGCAAGGATGCCTGAGGGTCCTCTGGGGAGGGTAAGCTCTGGCACAGGTAGTCCTTGCTCCTGTACCAAGCCAGCTACAGACAGCACTGGGACGCAGGGCTGATGTAAACCCTTGCTAGGCATCCGGGCTTGTTCCTCTTCCCCCTGGAAGAGGAACACCCACACCACAGCACACCCTTCCCACCCACTCCACTAGGGACAATGGAAGGCAGACTGTGTCTGGGGGTTGATAATGAGAGCCCCCATCTTGCTTCCATGCCCAGCGGGAGCAGGGTCTTGTCAGCCACAGAGAGTTGGTAAGGGGGCTCTGCTTACCTTCTGTGTCTGCAAGGTTTTCGCCAGATGCCTGAGTTGTTCCCACTGCAGGGGCTGTGCGACTTTGAGGAGGATTTCTTGAGCCCCACAGAGCTGTAGAGATGGAAAGATGTCACCACAACCTAGGACAGGGCACTCTCCATCTTCATCATGGCCAGTCTTAGAGCTTTTCCAGCTCTTTTGGGGAGGGTGGTAACCAGGACCTCAGACTGGTCTGCCTCAGACTGAAGGACACTGGTGGGCCTGGGATAGACAGGGGGACAGCTCTGTGCTGTCCTTGGGGACAAGTGGGTCAGGTCTGACAGTGACACAGGGGGCATCTCTCAGCAGCCCATGGCCCTACTGCTGAGGTCCACCCATGAAGTGTGAGCATCTGGTGTCGTTGTCCTCCTTGAATCGCTGGTGGGGTCAAGCTTAGTTGCTCACATGGAAGAAGAGCAGCTGAGGGCTCCTGTTGACTTTATTCCTCGTCCTCCATTTGCCACTTCCCATCACAGTCTCTATCATGCCTTTGAAGAGGTGGATGGAGATCACTTGCATCTGGTGGTGACAGTCTCTCCCAGGCACTGTGGGCTCTTCCTCTAGAGGGGACACATTCTCCCTGGGGCTCCATCAGGTGCTCCCTGATGGTCAAGGCAAAAGGGTTGGTTTTTGATGGGTCTGAGGCTGGCTTCTGGCTCTTTGCTTATCTCTGCCTCAGCAGAACAGCTGGGAGTACGTGAGGAACAGCGGGGCAAAACACTTCCTGGCAGTTCCCAGGGCTTTGACCTTGCCTGCCAGGGGGGACAGGGGGAAGGGACACATAGCTCCCGAAGTAATGCGGGGCGGCTGTGGACATACCACATTGTCCAACAGGAGCAGGAGCATCTGTTAGCTGCCCCAGAGGTGATGCTGTCATCTTGTCCCCCCACCAGGGAACTAGGTATCTTGCCCTGCCACCCCAAGGGACCCAGGTGTCCTGCCCCCATAGCCCAGGTCAGAAGGCACGGTCCAAGGCAACATGGGCAGGGGGCATCCGAGGGGACATGTGCAAGCCAGTCACGTGGTTTGTTAATGACTACCTAATGACCTTGGGGGGCCCGCAAGGGGGAGTGGGTCTTCCTGGATGTCTGGTTCCACCCCACACGTCTGCTGGACCTTGCTCTTTGCCCTGCCCCTCCGTCTGGATCCTTGCCCATTGGGCCCAGCTGGGGCCAGTATAAAAGCGGTGTGGGGAAGTGGGAGGGATCCCAGAGACCCCGAGGCCATAAGGGAAACTGAGGCACACACAGATGCGGGTGAGGGATGCGTAGGGTGTCTACGGGAGGGGACTCTGAAGGAACCCCGGCATCCAGTGTGGGAGGGAGGATACGTAGGGGATCCGGGTGTCAGAGCAAGGGGGTGGATCTACAGGGGACCCAGGGGTCCAGGGTGGGTGTTCCATAGGGGATCCAGGCATTCGGGGGGCGTGCAGAACTATAGGGGACCCCAGTGTCCATGGGGTATTCTGATGGGACCAGCATCCTGGTGGGATCCACAGATGGCCCAGGTGTCCAGGGGTTTGCTGTACTGGAGCCAGGAGTCCGAAGAGGAGGGTCCCTGTGCGTTTAAAGGTGATACGTAAGGGCGTCTGGGAGGGGGAATTTGTAAAGGAATTGAGTGTCGGGTGGGATATCCAGGTGGGGGTCCAGAACTCCAATAGCCCTGACCCCACTTTCCACAGGTGTCCATGGCGGGCTGGGCCCTATGCATGGTCCTGGTGCTGGCCGCGCTGGCAGGGACGGTGGCCGAGACCCGCTACGAGAAGTTCCTGCGGCAGCACGTGGACTACCCCCGGACATCCACGCTGGCGGCCCACCGCTACTGCGAGACCATGCTGGCGCGCCGGCGGGTGACGGGCCCGGGGCGGCCCTGCAAGCCCTCCAACACCTTCGTCCACGCGTCGGCCCAGGAGCTGGTGGCCGCCTGCAGCCAGGCGCCTGATGCGAAGGGGTTCCAGAGCACCCCGACAGCCATGGGCCTCACCGCCTGCCGCCTGCGGGGGAGGGACACCCGCCCCCCTTGCGCCTACCGAGCGCTGCAGCTCCAGCACCACGTGCAGGTCTCCTGCCTGAACGGGCTGCCCGTGCACCTTGCTGGCACCTACGCGCCCACCCAGTGAGGCTTGACCTGGGGGGAACATGGATTCTTCCTCTCCCTGTGGGGCTCTGTCAGGGGCCTGCAATAAAGGAGGTGCCACAGGCCTGGGCTCTGGCATCAGCTTCTGGGGGGACCCTGCGATCCTACCGCTCCCTGGCTGCCCCTGAGCCCCTTTGGGGGCCGCGCCCCCCCCCCCAGGTGGACCTGCCCCCCCTGTGTGTCTCAACCCCCTGGGTTTTCCCAGCCTCCTGGGTGTGCCATAGCCCCCAGGGGTGCCTCTTACCTGTCTTATGCCCCATAGACTCCCCCTTCCCGGGTGCTCCACAACTCCCTGGGTGCCACATAGGGCCCCCCGATCCCCTGGATGTGCACCCAATGCTCTCCCCTGCTATCCCAACACTTTGGATGTCACATTGCTTTCCTGGATGCCCCATGGCTCCCACAGGGTCTCCCAACCTCCCATATGCCTCATAACCCCCGAGGTACCCCCAGCTTCCCCCATGCTTGCCCCATAAACCCTCATGTGCCCCACAGTCCTCTCTCCCATATGCCTCTGACCCCATCTGGGGCCTCTCTGGGGCTGAGGCTGCTCTCAGGCCCCCTTGGCACCCCCATGGAGCCGAGCACTGGCTGGGGCCACACGTAGCCCTGAACCACCGCCACATGCACCCAGAACACAACCAAAACCACAACACATGCACACATGCAAACACACAACGCACACAAAACGTGCTCTGTGCACACAACACACAACCACAGACCGTGCTTGCAACAAAAAATGTGCGCACACCACACAAACACATGCACACCACACAAACACTAGATGCACATGCATATACAAACTTATACTCTTGGGTTTGGGTGAGATTTCACGTGTCTCAGCTTGTGTTCATCACCTCTGGTCCTGTCAGGGGGCACCACTAAGAGACCATAGCTCCCTTGTCTTCATTCCTCCCCATGGGTGCTTATCAGTACACTGATAAGTTCCCCCTGCCTGAGCCTTGTCTTCTCCAGGCTGAACAGTCACAGCTCTCTCAGCCTTTCCTCTTACCAGAGATGCTCCACTCCACCGTCATCAGCTCTTTCTGGGCTCTCTCCAGTATGTCCATGTCTCTCTTGTACTGGGGATCACCGGATCCAGAACTCCAGGTGCGTCTCACTCGTGCTGTGCAGAAGAGCTGGATCATCTCCATCGACTTGCTGGCGACACTCTGCTTAATGCAGCCCAGCAGGCTGGTGGTCCTCTTTGCTCTGATCCTATTACCGAGGGATCCCTGAGGACTCCAGTGGAAGTGCTGACATCCAGGTGCTGTGTTGCTGCAAAAAGGCAGCCCGAATGCACTCAGAAATTGTAGCAGAGCAGAAAAAGAAGCACAGCAAGTGGTCTTCCTGATCCTTTTCAATTGCTCCCTGTCCAAGATGTCTCTTCCGCAGGTGCCTTGAGTAACTCAGGTGCTCCCTTTCTGGAATTCAGCAGAAGGGGCTCTTCACAGATTGATGAGCTCCAGCTCTCAGCCCTGCCCCAGTGAGGAGAGCTCTACTCCCTGTACACTGGAGAGGAATTCGGGTATTTCAAGGGCATTAGGGCATTCCTGGCCTGGCAACTTCCAGCAGATTCACTTCACCCTGCTCCCTCCTGGCCATGGAAGGAGCTGCATGGGCTGACCCTCTCAGGAGGGAATCTGGGATTCAGGAGGGAAGCCTGGGATCTCAGCAGGGACAAGGATTTGATCTCTGCTCTGTTTCTTTCTACCTCGGTTCTTCAGGGCTTGGGAGAGGACTCCAGCCTCTCCATCTGCCCCCTGGCAGCTCAGATCGACCCGACACTGAGCGAGAAAAATATCATCGCTGTGATTTACCCTATGAGCCCTGCACTACAGGCTCTGAAGAGCATGGGAGAGGTGGTACCTGTCTTGGGGAGACAGCTCTGAGCAGCAGCCCAAGAGCAGCAATCCCAGTACTGGGATGCCCTGCACACTGGGGCTGCCTGAGTGTGCTGGGAAGTCTGTGTTGTTCCTGGCATCTCCCCTTTTCCTGCAGGGCAGCTCCACTCCTCTGGCACATCCCATCCCATTATTATGGTGTTGGTTCATCCCTCTGCTTTGTTTTCCCCTAAGAAGCAACTCTGCTTTTTCAGCATATGTTGGGGTTTGTTCTTTGTGAAGGCTGAAGGGAAAAAAAACCTCAGCCACCAAGGAATTGGGATCACCCTGAGGGTGTTAGGACATCCGCTCTTTCCCGCAGCCAGTGGCAATGCAGATCATACTCAGACACTTTATCCCTGAGGCAAAGCACCAGTTGATCTGCTGGCTTCGCAGTAAGAATCAGAAAAGCTGCAGCTGCTTCTGCTGTCTCTAAAAGGAGATGCCAGGACAAGAACTGCCTCTCTGCAGGGCTTGTGTATCACATGAAAGGGGACGGAAGGGGAACAGCAAGCAGCCCAAGACCTGTTTTCCCTGTCACTGGCTACTGTGCATGGTCCCTGGAGCTGCATACCTGTTGTCTCAGGAGCTCTGTGGTGGGGTTGAGGGGAACCAGCAGGGTGGATGGTCTCCAGTGATGTCAGTCCCTGTACCAAATGTCCAAAAACCTTAGGAGGTACCAGGAGGATCTGTCTCCATCTGGCCTTGATCTCAACACCGAAGGAAGGAAAGGAGTTCCTAATAGGATTCTGCCTTGAAAGTAAACTGCCTCTTTTGCCAGTGCTGGGCAGGGAAGGGCACAGGGCTGGCCCCTCACCCACACCAAGTTCAGCCAATGTGGCTGAGCGCAGGAGTTGCAAGGCCGTATTGCAGGCAAAAAAGGAACTTGCAGAAATTTCACTTAATTTAATTTTTTGCCAATTAACATTCCTTTTTAATTACTGGCCTGGGTATTGAGAAGCACGGAAGATAAAAAAAAATACACAAACGCTTATGGAAATGCCTTTTCTCCCCCTTCCCCAGGCACAACTTCAGCCCTCCGGGAGTGGAGTCATGGCTGCAATAGGAAACTTCTGCACTATCCTTAAACTACTGGGATGCAGCCCTATATCCAGGGAGACAAAAGCACCTTTGCCATGAGCAGCAGCAGGCCATCTACAGGCAGCGCTCAGCAAAGCTGTAAGGCAACAAGTAGCAAAAAGCCAGGGTGGGACTGAAAGAAAAGAAGGATTTTTTGCATTTTTGTGTTTTAATAAACCATTGCATTAATTTCTTAATTCCTTTCTCATCCAGGTACTTTCATGTCCTGCCTATCACAGCCAAATGCAATGTCCCAAGGTTTGTGGTTGATTCTGCCTTATAACACCACCGGGAAACAGAAACTATCACCTCTGTTTTGTGGTTGGGAGTTAAGCAGCTTTCCTAAGGCCACAGAGAGTCCGACACAGGAGCTCAGTCCAGGCCTCCTGAACCCTATTTTAATGGCCTCCCTTCCTTTTTATGTGCATTTTTCTAGAGAAGAGACAAACAGTCTCAGTCTGACTTTTTCTTTAAAATTACTATTATTTTTTTTTGCTTTCATTGTAGATCTTTCACTTTGCAGTGTGTCCTGCAGCAGGTCAGTAGAGGCTGCATTGCCGCAGGCAATCAAAACCATTCCCTAAACAGCACTATAGTCCATCAAGAAAGCAACTATAAAATTTCTGGATACTAGCCCAAAGCTAGTATGTGAGACATACCTGCTTGAATTTCATGCCCGGCCTTTGCTGTGACAGTGGTCAGCCTGCTATTCTCACCTGCTGTATTACCAAGCAATTAATTCCTTAGCCAGGAACCGGTGCTTGTTTGGTGCATGGAAATGAAGCAAATAACGCTCTCTGACGAGCTTCATTATGGCTCACAGGCTCGCTCTAAGACCACACTTCCACCGCCCAGCATCTGATGGTATAAAGTGAGAGGCATGAGCAGTGTGTTAACATTTCCAATGCTACTGTGGAAATTAATTTCTGCTTCTTGAAAAGCAATGGCATTTTTGCAGAACCATAGCAGAGAATTGCTTAAGCGGGCACTGCAAATGCCTTCAAAAATATTTACTCAAAAAAGTCAATACAGGGCTCCATGGATTTAGAAGAATGAGTCCCGTGAAACCAGGCTGTTGCTGCATGCCATGCATGCCAAAATTGACATGGAAAAAGCTTCTCTCCAGTGCTATCGCTTGCTCTTAAAATATACCCTGCGCAAATAGAGCAAAATACAGCTGGCTTCTCTGCAGCATTTGCTCTAATAATTTTTTCCACGGGTTTTGTTCCCCCGCTGCCTTGTAACCAAATAACCCATCCAAACAATGTGGAAAGCTTCCCAACATCATGACAGCTTGAAAATCTCAGTGAAGAGTAGAAGCATTCAAAGCATTCATAAGAGTCAGATTTGATATACTTTTAAAATAAAAATTTCTTTTTTTTTTTTTAATGAGTACTGTTCTTTCTGTAACTTTAGGCACCAATTTTGCTCATTTTATTGAATAACAGACTAATCTATATATTTTGAAGCACTCATCTAAGGAAGGGGAAAACCTTACTTCTACCCCTTCAATATGTTTTTTTTTTTCTTCCAGAAGGAAATCCCAGGGTATTTCTCTTTCTATTCACACTGATCATATGCCTAAAATAAAGTAGATATTGACTGAGTTTTTTTTAAAAAAACCATGAGCTTTCATTTTAATGATACAGCTAATTCTTAGCTGTATCTCATAAAGAAGAGTCAAGTCCCGTAGACTCATTTTCTTGGGGTTTTTTGTCTGTTTAGCATGGCATACTGCTGGTCGCATTGTAAGAGCAATAGCAACTGGCTTCATGTTACTCTAGAGATGACTTTTCAAATCACTTTTCAAGTCTGGCCCAAAAGAGGACTTTCTCATATGGCACATTTTTGAATGAACGTGCAGTTTAAACATTTTAGCTGCAATGACTGATTTCTACTATCACAAGTACCTCTGTGAGTACATTTTTAAAAAATTATTTACTTGAAAAAAAAATTTGTTTGGAGAGAATAGGGCATTTCCTTTATCTCTGGTAGATGAAAAGACCCTGTAGCTTGGTCTGAGTGGTGGGGCGGAGGGGCTCACCCTCCCTTGTCACTGAGAAGTGGCAGAACCCATTCTTTCCTTTCTGTGACCAAGGGTTTAAGTACTGGGATGTCCCCACCACTACCTCATAAGAAGCAAGCCAGGAAAAAGCCACAGCTTTCTGTGAAGGACTGAGCTGAGCAGCAGCAAAGAGAAAGGACCAAGCCTCTGGGAGTACCTGGGGATTTTGCTCTGAGGTGCATCCCAGCATGGCACATGTGGCAGCCCAAAGACCCTCTTATCTCAGCAGCTTGCTCTCACTGCCTTCAAAGCGTGTGGTAATGGCCCAGGCGTCTGGCAGAGCAAATAACCAAGCCCAGCTTTTTCCACCTACACACAAACCTCGGGACAGAGGTGCTTGAAGGAGTCAGCACTGACAAACACAAAACACATGCTCCTCTTCCTGCAGATACGTCTGTTTCCTTTGCTCTGCTCTGGCTTTTTTTTGAGGCCCTGCCACATATAAAGAGGAGCCAGAGCAGCCCTTGGCTCAGTCCTTCCTCCAGGCATCAGAGACAGCTGAAGAAGCACGGTGCTCAATGCACTGGGCAGACCTGCTTCTCCTTCTTCCTGCAGCCCCATACCGACTGGCGGCTTTCCCCTTCGCTGCTCTCTTCCACCATCTCTGTGCTTCGGGGCACCTCTCTCTGACCGCCCGGTACGTGGTCCTCACCTCTGCCGCTGCGCTGAGGGCAAGTCATGCCTGTGGATGCTTTCTGGGGGCTCTCCTGGTCAGAGGTACAGTGGGATGTGTGCTAGTAAGTCCCTGATGACTCGGGTAGGGACGTTTGTATGGCTCAGATGTGAGTTGTCCCCTTCTCCAATGCCCCTCTCTCTGCATTGGAATCAGCTCAAGGTTGTTAAGGATGAAACAGCCAGGCCAGACACTCCGGTGTTGTGTTGGCTTAGGGGTGTACCTGGATAAGCACACGAGCAAGGGGAGCAGGGAGGGGTATGGGGACTATCTCTGTTGTGATTTGGATGGAGACCAGGCAGGGCCAGCAATATCTGCCCCGGTCCCCCCCCTCCATTCCTGCTTGCAGCCACGATGCCCCTAGTGTTCCCTCAGCCCTATGAGAGGCCAAGAGGCATCCTACATGGGGACTTTGGAGGCTGCAGGACCCAGACTAGGCTCTACTGGCAACACTGGCAGGAGTTTCAAGCCACATTTTCCCCCAAAAGCACCCAAAACTCACCTGGTCTCTTCTAGGTACATATTCCTCCTCGCTGGAGGATGTCTTCTTGCTGCCACAGCCATGGGCAGTTACGCCGTGTTACTCCTCATGCCTGCTGCTGGCTCCGTGCTCGTCCTCCTCTCTGTCAGCCCAGCTCATGTCCACACCTGGGTCTTCGCCCTCCAGATGTCCTGGCAGACGCTCTGCCACCTGGGTCTGAGCAGCCAGGAGCTGGACCCTCAGGATGCCAGGTAACTCCCTGGCTCTGCCTCCTTCCTGCCCCTCCCCTAGGTGGGCTGGGGGCTCTCCCAGCCATTTTGTGGGGGTAGAGGGTCCCCCGGGCTGCACTGGCTCGCTGTTCCACAGCTGTCAGTCTCTGCTCTGGCTCCAGCCGCATCCCTGTGCGTGGGCAATGCTGTGGGCATGGTAGCCCTCTGGGGATGTGGGACAGCACATCTCCCATGTGTGGCCTTGCACCCCTGCCTCTGATGTTCCCTTCGAGGGACTCTGAGCAGCTCCCGGGTCCCCTCTCCTTCCAGGCCAGCCATCGCCCTCTCTGCCATCATGCTGCTCACCCAGAAGGCTACGTCTCTGGCCCTGGACATCCACGAAGGTGTCGTGCCGCTCCAGCTGGGCCAGGGGCTTTGGCAGCGCACCTTGCCCCTCTGCAGCTACCTGCTCTTCTTCCCAGCCCTTCTCGGAGGACCCCTGTGCTCCTTCAGCAGGTTTCAAGCCCAGGCTGAGTCCTCGGGGGCTCTCCCCCGCCAGCTGAGGGCCGCTGGCCAGCGGTGCCTCTGTGCCCTGGCCCTGCAGGGGCTGCGTGCCGGGCTGGCGGGAGGGCTGGCCGTCAGGCTGGCCAGCAGGCAGGGCTGTGCTGGCCTGGGCTGCCTGCCCTGCCTCTGTGCACGGGCCCTGCTCCTCAGGCTGGCCTACTACACGCACTGGGTGCTGGATGAGGCCCTCCTGGAGGCGGCGGGCTTCGGGCCAGAGGAGGGCCAGGGAGACCTTTCCCTCCATGACCTGTGGACGCTGGAGACCACCCACCGCCTGGCCGTCTTCACCCGAACCTGGAACAAGAGCACGTCCCGTTGGTTGAGGAGACTGGTCTTCCAGCGCTGCCCAGCCCAGCCGCTCCTAGCCACCTTTGCCTTCTCTGCCTGGTGGCATGGCCTCCGGCCCGGGCAGGTCTTTGGTTTCCTCTGCTGGGCTGTCATGGTGGAGGCCGACTACCGCATCCATCCCTTCCTCAGCGTCCGGGCCACCTCCCGGGGTGCGAAGCTCCTCTACCGTGGCACAACCTGGGTCTTCACGCAGCTTATTGTTGCCTACATCCTGGTGGCTGTGGAGACTGAGAGCTTCTCCATGCTCTGCCTGCTCTGGACTTCCTCCAACAGCATCCTTCCCCTCTCCTATGGCCTTGCGCTGCTGCTGCTGCAGCTTGCCAAGAAGCCGAAGCAGAACTGAGCCTGTCCTGGGCTAACTTGTGCATCTGGTGGGGCACATCCCTGCACACATGAACACACAGGATGAGAAATGCTACTGGCCAAGCAATCATCTAATATAACAGCATCTCCAGAGAAACAGGTTGGCTTTTACTCCTGAGATAGCCCCCAGCTTTGAGGGATGCTCTGAAGCAGGGAGGCGAGGTCACCAGACCACTGGCCAGAAGGCTTCTAGCACAGCACTGCCTGCCTAATGTTTGTCTTGGGGCTTTTGGGTCTCAGCCTCTTCTCATATAGGAAGCACACAACCTCCCCACCAAACTCATCTGTGCTACAAAAGCACCAGTCGGCAACTGTGTCCAGCTCCTGGGAATCTGTCCTCCATGGCAATAGCAGACACTGGCGGAGAGCTGCCTTGCCACCTTTCTTGTGTGCAAGGACCACTGGGAGCCTGGGCACAGGGAAAGGGGCTGCCACTCTGGGGGCAGCACGAGGCAAGAAACACCTCTTTCCCCACCCAGAAGTACTACCAAAATGCATGGATCTGCAGTGCTACTCTAGCAGTTGCCCCTCAGCACTGACCCTGCGGTATGCAGACTCCAAACTGTGCTCCCAATTAGCCATCTCTTGCAATACCCACCCTCCACCAAGTGGGTGACATGCTTGGCCCCCAGGGCACGGGGTCAGCTCTGTCACATGCCACACAGGAGACAGGATGATGACCCATCCCCTCCACCATTCTTGCAGAGGATCCTGGGCACAGGGGCAAGAATGTCTGCTAGGGAACGGAGGGCTACTGCCCATGGTAGGCTAGGGACAGCACGGGCAAGGGGGAGTAAGTCAGCAAAGTCCTTAGACTCAGCTGTGGCATTTAACCGGGGCTTAGGTGTTGCTTTCCCCACAAAAATACACAGCTGAAACCCTAATGCACTTCAGTTCACACATTGGCCTAGGACCCCAAAACCTAGGACTGTTTAGGCTGGAGAAGAAGCATAAGCTACCACAGGGGAAAGCATGGAGCCAAGTTTCTGTTTATATGAGAGGAAGAAGCTATCCACCAGATCTCAAAATAATATAGCTGAAAATGCTACAAGACTATTGTTGGGCTCTTGTCTGCTGGGCATGCTGCTGCAGGGTACCAGGACCAACACCAGAACCAGTCTCAAGTGTCCAAACTCAAGGGAAAGCACTTTGATCAGGTTAACATCCCACACCGTGCCAGGACCTGTGCCAATACCTGTATCAGTGTTTGTCACTAAACTGAAACTAAGCATGAAAAATGTGGGCTGATTAGATGTTTGGCTACTTCTTGAGTCCCACTGAACACCCAATGCAAGCCTTGCAAGCCACTTACCCCACATCTAATGACCTTGTTGCCAGCACAGCTTGGATTTGTCACGGCCAGGCCCTGCCTCCTTCAGCGCTGTCCTGCAGAGTTGCCTCCACCTTATTCCCTATATCCATGCTTAGAAACTGAGTCATCTCTTCATCTGATCTCTGAAAAACATGTTGGGCTCCTTCAGGCAGGTTCTCCAGCTGTTTCACCACTTTGCTGGGCCATGTGAGACCACATACAGCAAGTCAGGGCCAGACTTTCCAGGGCGATGTGTCCAGGATAGTCCACAGGACAGCAGTTCCCAACCCAGGAGGCTCCTGCTATCTATGTTAGAGGGAAGTGGACCTAAGAGTCAGACACAAGAAAGCCAAAGTATAAAAAAAATTCCTGACGGCCACAGTTGGAGCCATCCCACATTCTTTCAGCAGGCAGGGACGTGCATGGCCTCCTCCCTAAGGGGATCAGGGGAAATTCATTGCAAATGGGTGCCCAGCCAAGGAACCATCCCCTCCCATCAGCAGCAACCACAGCCAAACAGATTAAAAATAAAAAAAAATTTAAAAAGGCCTGGAAAAGATTCACAGAAAGTGTATGAAGTGTCAAAAAACCTGGGGAATTAAAACTTCAAATTCTCCCAAGAGAACAAGCTGGATCTGGAGGTGAATCAAGGCTGGAGGAAAGCACTCATGAATTTCTTCCCATTTTGAGCTGGGAGAGGAGCAGCTCAGCTAGTGACATCCCGTCTCAGCTAAGTTGATGCTGGGCTCTCTCCATGTGTCCCAAACCTACCCCTTCTCCAAGCACTGCAGAACTGGTGCCAGCAGCAGGGCTGCTCACCTCTGCCCCAAGTTGCAGTGGAAGAATAAAAGCAGCCCACAAAGTTTTGGAAAAATCCGTTTTTCTGAGCAGTGGCACGGCCTCTCTACCAAGCTGCGTGGCTGCTACATGTCTGGATGGAGGGAAAGGGGATGGAGGAAGGCCAGGTCAGCTTCTCCCTCTTCCGTCACGCTGCTCTTGCATCACATCTGTTGGAGGAGCATGTTTGCAGTGCACCCAGCCCTACACATTTTTAATTCGAACACCAGAAGCAATAAGACTGTCCCAGACCACAGGCCAGCAGCCCTGGCCTTTCACATGCCAGCTCATCTCTCGATAAACGGGTTAAATAAATGCTAGACACAAGGGACAGGTGAATTACCAGGTGAAGGGAGGGAGGTGGAGGGATGGGGAAAGCAAAGCAACCTAGCCCTAACTTCCCCCCCAAGGCCTCGGAGGTGAATTGGGGATTTTCCATTTCATTAACTTTACAAGGGGTAATTCCCAGCATGCAGCATCATCCTCATGAACAGACCCATCCTGGGCTCTCTCTCACCCTTTCACACTCAACAGCCTGCCCAGCTGCACCACTAGACAGGAGAGCCACCCTATGGTAGTATCTAACGAAGGTAATAGGCAGCTGATACTGAATTGTCCACAGTGGAAAACACAGCTGATACACAGGAAAAAAAACCAGCAATTTTTGTTTTGAAAGTGAGAACCAAAATGGATGCCAAAAACTACGAAAGAAGTGAATTCGAAAGCTCCTCCTGGTTCTCCCTCGCCAACGAGCATTATGCAAATAGCTCTTCCTTCCCAGGAGAAGCAGCCAACCTGCCGTCCCTGCTGTCCACTCTGGAGAGGGGTGGCATTCCCCAGCAAAAAGGCTCTGATGCTATTGGGGGGGTGTGAGGATCAAAGGACTGTCCCACAGGCACAGAAATCAACTCAAGTACATTGAGTTCATTAGAAACATGCACACACGCAGGCAGGAGTTTATTAGTCCACAGATTTACCTTATCATACCAAAAAAAAAAAAAAAAAATCCCCCGAAATAGGGGTAAGGTTCCCAGTTTTGCCTGCTTGCAAATGAAGAGTGCTGAACATGGCTTGTGCACTCTGAGCGGAGTGTGAGGCAGGAGGTGAATGTGCAGGCACAGCTGAGATCCAAGCCTCTCACCTATAAAGGGGGCTGTGCACCTTTAGCCTCAAGGCAACCGGGAGCCCTCCGCTGCCTCCGAGACACGTCCGAGGTCAGAGCAGCTGCAGCAGTTTTAACGTGTGTGAGAGGGAGGTGGGCTCAGCAGACGCTAAGTACTGGCAGCACAGCCAGTCCTCCAGTTCAATGCTCCGCTCCGTGTCCACAGCCCTCTCTGCGAACTTCATCATGAGGAGGGCGCGCTTCATGTCCACCCAGTTCTGGAGCACCCGGCGGAGGGCTTCCTCGTGGCTGAGGGGCTGCTCGGTGAGGTCTTTCCGGGGCCCCCAGAGCAGACACTGCAGCATCCGCTTGGCCTCGGTGATCCGCACACGCTTGATGGGATCTGCTTCCAGTAGCAGGTGGGCCAGCTGCTGGAGTCCCCGGGAGTAGATGGACAAGCTGGGCAGAGCAGGGAGGTCCTCAGGGCTATACTCCTGCTCCTTCAGGTGCACTTTCTCCTCAAAGGGGTTGGGCTGGTGCAGCAGCTCGTAAATGAGAATACCAGTCTGAAACTCATCAAACTTCTTGTACTGAGAAGCCGACACAATCTCCGGGGCCAGCCGGGCCTGACTCTTCTTCAGTTTGGAGTCTCCAGTTCCTGGCTTCTGTTTGGCTTTCAAAAAATTGCTGATGATGAGGCGGGGTAAGTGTTTGTCATCTTTGGCTTTCACACAGCTCATGGGGGGCTTGCAGGGGACAAGCAGGAGGTTCTCTAGGCACAGGTCACGATGGATGATGCCGTGCTCTTTGAGATGCTCCAGGCCATTGCAGAGCTGGAGGAGCAAGAAGCAAACACGACGTTCGTACAGCTCAGGCTTGGCTTGGTGCAGCATCACCGAGTCCCTCACAAAGTCGGCAGTGGTCTGGCTCGGCACCTCCCGGGTAATGACCACCACACAGTCGTGCTCGCTGGCAGTGCGGGAGGGATGGAGGCCATCCCCAGGCATGCTTTTCCCCACATCTGAGGCCGGCAGCATACTGGAGGGGACAGAGGCCACAAAATGCCCACAGTCCTGCTGGATGTTGAAGTGGACTGGCACTGCAGGGCTGCAATATGAAGCTGCCACCTTGGACTCCTGGGTTTTACAGATCTGTGAGAAGAGACCAAAAGAAAAGTCTCATCAGTCATTGTCAGAGACAGGGCAGAGACCAGAAGTTCAGAGGTGGGTTCCTAAACTGAGATTTGCAGATGCTAAGGAAGACATCAGTAGAAGCAGGGTGTACGTTGGTCCCTTTATTACTTCAAACAATCTCCTGGCTTGAGGAACTTTCTTGTCCTGCAAAACCCCAACCTCAGCAACCAGATGTCTGGGTTGCATTTCTGGACATGCTTTCTTTGCCAGGCAATGCCCAATATTTTCAGGAAAGAAGGAAGGTAGTCCTCCCATGACTGGCTTCTGAAGACTTTGTTTCATTGCCAAAAGAAGTGACATAGCTTTTACATCACGGATGTCATCGAGATTCCCCCCTGCAACCCAGGAGACATTCTGCAGAGGGAAAAGCAAAGCCTGTGGCAGAACATGTGCTGTTTCCATTTCTGCAAATAGTTAACACTTGCCTGGATGAAGCCCCACACAACGTGATGTGACTGCAAGGATGGCCCTGTTTGGAGTGAGAGACAGACAGAGACCTCCAGCACTTTCTTCCCACCTAACCCTTGCCTGGTCCTAAACCCTCCCCCTTATCAGCACAGGGAAAAAACACCAGAGAGCAAGTGGGAGCAAACAACAGGCTTAGAAATAAGTGAGAGTGCAGCAAACTCAAGGGAAAAAAAAACATTTTATAATTTGGATTCTCTTATACCCGCATGGCTTTTATCTTCATTCTGTTCTGTATGCTTTATGACTGCATTAAAGACTAAACAAACTCAAATTCAGGTTTATTATAGGACTATCCATTAGCTTATGGGGCCTTCTGGCATTTCTATTATACACTACTTTTTTTTTTTTTCTTTCTTTTATTTAGCAATGTATTTATATCTTACCCACAGGAATCAGCAACAGGCTGAAACTCAGCATAAAAGGTTTCAAACCCCGGAGCGTGCCACTGCCAGTCACAGCATGCGTGCAAAATCGGACAAGAAATCAATTTTGCCTCTGAGTTAAAATAGATGCAAGAATAGAGAGGAGCTGGAGAAGTGGGCTGCTTTTGAATTCCTCTAGCAGGGCTTTGAATCTAGGCATCTGCAGGTAATTCACTCAGATGAGACGATACTGTGGAGATGGGGCATTTCAAATCCCTATTGTCCTCTCTTTTCTAAACAAAAATACCCTGCCGTGGCTGCATGCTTATTTTGTGGAAAGACGAGCTTTGGAGAGTTAGGCAGACTGCAGATTAAAACAGCAGGATGCTGGAAGATGCAGAAAGTCCCTAAAGGTAGAGGAGGCCTTCCAGCCCTCTGCTGAACAAGCCTGCTTGCTCCTCTTCACAGAGGGAAGATGTGTAAGGCTTAGGAAAAAGAATAGGAATATTCTTAGGAAGAATAACTGCAACCCAATGAAGACAGGGAGATCATCTCCAGCCAGCCATTCTTTGTGACTTTGGCTGCACCAAAGGCATCCTCCATGCAGCAAGCTCCAAGAAGAAGCCTGGGGCTGGCTTAGTCACCCATCTTTAAGCAGAGAAAGAAGCCAAGGCGTGGAGCATATCTTGGCTTAATTCCTCTAAAGACGTTTCATGTAACTCTGGCTCCTTCTGTTTTATACATAACCATGTCTGCCTGTGCACAGCCCAAACTCTGGCTCTTGCTCCTCAGCAGGCTCCTTGGGCTCAAGTCAGATCCTCTGCCCGTCAGCTCTCCAAGTCTAATTTTAACTATGGGTCTGTGATCCCTTTCATGTCGGAAAAAAATCTGTACTAGAAGCCCGGAGGGGCAGCTAGGAATCAGCCAGTTGTAAAGTTTCACAATTATTCTCTACTTTGGCTACCAAAAGGAAGGTGGCACACAGGAACATTGCAGGAGGTGTGTATGCATGCACACGTGTAAACACATACACCACTTTACAGTGGCACAGAGTGCAGCCCCGTTGGAGTGGTTTTGGCTTTGTTAAGGTGCTCTGCAGCACACCAGTGGCACAGGGTAAGCCCCCACCACACGCAGGGGCCCAAGTGTGGTCCCGTTAAGAGACTGAAACGAGCTGCTTCTGCCTCGGCAAGAATTCATGCACCACAGCCATAGAGCTGAGCCTCTGCACCCCACCCAACACAGCAGGCAAAAGCAAAGGTGTGTGCGTGTCACAGGGAACCGCAGATTGAAAAGGAGCTCACCAGTTCACCACACAGTTCTCGGGTGTCAGGAGAAAAGCTGCAATGGAATTAGGTATAACACACAGGAGAAGCTGCAGCTCTGAGTGCTGGACTAAGGGCATTGGTTCAAGATCTTATCTAGCTCCGTTCTAGTTATTAAACCAACCCCCCCCGTTGGGTTGACTGTACTTCCTTTAGAATACAAACTGGCTTTAAAGCCATCACTTAAATAAAAACATCCCCTTGGGGTTCATAATGGTGGAAACGATTCAGAAGAGATTTATTTTTTTTTTTTCCTTGCTTAATGCATCCCTGACAGTGCTTTTTTGGGGGAATCACTTTAGGTTTTGAAAACAACCTGAAGAGTAAGCAGCAATGAGATGCCCTTAGGGCTAAGTCAGAATAGAAATTAAAGGCTTTGTATTCAAATAGTAACATGGGTCAAGAACCCAAAATCCACGGGATGCCCATAGAACAGGTTGGATAAGCTTACTTATCCAGGTTTCAAAGAGCTGAACTATTGCACCTCAAGTTTCCATTTCAAATAAGGATTCTGTAGACTTACAGGAAAATATTTCAGCCCTGACCTTACACAGCATGTCTGGGTCACCCTCACATTGTTGATCTGCAATATCCTAACGCTTGTAGTTTCAAAATCATGTGTGCACTCACATGGTTTCTGGGTCAGACCTTCCACTTAAAAGGCAGGCAGAGGCAAAAATGCTGTCTTTTGAACAGCCTTTCATCAGTTTGTGCCTCTGAGTTTACAGGATAATATCTGCACAAAGATTTTTTTAGAGAGAAACTGGTTGGGTTTCAGACACTACTAGTCTGCAGCAATATGCATCTGACTGGCATCTGTTACAATGAAAACTACTACTTCAAACTAACCTTTGCAAGTGGTAGGGGGAAAGTGGCAATTTTGGAAGGGGTTTTGCTTGCCAGGCTTCATCTGTGAGAAAGACAAGCAGAGAAAACAGGCCACTGTGCGCCGATGGTGCTTCTCAAAGGCCTACCACTAGGTCTGCTCCCACTCTTTCATTCAAACCCATATGCCAGAAAGGGGGAAAATTAAGCTCAAAGGTTCAGTCCCAGCTCAGCCACAGACCCCCATGCAGCCTGGGACCCTGCAGCTCCTTGCCCCATCCTCCCAACTGGAAGGTGGGGGTAAGCCTGGATACTTTCTGGGTGTGGGCTTACCTTCACAGCATAGGTGGTAGAAGGGTCCTTGGAGCAGGTGGCACAGTAATATATTGCATCCCCCGAATCACAACAGGGCTTGTTGCACGTCAGCTTGAAGAGCGACCAGTTGTTCTCGCTGAAGTGCAGCTCGTTCTTCTGCTCCCGCATGAAGCAGTCCTCACATTTGGCAACCAGGCGGCGCAAGGACTCGGCGTAGAGGGCCCCCAGCTTGGCGTACACCCCCTCCTTGCTGTCCATGTTGCTCAGGAGGTTGTGGAGCTGGAGACTGGAGCCTGATGACACCTGGCTGGACACACTGAGCTGCGAGGAGGAGAGGGACTGGAGGTTTCTGCTGGGGGCGCAAGCCCCTGTGCTTTTACCAGTGGCTGAGCCCCAGTAGCCATTTCCTTTGGAGCCTTTCTCCAGGGACTCAGAGGAGGAGAAGGCGCCAGGACGGCCCCCCAGGCTGGCTGGGTGGACAAAGGGAGACTCCTCTCGGAGGCAGACATTGCTCTCGGAGTGGCTGACGTTCAGCCTGGGACTGGCAGCACTTGGTGCTCGGCCTGAAGACACCTGTCCCCCAAAAAAGCCATCTGGGGAGGACACTGTTCTGCTCACTGTCTTCTTCTGGGGCAGAGGGGGTGGGCAGCTGGGGGCAGAGGAGGGACCATCCTCACCGGAGGCGGGAAGGAAAGGGACAGAGGGAAACACTTGGCTCTCAGCTGGAGGAGGCGAGTGGTTCGACTCGGACGAGTGCCCTAGGAGACAGTGACACACAAGAAGATGCCATGAGTGGCCCTTGTGGGCTGGGAGCACAGGTCCCTCTCCATGTCCCTGCCACCCCCACAGGCTACGTCTCCCAGGGCCCTGACTAGGAACAAAGCAGCAAGCCAGGTTATGTCCGAACTCAGCACGTGGTCCTTATCTATTCACCACTGCAAGGCTTCGCTGAAGGGGTTAGGGATTTAATCCAGTTTAATCCAGCAGGTTTGCAAGGCAGGCTGCAACCAGCTATCTAGAGGAATTCCTCTCCCCCGAAACCACTCCCCTATGAACTGCACACACAGTAGTAAAAAGCTAGTAGAGGGTAAATATTTAAACTGTGATGTCACCCACAGGGAGATAAGAACGAAGCACTGGGGATACGAGGACAATCTCTTAAACACAGCCCGTTTCACCTGGGAGCTGCCACCCAGTGCTTCAGCAGCACGGCAGGATAAGGAGAGAGTGACTCACGCTACACAGCTCCGGCCCTCCAGCTCCACCAGAGCAGCCCAAGAAGCCTATTGAACCTGCCTCTCTGCCTCACACCGGGTAAGGGTCACTGGGCAAGGTCTGGGGTTTTGGCAATTTCCGTCCTTCCAGAAAAAAACTGGCCTCCCCCTCTGGCTGCCTGTCCCCCAGCTTATTGCCGGACCTCTTTGCTCGGAGGGCAGCCTGGCCCCACGACATACCACGAAACCCCAAGCAGCTCCACATGGGTTGGGTTGGGATGGCTGGCTCACTTCAGGCAGCTCTAGCAGCTGTTCTCCTACCCTGCCCAGACTGGAGACAGATAATACAGTTGCATGTCAGAGAGGGGGGTGGGGGACGAAAGAGGGGAAAAAAAGATGATTTAACATTGAAATAAAGAGCAATCGTTTCTGGTTAATGAATGAGAAGTGGAATGGTCTGCAGGGGAAATCAAAAGAAATGACATAGAGAATTTTCTACGCCACTTGAACGATGGCCAGGACTCTTGATAAACTTGAGCTCTGCGAACACCTTGCATGCAGGTGTAGGCCTTGAAAGGTGCTTGGGGTGGTTTTGCTCCAAGCAAGCTCAGCAGACGGTGGGATCTATTGCTTTCTTTGAACCCTCCTTCCAAAGCTGCAGAGTGGTAGCGAGCCATCCTTGCTCCTCACAAGGCTGCTGGTGAGCGTTCAGCTGCCAGCAGGCACTTCCTCACAGTGGCTTCCTGCTTTCTCCACAGGAACACCCTGGGGCAGTTTCATGCCACCCCAAAGCAGGCGCTTGTCTCTGTCAGAACCCCTAATGACTCACCAGCTCCGACCCGCAGCCCCCAAGTCCAGGGCCCGGGTCCCTGAGCTCCCAGCCTGTCCTGGTGTGTCACATGCAGGCTCAAAGCCACACCAGCTGTGCTCGAACAGCAATCCTGTTAGCTGCTCACCACTAAAGACCACACGAGGTGAGGGCAGGTCCCCTAGTTCTCAGCTACCAGAGTGGATGCCAGCACGATCTGTCCCTGTCCCTCCTTACCAGCTTTTGGTAGCATGACCTCAATTTTCATTTGTCCCCTCCACTGCCAAGGCTGCCTGTATGTTCCTGCTGCTATACACCCTATCCCGAGCAACGGTGTTGAGAGACACCCAGGAATGAGCAGCACTGATGCAGAAGATGAGCTTCCCAAGCAAGGCAGTTTCAGCACCCCATTTCTGACAACATGCTCAGAAACCGCGCTGTAGGAAACGTTGTGAATCAGTGCGTCTCTTTCGCCCCAGAGGGTGTCAAGCTATCTGACTCTTGTTGGGCCCTTGCCCCAGGTGTCTGCCTGAATTGTACACCCCGTCGCTGAGCAATTGACTGCTCTCCAGTTTCAGATCCTCCACAGCTGCACAGCTAACTGTGGAGCCCATGGCTCAACAGAGAAGCATGCCCCAAGCTTTAATGAAAACCCAGACACCTGCATCGTGCCCTGCCTGGTCCACGGGAAAGATCCCCTCTGTTAAAAACCTGTGAAAAACCACAGGTAGGGATCATTCAGCATGGCATCTCTTGCCACTTCCAGTACAAGGGACTTTGACAGAAGATACAGCCAACAGAAATTTTTCAGCACGCAGCCCAAGAGCAACTCAAGAGAGGCATCTCTGCCAGGACACGCAGCTGAATCCCCATTTCAAGAGGCAAGGTTTACTTGACAGAGTCGTACAGAACAAACGTCAGCACAGGAAGCTTTGGCAACCAGTCCACATGCCTAGCCCACAAATGCCAAATTGCTCTTACCTTTTTTTTTTTTTCCCCCTAATGTGCTGCTGGGCTCTGCCCCAAGCACAGGATAACAAATGAAACCCTTTCACAACTTTCCTAACAGCGCTCTGCACCTTCAGCATAGAGTCCTTCTGCATGTCAAGGACTTGAAAGCTCCCGCTCACTTCATATTTTAACATCTGACAGCCCAGCCAATTAATTTGAGCTCACCTCACTCGGTGATTGACTGCATAGCTTCTTGCTTGCATCAGCAAGAAAAATTGCATTCGGGTTATTCATTTAAAAACTCAGCTTTCCCAAGATGAGTTGAAACAGTTGCTTCTGTTAGTGGAGGCAGAGAAATCTTCTTGTCCCATATAATTTTTGACAGCAAATTGCTTCTGTGCCCAACAAGTAAAGATCCAACATATGTGAGTTTTTCTTCCCCCTGTACAATTTCCTGGCACGGTCTCACTCTCAGACTCCAAGTTAGCGGTGGAAAAATGTAGTTTCCAGAGCTCTGGTTCTTAATTTTATGGCTGCACATTGTTGCTCTTGGAAAGACAGAACTTCCACTACACGAGGACTGCTTTTGCAAAGGAAATACTTTCTGAGCTGCTGAACACGTTACTGCATGTCTAAGTTACGCACTGATGAAAAAAGTGACTTCATAGTAAGTATTTTTTTAATCTCACTTGAACGAGTGCAGGCAGATTTTTTCCCCTTCAAGAAATAACTGGGAACACAATGAGAGGGAGAGATCACTTCTAGCACAAGACTCCTTCTGGTACTACTCAAATCTATGGAAGACGTTCTGTGGCAGGGCTACTTGTGACCTTCTGCTATGCATGAAGCACAAGCAGGATAAGGACAATTGCTCTCAGATGAAGGTTTCATCCAGACAAGAGGAGAGCTACAGGATGAATGACTTTGGCACATGATAAATGAGAGAGGAAAAAAGCCCATGATGTTGGCTTGATTCTGCCACATTTGTCTTAAGTGCCTCAAGAGGCAGAAGGGTAGGAGAAGTGGAAAGATGAAGGGTTGCTGGGGGAACTAGGTGATCGGACCCTCACGATCCCTGCTCCGAAGATGCTGCCCCAAGAGTGGCCCTCAGGATGGAGGTAACTCCTTCCTCAGGTCCAATCCTACCTCTCCCATACCAAATGGTCACTTACTGCCATCACTGCCGGTCTGCGTGTCCGAGTCAAGGCTGTCGCTGGAGCCAGCCGTGAAGCTGACGTGGACGCTCCTGAAGGGTGGGCTGAGGCTCTCAGCAGAGCTGTTGCTGACCCTCTCCAACTCAGCATTATTCGGGTTCATTTTCAGAGCGTGCCTAGAGAGAGTGAAAGAGAAGAGTCAGGAGACACATGGCACAAGGTACCCTGCATGCACTTGTGCACGGAGCCTCAAGCCTAGAGCAGCCTCAGCTTGGTCCCTGCCCATCCATACAGACACCGTGCAGCCTTTGGCCATGCCGCAGCGCCTCGTTCCTGTGCAATTGTCTTCTTTCTCCGGCACCTGGGGATTGCATTCCACTGGCACTGAGCAGGCTATAGCCTTGCAGCCCCCATGCCAGCCCCCCATGAAAAAAAACCAGCTACGCTTGAGCTGAGAGAGCCAACAGCATCCAGCCCCAGTCTGTGCCCCCTTTGCCTGCGGTCCTGGACCATATCTTGGGCACCATCAGTGGGAAGTGGGAACCCACCAGTGTTTGCCTTGAGTAAAGTTCTCAAAGGAAGGGAGTGGCATCACTCCTCCCATTTTACAGCAGGGCAGGTTGAGGCTGGGTGTCAGAGCCCAATTCATTCAAGGCGGAGGCATAAGCAGAAGAAGAGGCCATTCCTAGTAGCTGTTGTCTCCTCAGTGCATCCCAGTAACAACTGACCCCTTCCAAAGGAAGGAGCGCCCCTGCAGAAAACAAATGTCTGCCAAACTTAGGACCTATCATGCAGCTTTTAATGTAAGACCTACAGTTTTCCATGCAGCTTCCATCTAAAAAAATAAATAAATTAACAATAAACCGGGCTTATAACCTGCCAAGTCACAGTCTATGTGATCAGTTGTAGGCAAGCAGGACTTTTCGCTAAGATGAAGCATTTCCTCTGCGTTTTCTTCATTTTTTCCTCCTTGGAAAACAACAGAAACTGTTGAAATCAGGCAGCGGATCAGAGCACAAACACTCCTAGCTTTGGTACAGTTCAGACTCTCTATCGGCCAGCAAACGAAGGTTATCGGTCCACATTTTTTAAGTAAAACTGCCAATCTGCTGATAAAATTCAACACGATGTTGATTAAGAACGTAAAAAGGTTAGTGGCAGACTTGTGAAAAAGAAAAAGGACTTCCACCAGCTATCTTGCTGGAAGGTATCCGGCGTTTCCTAATCAGTCGGCTGAATGGCTGCTGAGAAAGACAAACAAAAGACGTGCACGACCGTTTTCTCGTGGCACCCTGTTCACCACCGTTTTCTCGTGGCATCCTGTTCACGCGCGCAGGATCCCTCCTCTTCCAAAACCCCCGGAGCGCAGCAGATGCCACGAGCGATTTTTATTTGAAGGCTGAGAAATGTTTCGTTCCCCATCCAGACAAAAGCACTTACTCTCGTGTCCACACCACCACATGGAGAGCAGAGCGTATGAGAAGCCCGGAAGAAACTTCTGCCAGACTTCCTCATTTGCCTGAGCAGCCTCGCTCTAAAAATACCCAGGGGCTGATGAAAATATGGCTCTAAAAACCACCTCAGGTACAACTCAGCGGAGACACTGGTCTTGCACCAGTGATGAATTTACCATGGCAAGCCTCTCGGGGATGATTTACAAAGCTTTGCCGTGCACCACGCGTCACAGTTAAAAAATAGAAAGAGAGAAACAGAGAGAGACGCATTGAGGGTTTTAGCTCTGTTACGATTAACACCGTTGAAAGCGACCAACTGGAATTAAATCCTTTTCTGTTTTGTTTTGGTTTTTTTTTTTTTAGTTTATAATAAAAGATATATCTTTATCCTATAACTTTCTCAGATGTTTTAACTTTTAAGTAATTCTGGGGGAAAAAAAGGCACGGGCGCACACCCATGCGGGTGCACTGTCTGACCTGGCAAGAATCAAGGAAGCTTTTGAATCCGTAAGAAAAGAAGGAGGTTTTGCAAGAGCGCCAGTCTCGATTTGCATAAACGAGAGGTCTTCTGACACATTCCTCCCCTCCCCTCCCCACACCACCCTCCCCACCCCCCCCACTCCTCAGACAAAGAAGAGCCGGTGCATTTCTGCTTCCTTCCCATCACTTAAACACAAATGCTCGGAGCTGCCTTACCATTCCCGCACTCAGGGAGAGATGGGACGTTGCTCGGCGGGGTCCAAGGTCCACCACCCAGCCACACCTAGTCCTCCAAGCAGAGCAACCTGGGCGCAAGGCGGCGTCCGCCAGGACTCTGCTGGCTGCTGCCTTCGCCCAGCCCAACGCCGCGGTGAAGTCAGATGTACAGAGAGCCCCGTTTCCTCTCCCTACCGCCGTGACTTTTGTAAAATGCAGTTCCTGAATAGGCACACCGAAATAGAAATTGTTTGCTGCTTAAACGACATCCTGCTCTTGTTTCAGATGTTACAGCTGGGCCAGCTAACACCGCCGGGAAATACCTCCGCTTTACATCTCCCGCTTTTCCTACAAGCTGCTGGAAGCCCAGGCTGCAGCTTGCACAGATTAAAATACTGCCCACTGTCCCAAGGAACTGCTGAAAACACTTGCTAGGGTCAAACTCTCACATTTCAGTAAAATTCCATCCCAAGAGCTGAACAGCCCATCACTGCGACAGCCCGTGGGGTCCTGATTTACAGCCAACCTGAACTTTGCCTGCTTCCCTAGTGTTCCTTCCCACCACGCGTGGCTGCAAGGGCACAGGTTCCTATTCTCCCTCTCACCCGTTTCACCAAAGGATATT
The DNA here is from genome assembly GCA_033628505.1 of Tringa tobata. Classification (NCBI taxonomy): domain Eukaryota; kingdom Metazoa; phylum Chordata; class Aves; order Charadriiformes; family Scolopacidae; genus Tringa; species Tringa tobata. The sequence continues at coordinate 20,755,793 of JAHREE010000245.1, forward strand.
GGAAATATAGAGCGTCGACCCACCTTAAACCCGAAGAAACGAGGGGGATTGCTCCCACACTGGCTTGTTAACACCGGTGGGCTCCAGTCCCCTTCAGAAAAATGTCACAGTGGTTAATTTACTTCTATTTCAAAAAGCCATGCTCAGCACCTTAAGTGGTGCTGAGCAACTTCAAGCGTAACTCGAAGTAACTGACACAAGAGCCATGTGTCAGTGTATAAAGAACAGGTCACAGGAGTCAGCTCTCCCGATCTAATAACCTAAAAAGACAGGATTTCCAGCTCTCCAAATTATTCTGATGGCTTTAAATACACTTCAATTACTCAACATCCTCCATGCAACACGCTTGAGTATTCAGGCAAGCCTTCCCATTCATTATTCCCCAGTTTTCCCACCCTAAACAGTTTCATCCAGCTGTTTTTCCACACAGTTCCCACAGCCTTGCCGAGAAAAAGTCAGGGTCGAAAACAGTGGTCTTGTAACAAAAAAAACCCCAAACAAACCAAAAACCAAAACAACGGAACAAAACAAAAGCCCCCTCCAGTTTGGAGTTCTGTAATGTTGCAAAGGCATCCAGATAATTTGCCGTGCCCCACGTTGTATCTCCAGCCAGGACATGCTTTGTCTTTCCTGTGATTCATATTCCAGTGGTAGCCTCGTGCTTAATTTCATATTTCTTAACAGATTAAGGGTCCCACCTGACGGTGCTGTGGGACTCCAGCATTGCCGACTGCACGCCTTGTACTTCTCTGAGAGAGAGTGGAGATGGGCACCAAAGCATGGGTCCCCTAACCACAGCGGACACACGTGCCTTGGGATATCGCCCCAGGAATCCCTCAGACTCCGGGCATGCCTTCGGCTTGAATTCCCTGCCTGAGATTCGACATGCAGATCTGGTTACCTTCCAGAAGTGCAAGGGGCAGGGAGGTTTTGAGAGGGGGACAAGGCTACTCGGCGGCAAGAGCTGCATGGCTCCCGCTTGCTCCTTTCCAGTGGCCACCACACGTGCAGCCTGTTGGGAGGATGCTGGAAGGCATCTCTCCCCCGCACAGACACTCGATCACAAGGAGTGCCTGCTCTGCAGCCCCATCTCGGGGGTTTCCCAGCCTTGCTGTGCCAGCAGAAGGGGGTCTCTCCTTCTCAGCATGGATGAGAGGACTCGGACAAGTAACAGAGATGCTGAGATTTATAAATCATGCAACAGGGGAAGGAAGCAGAGGAGAGCAGAGAACACACACAAACCACCACAAACCAAACCACGCTCCAGGAGAAGGCCAGTGATAGTGTCAATAGGACACCCCCTCCCAAAATAAAATACTGAAACTAATGCACAACAGAGAGAAAAGCCAGACTGCATTACAGCATCAAACACAACACATGGCTGGGCATAATTATTACGCAAGAGGAAGCACCATTATACCATATGCTTGTCTATCATGAAATGTGAATAATGATATCTTCCTCCTCCCTCCACTGCTGTCTCTTCCAAGATCTTCCCCTGGATACAAAGGGCAGTTAAAAAGCAGCATACAGGACCTTACAACGTTTGAGGCTTGGATTTTTACTTACCCTTCTGCTACCAGCTGGTAAACGTAGGGAAATCAAAATCAAGGTGAGGGAAAAAGAGGATTTTTAAACACTCCTAGCCCTCTCCAAAGGGCTACACTGCTCCTCCTTGTACCAAAAAGGTTTTATGTAGTGCAGGTTAAGTTGAAACAAGAGTTTGGAGTCTAGAGATGCAAGGGGAAGTTCAGATAAGGTGCAGAATTAAGATGATAGATGGGTCAAAAATTAAACCACTGAATGCTCTGATGTGGTGAAGAGGATAACGAATCCCATTTCGATTTCCAACTGTGCTGGCAACATAGGAAACACACAGAAAAGTGAACGACTTTCATTTTAAAAGAAATAATCTCTCCTAAAAGATTGACTGATAAATCAAAACCTTTTAAAAATGACCCACTGGCAGAAACAGCATGAGAAATTCCTGATTAGTTTTGGACAAAAACACAGGGGGAATCCAAAAGGTGTATTCCCTCCCTGTCCTGAAGCATGATTCTCTCTCCTGCTCAAGCCATATCCTCCCTTCTTTGCTTTATTAACTTATTTAATTATTAGTTATGTATTTAAACACACTCAATCCAGAGTTTATTATTTATTATTTTAATAATAATAAATCTGGCTTGTCCCAGACCAAACAGCAAGTCTCTGCTGTCATCCACAGTCAAAGAGAAGAGAGTCAACATTTGTGACCTGTGTGGCTTCCAATTCCTTTTACAATTGCCACAGCAGCTCCATGTAGCCAGGTGGCTTTTGTCACCAGGATAAACCCTGCCACTGAGCTCCAAAGAGCCAGGTGCCTCAGGAACGGGAAGAAAGTGGGAACGTTCCGCCTCAGGTGCAGCGGTGCTCTGTCACAGACCGAGTCCTGGCAAGGAACACGCAGCACAGTCCCACCAGCCAGCGAGCACCACCTCCACCCAGAGAAACAAACCTGGCTCTTTTCCTGGTGATCCAGTTCCCAACACGGATTGGTTCTTGTAGCGCTCTTGTTTTCTGTTCCCTCTGGCAACACGCGGCAGCGGCACCAGCAGCACCGTAACGTGCAGTCTTGGCACATCTCAATTTCATCTGTCCTGACTGTTTTCAGCTTCGGCGGGTGGCAGGATGTGCCACGCTACACACCTCTCTTACCCCAAGCGAGCGCATTCAGCGAGCTTCAGAAGCCATCTATGGCACTGCCTTTTGAAAGGGGGGTTAATTATGACGAAAACAGCTCAAGAGCCAACAGTTCAAGATGCAAAACAGCATCACTGCTTCCTTTCTTTAACAGGCACGTGAAACAAATTAACCGTCAAGGTTTTGCCGGCTAGAAGGAACCACGAGGACCATTTAGCTTGACCCTCTGCATAACAGAGACATAAACTTCAGCAAAGATTCATTCCTCGTGCCAAGAAACTAAAGGCCACACTAGAGCATTTCACACTGAAGAACCTTTAAATCATCATTGCACATGCAAGTCCTGGGGATCCTAGTTCCTCTGGTGAGCCCTTTTCTTGGCCAACTACCTTCCCAGCTTTTGGAAGAAGACCAGCCACCATCCTCCCTTTCCAATCTCTTTCCTTTTGTAATTAAACTCATTTTCCATTTCATTTCAGACCAAGCAAACCTTAAGTATCTATAATCTTTCAAACAAGCAGGAAAAAAAGAATTGCATGAAGAAACAGTTGCAAGAGGTCCAGAGTAGCTTTATATAGGATAAAACAGCCGCAAGTTATTTTCCTTTTTTTGCACCAATTTTAAAATCTCCCTAAAGTCACTCCTTCCGCCATCCTAAGAGACAGCTTACTGCAAAAACAGAGTTTCCCCAGTGCCTGGCAGGAATTTACCCTGTAAAAACTTTTTTCCTTTTAATTGTTAGAGCCAAGATGAACAAAAAAAAATCTACAGACTCACTTCTTCTTTCTCCGCTTTGAAACTAGTTTGAAGACACATGCAAGTTTTTTCTTTAATATAAACAATTAAGTTTAATTAGGAAAGTCAGGCAGACTTCATTTTCCAGCGTGAAATCAAACACCTTGCTGCAGCTTGAGATTTAGAAGGAAAAAAGACAGTTACACCCCTTTCCTGCAGCTGAAATGAACCCTGATCTGCTAAGCCTCAAGCCCCAAGACTGTGCCACACCAGGACTATGCTGACTCCATCTCCATCCATCCATCCATTGGAGCCTTTGCAGCTGTGCCACCAGAGAAGATCTTGGGCTGAGGCTCTCTGTCTCTGCGAGGGAGTACATAAGCATTAACAGAAGTATTGGTGGTTCTCCCATCATAGATGACCACATGCCCACGGACTGCCCAGGACTAGGAGAGTATGGACGCGTCTCAGAGTCATCTTTGTGTGCAAGACCTCCTGCCTTCTTCAGGCACTTGGCTGCAGGCCAGGAGGACCAGAGGAGATGTTCCTCCAGCACCAGGTCAGAGTCAAGTCATGACCCGAAGCTGCAAGCAATGACTGCCCCAGGTAACACACTCCTGCTATGGTGATTTTAACCAGTTGTGCACGTAGCCATCCCTCCCACCACCACGTGCAGGTAACAACACCCCGGCTCCTGCATCAACACGCTCAGAGAAGCCACGCTTGAGATGAAAACGAGAACAATCTCAAAGCAAACAAACAAAGCATCGAGCTGGGTTTGCACGGCTTGCGAAACCTGCCATCTGATCCAGTCGCTCCTTCTCCTCCCTTGAGGGAGGGATATGCTCTTTGATTAAGGCGCCCCAAGGCTCAGCTGCAGGCATCAAGGCATTTAGGAGACAAATACATGAAGCAGAACACATGGCCTACAGCCACAGGGGGTAAGAGCAATGCCAGCATCTACCTCAACCACCTGGCGAGTTTTTAGGGCTCTGCCAGAGATCCCGGTCATGGATGCCACGTGTTCCCCGACCTCAGTCTCCCTGCCTGATTTCACGCAGGCTTTCTAGCACACAGATGCTTTCAGGATGACTCAGAATCAACTGTTAGAGTTGGCACAGCCCAATCATCCCAGGAGCATGAAACAGCCCCTCCAAGGAGTAGAAAATGGATAGTAGCTCCATGCGGATGGCAGCAGCAGGGCATGCTCCTGGCTTGGAGCACAACTGGTCCAAGCCACCCAGCCAAGGAGACACCCTGTCTTGACACATCAAGGAGCCCCCTATCTCCACTCCCAGCCCTCACGAAGGCAGAAAGGAGACTCCGAGCACTGCCAGGGAAGCATCTTTGCCCCCAGTACGGACAAAGGGCTCTGCATGGCTGCTCTTCCATGGGCGGAAGGGGGTCCTAGCACTGCAAGTGAAAGATGTTGCTGGGATATACATTGCTGAGTTTGAGTGCCACCACCCTTCCGGTCTGCCCAGTGACCTCTGCCCTGCAGAGGAAGGAATCAGGTCCTAGAGGACTTTTAGCAGGCAACTCAGCATTTCCTAAATGATCGCTGCTCGACAGCATCATATCATCACAGCTCTGCTGGATCTCAACGACACCTCATGGGGCAAGCACAATCCCAAGCCACAGGCTTATAGGAGACACCAAGTGGCAGCAGCCACGAAAGCAAGTTCACAGGATCAAAACTAAAGCACATCTTTGTGTCCTCTTTGATTTTAAAGGCAATAAAACTCATCTGTGTGCTCACTTGCTTGTGGTCCTTTTCTTTCCTCTGACTCCAGCAGGCACACAGCATCACAGTGGGAAGCCCAGCGTTAAGGAGAACTAGAGCATCTTGTTCATCCCTTCCCTTTTATTGAGAAACCTAATTTGTTCACCACTTGGTCAATTTAAAACGCTAGTTCCCTGGGCTAGCCAATCCTAAAAACACTGACAATTCAGCGTGAGGACAAGACAGAGGATGGGCCAGCCCAACTACAGTCTCACCCTGAAGGTCTCTGATGCCTACGCATAAGCTTGACCATGGAGCAAGTTCTCCTTCGAACACTCATCCCTTCTTCTCTCAACCTTTAAATCAAGGAGCTGGAGTCAGATCTGTTGTGCAATGCACAGTTTCAGGTAAGAAAACTAATGCACGCAATAATGCAAATACAGGACACACAGAAAATGGGAAAGTATCCCCCCCCACTATGACCAGACAACCTAATCCATTAGTTGCATGGCAAGGAAATCAATTTTTCTTCCTCCATTTTCTCTCTTTTTTTTTCTTTCTTTCTTTTTTTTTTTTGATCCACACAGCTGCAGATACTGAATGATGCACACACAGTATCGGAAGCCTGGCTTTTTTAATTGCTTAGCAGAGCTACTTCCTTCCCAGATGGACAGCTCTCCCTCATTCACATTTGTTTTGCAGGGCCTGCTGTCACCCTGCCTGCAAACCTGACTTCCAGGAGAGGGGTGAGGAGAAGGCTGCCTGAAGCCAGGTTGCTCCCTCACATCATGAGTACACGTTAGGCAAGCTCCAATTACCTGCTTGTAGGTAAGGAGTCCTCCCTGGGAAACTGCAGCTTCAAGAGTTAACCTCAAAAGCAAAGAAGACATTAGAGCCAAACTGAAAGAGTTTTTTGCTATTATCACTAAGAGAAGTCGCCCAGTTCTACCTACAAGAGAAGCCCACAACACCAAATTTCTACCCTATTCAACATCAAAGGATTGTGCTGAGAGAGAATCAAGCTGCAAAACACCAGCCATCCCAGGCATGGACCTTGTTCTCACTTGAATATTGGGACCCAAGGCCATACCTTGCAGCTCCGAAGGGCTGTTGCAAGTACGCATGGCATTTGAACCAGGACTTCCAAAGATCTGACAGCTTTTCAGAGTAAAAAAAGTAAGTGGCTTTTCAGCTATGCAGTCGCCTACCATGCTCCTGAAAGCCCGCCTTTGAACAGAAAAGGAAGAAAAAAAGAATGGGAAGCACGTCCTAGTCAATCAATTCCCACAGCAAACATCCTGACTGCAAATGGTTAAGAGGCCACCACGCACACACTCACAGGGCTGTACCTGGACTGCTTTTTTGGCGGTGGTGGCGGCGGTGGTGCAAACTCCACACCGTTGCTCTTGTCTTTAAGGAAATCAAAGGAGAAAGACGATGATTTGCTGATCCCAGTCTGGCTCTCCAGCATCGAGCCATCTTCCACAAGGTCAGAACCAGCTTTTCCATTCTCAGCTCCCACTGCCCACGAGTGGGTCAAGAGCTCCTGCTCCTCCTCCTGCTCCTCCTCCTCCTCTATCCGGCACTGCTTGGTCCATGTTGGGGTGTAGTATTTCTGCCTCCTGTCGTAGGATGAGCCTGCAAGGCTTCTGCTGGACTCCTCTGCAGAAACTCCGTTGATATGAGTGCACGGAGAAGGGGATGCCCCAAAGGCACCTGCATCTGTACAGCTTCGCGGCGGCAGCTGAACACCAGCTCCATCGTGGCCGTTGTCATCACCAAACCTTGCCACGTGGGAGCTTACTGGGGCTACACGGTTCCCCTCACTGCCCACCTGGCTGTTTTTGGACATCTTTGGGGGAATGGCTGGACCCTCAGCAACTGAGGTCTTGGCAGGAGCTGCCAGGTGAAATCTTGGGCTGTTTTCACTTCCAGATGCTTGAAAAATGTCTCCGGGCTCAACAGCAGGTGATGAAGCCCCAAAATCAGCGTGTGAAGTGGGGCTGATGCACGGCCACTGAACTCCCACCGCCGAGTCAGGGCTGCTGAGGAATATTGTCTTGTGATCGTCCTCAGTGTGCGCCGTCATTACAGTTATCTTGGCCGCCACTTGGCCGGTGGAGTCCTGGTATTCCTTCTCACCACCCACGCCATCTCTCCACGCCCCATCAGCTTGCTCCTTGCCAGTGCCACGGGCCATCTTCTCCGCTTTTGCCTGTCCACCGACAGCCTTCAGCTGCGCCTTCTTCCTCTTGGTGCTCTCGGCATAGATGGGATCGCCATGGGCCGGCTCGGCGAGGCGAAGGCGCTGTGGTTCCACCAGAGCCTGCTGAGGAGTGCTTGAACCCTCAGGCCGGGGCCCTCCGGTGACAGAGGGCTCTCCAGGGAGAGGTAAGTCTTCGTCCTCCTGGGACAAAGCAAAGGAAGCTGCCTTGCTGCTCCCCATGCTCTCAGGGAAGGGAGCGGGTTCAGAGCGGAGAGCCAGCTTTTTCCTCTCTGAACACAGGGCATAGGGGAGAGGATCACCCTGGTCTTTTGGGATGCAGAAGGCCACGTTCACAGCTCTGTGCTCCTCTTCGCTGAACTTGACCGCCCTGCCGCTCGGCCTGGGAATCTCTGGAGCATCCCGCTGCCTCCATCCGCAGGGAGAGGGGCTCTCCTTCTCGCACCGGGCACCCTTCCCCTCCGCACGGCGTGGCTCCCGTGCGACAGGGTGCTCTCTGCGGCACTCTGTGATTGAACAGTACTCACCCCCTTCACTTTCAAAGCCGGAGGAGAGGCGACCGCAGTCACCCTCCGAGGGAAGCGCTGCTCCTTCTCTGGCTTGGGAAGAAGGGGTTTTGCTGGAGCTTGTGGCACATCTGTCCCCCAGAACAGATGGATTAGGGCAAAGGGCCTGACGCGGCAGGGCAAATTTATCTTTGGCTCTGTCCTCCTGCTTGCCCACCTCACCCACAAGCACCAGGCTGTGGATGGAAACATTTCTCTCCACTCGGCTCTCCAGGCTGCGCAGTCCCACCATGGAGTAGCTAGGAGGACAGCAAGACAAGCAGTCACTCGGCGGGTTGTGAAGGAAGGGCTTTCTCACACCACCGTTGCCAAAATTGTCGAGGCAGATCCGCTGCGCGTCCCCTGATTTCAGAAGGAGGTGTTTGCCAGAAACCATGCCCCAGTTGACCTGCACGGGCCAAAGAGACAAGTGCGCTGTCAGGATGTGCATATGCAAAATACAAGAGAAATATTAAAAAAAAAAAAAAAAAAAAGAAAACCAAAAAAGCCCAGCTCCACAGAAAAATCCTCTGGCGTTCACAGTCTGTTTCACTCTGTGCTCACTCCACCAATAACTACCGCAAACCTTTCCACTTAAATTACACTTGCCCTATTTCCTGGACCATTTGCAATCCTTGCGTTACCAACAATGGCAACGTGCTGAAATAAGGCATTCTCCTTTCTCTTTCTGTGGGTTCGCTGCCAGAAACGTGTCCAACCTGTCATCCTGTCTGCGAATCACCGTGCAATTAACAATTCAGAGAGGGAAGGAATATTTGCACCTCCCTCTGCTTATTTTCATTCCATTTCACACTGCTGCTCCGGAGTCGCACACTCCAGAGCACAGACACAGCTGATCACAGGTTATCCTGGGATAGCAGCTCGGCGACGCTCAGCGCTGGGGACCGGGGAGCAGGTGGGGAAATGCAGCCAAAATCTCTTCATCTGAGGGAAGTCTATCCTGCTTGCCAAGGGAGAGGAGGAGTGGGAGAGGCAGGGGGTAACACGCGCCTGCAAAGCGACTCCCCCCATCCCAGGGTGGCAGAACCTGGTTCCATAAAGCAAAACTCAGCCTGGGGACAAATCTCTGCACGCAGATCAACCACCACCACCGACAGCAGCCTGCGCTTGTGTGCCCTCTAACCCTAAATGAGAAGCAAGGGAGAGCAATGGGAGGCTGAGAAGAGAGCCAGCGAACCCTCTCTCTCCTCTGGGACAAGGGCGGGACGTACGAGCACATCTGCGTCACAGGTAGGGAGGGTGACAGCAGCCCGGGCTTCGCTCTGCGTGGCTGGGGCAACGCTGATATCAGCTGGGCAGGGAGAGGAGCGAACCACCCATCTCAATCACACCACCAGGGCTTGCCTGTTTGCCAGGCAGGCAGCAGTGCTACACCCAGAGGGCACTACTGCTCTGGCAAAGGTTGGGAGCCCAAGGAGCTGGGCTAGGAAGGTAGGGCGCTTTCTTCCCCACTCATGAAGGCCATTAGCACTGACTGCAACCAGACAGGACTTCTTTCCGGTATATCTTCCCAGGAAAATAACTTTAACCCACACGCTCATTTAAAATCCGGAAGTCCCCAAACAAACAACACATTTTTAATACGTTGCACATGCACAACATCTCATTCAGCTTCAGCCAAAGATACTTTGAGAAGCCAATACAAGGCTTAAAAACCCGAGTCAAGACCAGAAGGTAAAACAAAGGGAAGGAAACCGTTTTAACAGATATTTCTAGCGCTCCCAAGGAGAGGTAACGGGAAGTCATGCTTTGACTGGATTAATCATTACCTGTGACAGATCTGCATTCATATTCACATCCGCCCACGCGTCAGAAACATCTGAGTTTATCATAGTTGGCTTCACAGCAATTGTTGGCTTTGAGAAGGGGGAGGTATTTACACCTTCGTCTTCCAACGCGGGGCTCTCAGGCTTGGTCCTAACCCCATTCGGGAGCGCCCCACAAGCTCCCACGTCTGGGGGTGTTTGCAGCCGGTGGGAACTCTTTGGGTTGAAGCAGTTTTTGCAGGAGCCGGGCTTCCAAACGTGTTCCACAAAGTCACTGCACGCAGACATCTTCAAATCCTCGTGGCTCAGACCAAGAGCCCTCTGCGTCCTCTGCACTGTCCTCCGCTGCTCATTTTGCATTTGCTTCCCAGAGCCGCTCTTAAAGATCACCTAGTTATCTGGAAAAGCACAACATTCTGATTAGTTTGGTTATGCCCCCACATAGGAAGATTTTTAATAGGACAGGTGATAATTACACTTAACTCTGCCTTCATCACAAAGGCTTATTGTTTACAAGGCTTTTTTCACAGCTCAGCTAAAGCCCACACACTTACTTAAAAAGCCTCAACTTCTAAGCATAGCTCTGTAATAGAGAAGACATCAAGCAAGCAGCATTCCTATGTGATTTAATTCCCCGTTTAACGAGCATGTATAACCAGCCTCGTGCAACGCTTAGATCAAGGGTAAAGGAAAGAGGTCTTGGAAATAGCTGCTCGCAGCCCCACAAGCAGAGCCAGACAGAAAAAATTCCTTCTCCAAAGTGGCATCCTGTCTCTGGAAAATACAAAGGCCTGGGGATACAAGGACCAGGATCGGAGACGGTGTAACCAAGGGGACCGGCGACAACCTCCCTTCACTCCGAAGCACCACTGTGATTACTGCTGTGGTACACAAAAGCTTCTCTCCCACCCAGCGCAGCGGAGAAAGGCAATCAGCAAGGCTGGGGCTGGCACCGATTTGAGCAAGTGCCTGGCAAAAAGCTCTTATCTGGTTTGCCAGGAGCCACAAATAACAGTGTCAGTTGGCTGAAACGATTCATTGTCTGCAAGGGGAGAAACGTTTTGCTCTTGGATCACTTACAGGCAAGAATCCCTTCCCATCTTCCTTCCCCAGGAGGAAATGCCCCAGGAATAAGACATTCCTGCATTCCTGTGCCCCCCCTCCCCTCCTGACTGCACTCAGCCGGTAGCTACCTGGAGCTAACAACTTTGGAGCCACTTCAGACGAGGTCTCCCACAAAGCTCAGTGGATTAGGGAAGAAGAGATCAGAAAATGCAACTAGATAGGGAAAATTGCAGCCGGCTGCTACGGGTGTCAGGGCACACAAGTCTCCCACACTGCTCCACAGAGTCCTTCCCCAGCTTAGGTCAGCATCTCCTGGCCAGCTGATCACAGTGCAAACTGAGGCTCCTTCCCTGAGGGTTTCCGAGTGAACAGGCACCTTTACACCCCAATCCTGATGGCACGGGAGCAAAATTTAGTGGCCTGATCCTTCAACGCTTCCTACATGCCGGCATACGGCACCACCACCATCAGCTATGGACACCTTTGCACCTGCCTCTGGCCTCGTGTCTCAGAGATGCCCTGGGCAGCCGCTCTGACAGCCAAACTGCAGCACGGGGAAGAGAAAGAATCAGAGCTCGAGTGGGACAAAGCGAAGGGGGTAGAGCCATTGACCCACAAACATCATCCGAATGCCAATGCCACCTTTGGGAAGGGAGGCTTTGATCGGCTAAAGCATCAATACCTGCAGACTTGTTACGTCCGGCAGGCTGATAAATTAGGATCTGTTTTATGAAAGAGCAGAAAAAAAAGGGAATATCAATAGGATTCACAAATCTCTGTTTTTAGGGAAGAGACTCTATTAGACAGGTTTTTCCATGGACTCCATGGAGTTCAAATTAACCAAAGGACAGCAAACCCCTCTTGAACATACCCCGACACCTTCAATAAGATTAACTTGATTACATTATTTGCAGGGAAAACATCTTTTAAAAAAATATTCCATTCTTTGTTTCCTTTCAAATCTAGCAAGCAGTGTCCGGCATCACCCAAAGTTGAACAAGTGTCCTGATGAGTGCCAGAAACGGAAAAAAAAAAAAAAATCAAAGGGAAGAAAGCAGGGACCGGAGCCAGAAAAAACTCTTCACTTCTGCTTTAACGATCGGCGCTGCCAACTGCCTTTTAAAGACCGGGATTTCCCTTTCTGCAGCTAAACCAGCCCTTCGTTCTCGCTGCCCAGACCCCGCGGCAGGCGGCCCCACGCCGGGATCCATCTCACGCGGTGCCGTGCGGGGAAACCGGCGGGGCTCGACCCCCTCAGCAGGAGCTGGGCGGGAGGCACCCTCGGAGCCCCCCCCCGCGCCTCCCGGGGCACCGGCAAGGAGCCGGTATAAAGGCTACCTGTTCTCTAGGATAGAGGTGCCAGGATGCTCCGGCGCAAAGAGAACACACACACACACACACACACACCCCTCTCTCCCCAGGCAGCCAGACGGCTCCTCCGGGGCGCCGGGCGTCCACCGGGACTGAGAAAAGTTTACCGGGCAGGGCCCGCCGGGGCTCTCGGAGCGGGCAGCCCCGCCGGTGCGGACCGCTGCTCGCCCGGGGCCGGCTTCACAACCCCCCTCCCCGCCCTCCTCCCGCATTGCTCGCCGGGCACCGGCACGGCC
>JAHREE010000245.1:20773127-20789661 GCA_033628505.1 Tringa tobata
ACCCCAGGGACAGCAAAAGGACAACTGTGACCCCTGATATGACTCAAGAGACCCACTCCATGCCCAGACAAAAGAGGGAGGAATACCCTTTATACCCCAAGATCTCAGCTTCCAAGCTCTGTCCTGCAAGTAACCTGATGCCCCCAGCGCAATTTTTCCTGTGTGAAACTCCCTCTGCAAGCGGTGCCTTAGGTGAGCAGCTGCAGAGGCAGCCAGATCCCAGAGGAGGTGTTTGCTTTCTCCATCTTCCCCCTGCCCCACACCCTCTTTTTAATTGTTTGCACATCAAGAAACGACTTGCTGTATTCCAACCTCCCAAAGGGAGGTAGGCATTGAACTCGTAACCTGAAACTGCCTCTCAAGGAGACAGCCAGCACCCACCTCCCTCTGTTCCCACGTCCTCTCCCCAGGGAGACAGCCAGCACCCACCTCCCTCTGTTCCCACGTCCTCTCCCTGGCTCATCCCCACCTGAGCAGCAGCCATCTCCTCCCCTTACTCTGCTCGGCTCTTTAGCAGCTACACCCTTCACCGTTAATGAGCACAGAGGAAAAAAGCACAGAGCTGCCATTTCAGGGCCTCTCTCAAACACCCAAACATCTTTGTGCATTAATAATCTCTTTCAAAAGCCCCTTCCTTGCATACATCTTCCCCTCACCTCCCCCAATGCTTTTCAGGAGCGACTGTGATTCATCTGAGGTGCGAAACAGCACGGTAAAATTTTAATACAGCCTGAACATGATGTGAGTGCGCTCAAGTGTCTTTTAAGCAGCCTGCGTGTCTCCAGCAACTGCTTTGAAGGCAAGATCGCTTCAACACTGCGTGAAGAGCTTCAAAGAGAATATTTGGGACTGATTTTGACATGACTCAGAGAAGGCAGGAAGCCTCCAAACACAGTTCCCTCAAAGGATGAGTGCAAGCAGAGGAACGTGCCGGCTCTCGCCGTGCCTCCCTGCTGGGGATTGATCCAGCTGGACCGTAAGGGTGAGCCTGGGAGGACCAGAGCTGCGTGTACCTATAGGACACCTGCTGAGTGCTGTGGCCTGGTCCTCATCTCCACAGACTCCTGTGGGGAAGAGATTTCCCCGACCACTGGTTATATTGCACGCTAATAGCCCTAGGACCAATGGTCTGCTCCCCGCTGTCATTTCCAGGGCTGGAAAGCAGGGGAGAGTTCTATATGCTCCAGGGTACGTGTGTTGATAGGAAAAGTATGAAAATAAGGCAAAACACTTGGGCTAGTCCAAACAGAAAGATATGCTGATAGTACCCAAGGACTCCTCTACAGCCAGTAAACAAAAAGGAAACAAAACCAGTGCCCCAGAAACTGGGGCTGGGAGATTGATGAACAGGGGGAAGCAGCAGAGACAGAGAAGAGTGCTTCCCAAGAGAGGTTCCACAAGCTCAGCCAGCAAATATCCCTCAACTGTGCTGCTTTTCAGTGTCACACACTGTTCCTTGGCTCCCTGGGCCTTTCCAAACCTGCAAGCAGCACGCCACTGTCCTCATGCAGGGAAAAGCTCTGGCCCTGGACACCTTCGAATGCAGCTTGGGAACACTGAAGGCCAAAGCAAGTAGCTGAGCTCTGCATCTCCAGGTGTCCTGCCGCTGGTGGCCTTGTATTATCTCTGCTCCCACACCATGGGCAGAACACCAACCAAAAGCACCTTGTCCTGGGTAGCAGGGACCTGCGTCATTACTGAGCAGCTTTCACAGCTACTTTCCAGACCACCCGTTTCCATTTACCTGCCAAACTGGCCCCAGTAGTACACGTGAGCCCAGGGCTGCTGGAAGGATGTTGAGAATGTTCAGGCTGCAACCTTGCATCAAGAAAGGGAGTGTGAAGCCACTGAGAAGAGGGTAGAGTAGGTTTGAGTTGGTAAAACCCCTGGGGGTACTGCAGCAATTGGCTTTTCTCTGCAAATTATGTGATGCACCAAAGTAATTTCCCCCTGGGTCTCTGCAAAGAGCACTTAGAAAGGCAAGAATGCCCTTCCTGAAAATTTAAAAGCAAATGACAACAAAATCCCCTCTCCGTGCCCCTCCATGGGCAGTGCNAAATTTAAAAGCAAATGACAACAAAATCCCCTCTCCGTGCCCCTCCATGGGCAGTGCTAGCACACAGGGCCGGTAGGGAACAAGGTCCATGACCTGGTCCCAAAACAGGGTGGCCTGACTCAAGTGAGGGGGAGAAAAGGGTAAGAGACAGACCCAAGGCCTGGGCAGCACAGCTGTGGGCACACAGGCTCACATGGGCTGGGAAGTGGACAGGCAGGGCGGCTGTGGAGGACAGGGACAGCAGCCCTCATGCTTTGGAAGAAAGGACTCTTTCAGTATCAAGGCAAGGCAGCCCCAATGATTGCAGGAGGGATGTTTGGGGGAGTTCAGGGCAGCTGACCTCTACTGCCCTGCAGAGACAAGCCTGAGAGTGCCCCAAAATGCATAGACCTGCACAGGGCTGAAGGGACCACAACCACCTGAACCCTAGGTTTACATGAAGGTGGTGTATTTTTTGAAGGTCATTCGGAGTCTGGAGCTACCTATGGAGAGGGATCAACCTCAGGGTCACTTCTCACTCCAAAAGAGACTGTTCCCCTTCCCAGGGCTACATTGACGACCAGGTTTCCATGGAGAAGCATCTCCACTTAGAAGAACTAGCACCTGTGCTGACACATCCTGATCATCTGCCCTCACTCAGAGAAGAGCTGCTGAAACACTTGGCCTGGCTCTCAGGGAGCAACAAGTGCAGAGAGCACCCCACCCTAGGCTGTATCTAGCCTGAGAAATCCCAAAGTGGGACTTATCTGGGGGAAATTCAGTGGATTTCAGACCCGAACTACATTTGCAAGAGCTTCATCAGACACGCTTCCTAGGACATTTTTGAAATGAGAGCTCTCCAAGTCAACTGGGACGTGAAAAAAGCATGCGTATCAACCTTTTACTGAAGCTAGACCAGAGAGGGAACAGAAACGGCATGCCACCTGCAGCTGGGCTGTTTAAACGCAGTCATCAGCCACTCACCCTCCAGCAGGACTGTGCCACCCCTAGAAACAGGTCAGCAAGGTGTCTGTGCTGAGGATGAAGCTTCCTATGCCCAGCTTGTGCCCTCTCGGTTGCAGGAAGATGCAAGACGGTGACCTGTCTGCTTGCTGGAGGACCACTGCTCCTAAAAGGTTGCAGTCAGCAGTACCTCAGAGGAGAACGGAGGCAACTGCATGCAAATTACGTCTACACAAATTTAAGAAAACAGCAAAACTCAATTAGCTAATGGGCACGCTTAGCGTCGGCTGACACACCCGTGAGCACAGGCATGTCTGCGAGGAGACGTCAGAGTTTCAGTGTGCTCACACCCCTTGTATTTCAAAGCCACCGTCTGAACCAGGAAGAGTGGGAGAGGGAAAGCAGCCAGCTGTTCTGCGAGGGAGAGACAGGGAGATGGCTGAGCTAAGGGTGGTGCGACAGGAAAAGATCACAAAATGGGCCTCAAGCAGGATCGCCATCAGCACTCGCATGTAAGCAAGGCATTGCCCACAGGGCAGCATTGTGGAGAAATCCCCCAAACCCTCTGCGGGAACTCAGCCTGCGGGGGAGCCTCTCTAAGGTGTCCGTACACTAATGCATGCAGGACGGGGAATAAACACGGGGAGACCAAGGTCTGTGTGCAGTTGCAGGGCTGTGATCTTGGGTAGGATGGCTCCCGTGAGTGGAGTGTTGCACTGGAGGGATACAGGCAGGCTCTTTAGGAAGGGCAGGGTGGGAAGATGAGGAGGGGGAATTGCCCTTCACGTAAGAGAGCAGTTGGAGTGCGTGGAGCTCGGCCTGGGGACAGATAAAGAACCAGCTGAGAGTTTATGGGCTAAAAGCAGAACAGCTAAAGGTTATGTTATTATAGTGGGTGTCTGCTATAGGCCACGTGATCAGGAAGAACAAGAGGATAAGGCGCTCTACAGAAGGGAGCAGCCTCAGGTTCACAGGCCCTGGTGCCTTACTGAGGGACTTCAATCACCCTGATATATGCTGGAGGGACAACACAGCAGGGCATAAGCAATCCAGGAGGCTCCCTGGAGTGCATTGATCATAAATTCCTTTTCCAAGTGACAGAGGAGCCAACAAAGAGTTGCTGGACCTCATACTCATCAGCAAGGAGGGACTTGTAGATGTGAAGATGAAAAGCAGCCTTTACTTCAGTGACCATGAGATAGTTGAGTTCAGGATCCCGAGGGGAGGGAAGAGGGTGAGAAGCAAGCTCACAAATCTGGACTTCAGGAGAGCAGACTTTGGCCTCTTCCAAGATCTGCTTCTAAGAGTCCTATGGGATAAGGCCCTGGAGGGAAGGGGGAATGGGAAGGAGAAGGGCAGGAGAAAAGGGTGCTTAATATTCAAGTATCACCTCCTCCAAGCTCAAGAGAGCTCCATCCCAACAAATACGTAGCCAAGCAAAAATGCTACAGGAAGCCTGTGTGGCTGAACAAGGAGCTCCTGGCCAAACGCAGACACAGAAAGGAGGCATACAGAAGGTGGAAACAAGGATGGTAACCTGGGGGGAACAGAGAAACTTTGTGTGAGCATCCCTGTCCAGATTCAACTCCAGTTGGACTTTACCTTTCCTAACTCCAGAGAGTGAGGTGGATTGAAAATTGGCCAAATGGTACTGGCAGTTTCCCAGAGAGGCTGTGGAGTCTTCACCCTTGGAGGTATTCCAAATCTGACTGGTCATGGCCCTGGGCAGCCTGCTTTTGGTAGCCGTGCTTGACTGGGGGAATCAGACTAGATGGCCTCCAGAGGTCCCGTCCAACCTCAGCCATTCTGTGATTCTGTGAAGCTCTAACCCCTCAGAGGAGGGCACACTTACACCAGGACCCCAGTTGTGCTGAGCCAGTTGATGCTGCTGGACAGACGCTAAGTGGGGGGACAGCACCCCAAATGAGGTGACAGAGAGAACCAGTTGAATATTGTAGTCCAGGCTAGCTGGAGGATGCATCTCCAAAAAGCCACTTGAAACTTCAGGTCTGTAACACCTTACGGGTTTCCTGGCACAGAGATTGTGGTGAATAAGGATTCAGTCCAAAGAAACATAGAGGTACAAGAAGGTACAGCCATGCTGACCAGATCCCCCCGCCTTGAAACCCACACAGGACTCCTAAAGGTTTATGCCACAAAACCAAGATGATCAAATCTTTCTATTTCTTGGAGCACAACTACTTGATAATACTGTTGTGCTTCTTCCAGAGCCCACAGTAACGTTCCTACCTAAGAACACTCAAGGTCCATGAAGACCATAATCATGTCTCCAGCAATGGCCAAAAATCACAGGCATCTGGAGGTCTCCTGATGTCCAGCAAGCTCGCAGGGCTTCTTGGGCCAAAGTTGGTGTCTTTGGATTTAACATTCCCAGGCTTCTATGAATAGCTTCAGTTTCCCCTGGAGCCCCTAGAAGTTGCAGGAGCCCCTCTGCAATATCCTGCAGCAAGTAATTCTGCAGCTCTGCACTGAGCTGGGGGAAGAACAATCTCTTATTGCTTAATTTTAACCCGTCTCTTGCTAACTTTATTCAACACTTTCTAGATCCTAGTTCTTGTGTTGGAAAGGCAGTGCACACTCATGCCCTCTTCAGCATAGGTGGATTTATCACTCTTTCTCGTACTATCCCTCACACACCTCATCTTTCTTCCTCCCAGACGCTGCACCAGGCTGTTGGTGCTCCCCTGTGGAGTGTGTTCACAGCCTAAACAAAGTAGGACCTGATAACAAACAGCATGTGGGGGTGAGACAAGGCACTGCACGTCAGAATAATGCTGATGAGAAGGCTGGCCTACAAGCAGAGTGGAATACCGTCTGTTCCAGGGTGGGTATCACCTACAGAGAAGGCTCACGCAAAGTGTGGTGAGAGTCCCACCAGCACCAAAACAGGCCAGGGACAGGAGACACCAGACTGCCAGGAATGCTGAAACACCAAGGTGCTGTGCCAGGCTGTAATGTGCAACAGGCACAGTACTTTGGTGTCAGTACCAACTGGCTCTTGGAGCAGTGCAGAAAAAAACCACGAAGGGGTAGGAAGATAGCACAGAAATATACGGTGTATCCCTTTCCCAGAGGCTGTTTTTGCTAAGATAAGATTTGACCTCTCAAGAGCAGCATCAGACAAAACCAGTCCCCCTTGGTATTTTATCACTGGGCAATCACAGAATCACATGGGGTTGGAAGGGACCTCTGGAGATCATCTAGTCCAACCTCCCTGCCAGAGCAGGTCCACCAAGAGCAGGTTACACAGGAACTTGTCCAGGCGGGGTTTGAATGTCTCCAGAGATGAAGACACCACCACTTCTCTAGGCAGCCTGTTCCAGTGCTCTGTCACCCTCAGAATAAAGAAGTTCCTCCTCATGTTTAGATGGAACTTCTTATATTCAAGTTTGTTCCATGATTTATGGAACAGTCTAGGAGCAACTCCAGCCCAAGGTAGAAAAAAAAGGCAGCATCAGAACCGGATTCCATTTGGCTTTGCAGCTGTAGCTGACATCTAGTTGAACATCTCTCTGAAAGGTCGGCCCTGCAAAGACAAGCCTGCTGGCACACTGTTGGGCTGGAGGCACCGATCACTGAGTAAAACTCTCTGTCTAGTGTAACATCAGACAAGTTCAGAACCAAAAGGGAACTTCTACCATAAAAAACCACACCTCTAAAAATAACCAGCAGGGACAGGTACCAGTCTCTTCCCGGAAAGCCTTCATCCCTGTGTGAGATTTTACAGCTGCTGACCTTGTCTTCTAGCTATGTGTCCCTCATTGAGATGGGTCAAAATGCATCTGGGAGCGGCTGCATATACTGTAGAAAATTTTCAGAGCAGCTGAGAGCTGGAATTTGTGCTCTGAGTAAGATGAGCTCCTACAGAATGAGTTAGCGGATGTTTGGGGTGATTCATTGTCTTCTGATAACTGCCCAGCTCCTGAGGCATTGATGGCATGCAAAAACAAGGTAGGTCTGGGTGAATCAGAGGGCCGAGGGAAGAATATCAGTGGTAGTTAGCAAAGACATGCCCAAGTTTATTCAGGGACCAAGCTGTAAACTGCCACTACTTTCCAAGGTCTGCAGTGAACTTTCTGGAAAAGCTGGGTCTTCTCTCCTGCCAGATTTGGGGTGTGCCTTGGGAGCAAGCCCCTTGCTCCATCCTCCAAAGGCAGGCGCTTGTGTGAAAGTCTAGAAGAGCCATGCTGAGCCATCTGTATGGGATACCTTCTGCTCATCCTCCAAAACATGTCCAGGCAGCGAGAGATAAGGTCTCACTGGTGCTGCCTGGATGACCCTGGGTGTCTCCAAAAGATGGGAGTACCTTTTCTTCCGTCTCCTGCTGGCCTCCAGGACACGTCTCCAGATTCTTTGGCCTTGGTTTCTCTGCCAGGCGCCTAACCTACAATAACTTGTTTGCCTCTACAACTGCCAAGAGAATTTGACATCTTGAGTACCCACAGGTTACTTTGGAGAGGCCAGGGGAATGGCGAGTTCTGGAGAATGAAGGATGGAGCAAGGAACTTGGTGCCAACTCACACCTACCTCACCACTAGCTTCTCACTGTAAACCAGAGGTCAGGCATTTCTCACGGAATGAAAAGGAGCAGAAAACACAGAGGACTTTGCAATGCAGCTCAGTGGCCTTGCATATGTCCCAGGGCAAACTTTGTAATTATACCTTATCCTAATTACTGCTGTAGCAACAAAAACCATAAAACAATGGAACAGGCAATGGCACCCAGGGCAGCCCTGGCCATGGAAAAGGATGCGAGAATTCCCAGCTCCAGCTCTAAAAAAAAAAGCAAATTCTGATGCTCAGGAAGCTCCAGCAGCAAGCCTGCAAGTTCAGACGTTTCAGTAAGGCTATTTCAAATGCAGTGGCAGGCCTGAGGGAGGAATGCAAGGTCAGCTCTTCTGCATGTGCTGTGCATTGTACATATGAGTAATACGGGGCCACTTCACAGGGCACTAACACCTGGCCAAAGAAAAAAAAAGAGGACTGTGTGTCCAAGTGCAATGCAGATGTGCTCCTGATGCAGGAGAATAACCCAGCTTTGGTATGTACTGAATATTTTCTTTTGCATGGCAGCATTGTCTGGAAGAACCCTCCACGTTCTCTAGTCCAACCTCCCTCTTGGAGCAAGACTATCACCAGCACTGATGCAGGCCAGACAGCTTTATCTAACCAACACTCAGAGATCCCCAAGAGTGGGAAGCCACCACCAAACTCAGGACTTTTCCCAGGGCTGCTTCTCCTCTTGGAGGAGATTTTTTTTTTTCCTAATGTCCAGGCTGAAATCCCAGTGCTACAGGAGTAATTTCTTGCAAGCAGCTTTTTATAAAGGGGAAGGGAGAGGAAAAGAGAAGAGCAGAGGAAAGATCTGAGAATTAGCAAAGCTCAAACATTTGCAGGTAGCCTTAAACTGAATCAGCTGGCTCTGTTCCCAGTGTTTACCTTCCCAATGAATGCTTACCAGTGAGAAGATAGTTTATGTGCTGAAGAGTTAGTGATGGACATGAGAAGCAACTGTAGCAGGGTGAAGAGGAAGGACCAAGGGACAGGGGGAGACCATCATTGTCGTTATTTTGAGGAAAGCAAATGGAAGAAACTGATGACTATGCTGTCTTTCTTGCATTTAGCTTTCACATAAAGTTGAATCTAGAGGTGAGTAACTCACTGAAGGGATCAATTACCCTCCACAAACCACCAAGATAAAAAGATAACTAGCTGAGACTTTGCAGTCTCTCTCTTAGGCACCTACAAGCCAAACTCTTGCCCCGGCATTTAGCCATGATGATGAACAGAAAAGGGGTCGGGAAATGGGCCAGGATTGCGAAAGAAGAGGTTCACGAACTTTCAGCTAGGTGAAATGTGTATGAGCTACAGCAACACTCATTATCAGAGGAGGAGCTGTCTCCAATTCCTAAGCCATGCTCTCCAAGAAATGCTGGAGGGCTGGAGTGGAACAAAGGAAATGGCACAGAATGAGCATAGCATCCTGTTTAAAAGGCTTGAAGTCAAGTTATAGATCCATAATTCAGTGCCTGGAAAATCACCCCGCACAAAGGATTAATTCAGAGGCACCAAGGGGTTAATATGGGGGCTGAGAAGCAGACAAGTGGGAATTCTTAAGAACTATTTTATACCAGACCATTTAAATTTCTTCTCTCAAAGATTTGGCAGATAAAGAGGAAGAAAGAGATGTGATAATTTTGACCTCCATAGAGGACTTTGTGTTATACCAGTCAGACTTCTTGACAGAAAGGGAAATACCATCTAGATGAAAGATGGATGTAAAATTGGTGCAAAAATAGCACCTTGATCTGGTGGCAAGAGCTATTCAGTCAGACTAGAAGGACACATACAGAAAGGAACAGCAGGAAAATGGTCCTGGCTTTGGTATTATTCAGTGCTTCTATATTGTGGGCTAGAAGCCGTGCTATGTTGCCTTAGAAATATTGCAGATAAAGAAAATGAGACGAGAGAAATGTCAGAAAGTAGATTCATCAGATGGCCTTAAAGACCTGGCAAAAACAGGATTTGACATCAGTTAGTTGAAATTCAATCAAGTCAGGTGTGAAACGTTTTGAAATCTGATCAATCCAACTGAAGGAAAGAATGGGACTCGGGATGACACAGGCCACAAACCAGGCAGGGGAGCATGCTGGAAGCAAGCCTTTCTCCAGTGGTGGAGAGGGGGACGGCTTTAAGGATGTTTGCAACTCTATTCCCATCACTGAACAAGTGTCAGGGACAAAATTGATGCCACAGGAGTACTCATACTTAAGGGATGGAGACAGTTCACCCTAGCTTTACCCTGCCCACGACTGTGTCTATTTAACTGCCCTCTCCCTCCTGTCCAAGTGGCTGGCAGAGGCAAGGGTGATGGGGACAGGCAGCAAGCCAGGGCCAGCCACTCTCATCACAGCTTAGCCTTAATGAAACTCCACCAGGGTGGGAATAGTGTTGGGTACCATATTTCCATGTGCCCCGCAGTTTATGCCTACTTTTAGAGGGAGCTCATTCTTGAATGATGCTGTGGCCAGTGAGTGGCAGCCTATCCTCGACACCCCCAGAGAAGGGCAGCCCTACAGCGGGCTGGAAACACCTGGCCACCACAGCAAGATCAGTGACACAGTCCCATTTGAGTGGAGCACAAGACAATACCACCAGTAGAAACCTCACCTGTCTCCCAGGGCAAGAATGATCAGACCACCCCATCCTGGAGGACAGACCACCATTCTGCAGCCCTCCATACTTTCTCAGCTGCCCAAAATCCCATCCACCCATATGACAGCTTCCCACTGTCACCTGTATTAAGCCCCCCCCCCAGTCTCTGAGTAAGGGCACCCAGTACATCCCAGGGCCAACCGACAGGCAACCCTGTACCTCATGAGCAGCAAGTCCTGCCAGGCACTTCATACAGGCTGCGGCACGCTGGGCATCCTTCTGGGAGTAAAGCAGTCTCTCGGAGCTTTGAAGCAGCCTGGCATTTTAGGAAAAGAGAAGACTTCTGTGACATTTCGCAAAGAACTTTCTCACCTTGATGATTTCGCAGCAGCCTTTGAAATTCAGCAGCAAAAAGTCCTCCAGATAAGGCTACCAGTGATGCTGTTTACCTAATGAAGTTTTAGTATAAGGGGATAGGAACCATGGTGAGTGGTGATATTCCCCCTCACACAGTCTTCCCTCCTCCTCCCTCCAAGCCCCCCTTGGCTTTTTGGCCAAGCATGTGTGTTTGCATGACAAATGACAGGTCCTGGCAGCACACACCACTTTGTGATTGCAAGGATTGACTGTTGTCTTCCCCAAGGGCACAGAAGGGTAGAAAGAAGCAGATGCTGGCATAACTGCAGGGCACAGGTCTAGAGAGGTGGGGTTTTTACCTTGGTATGAGAGAGAAGGCACAAGACTAATCCTGCTTTACTTGTACCTATGGCTTCACGTTCTCTGTGGCTGGTGATTTCACTGGCCTTTCCATGCCAAAACCAATTAGTTTTGTCTCCACTGATGTACTGACTGCCTCAAAAGTATGTGTTGATGGTATCAGGCACATTGAAGGCAGGCTGTACTGTATGGATCTGATATCTTGCCAAGAAGAAAAGTATTTTCCTTTCATTTACAAGATTCCTCTGACTAACCTGGAAGAGTCCTGTGCTTTCCTCCAAAGGGGGCAGGAACCTCCTCTGGAGCAAAACTCAGCAGTCTGTTCACCAGCAAGTAACATGGGAGTGAGAGGCAACTATCCTTCCATCCAAAATGTCCACGTAGTTCACAAATACAGAGGGGGAATTTTCTATCATCAGGACAGGAATATCATCCCACCCGTGTTCTCATCCTGTCCACTATCAGAATTAAATTCCCATAGACTAGAAGCCCCACTGTTTCTCAGTCCCCCAGAACAGGCCTGGGACGCAGCTGTCTCCCGCCAAGGGCTTTCTCAAGGGGAAAGGTTTAAGCAGGTCTTTTCTCCTGCAGCCTTGGCCATATGTCCTGTGGTTTGGCCCACAGAGTAGACCAAACTGCTAGAAAATACGTAAAGGCACAGTCATAAGCCATCTGCACTTTGGTTTCAGGCCTTTCAGCCTAACAAGAGATCAAGTGCGTGCAGATGAGTCACATTTACAGTAACTAGATGAACCCCAACGTGAAGCCCTGCTTTCTCCTTGCCAGTTGCAACATGCCCTGCACCCACGGGCATTTGCATTGCCCTTTAGCTCCCAAGTGCTGTGGCCCTAGGAACTGGACAAACATGCAATTTCCATGGCCAGATGGAGCTTCAACCGCTCTCTTCTCCCTGTCTGAAAAAAGGCTGCATCTCCAAAACCCAGCACGAGAGCTTCATGTCCAAACCACTCTCAACCATTTCAGTATTGAGTCGGACAAAAATAGATATAGCTGCAAAAGGGCTTTTTATATCGTCCTCTGAACCGAAAGCAAATACTCAGAAGCAGCACTAGGCAATCTGGCAAGTCCAAGTGCAGCAGTTTGGAAGTGAAGAAGCTTAATGGCTGAGTGAATACCTGGGGGGCATCTAACAAGGCTTTCAAGAACTCATTCCCAGGATCTAGTCTGAATAGTGTTCAGTCACAGCTGGGCTGCAGAAACAGAGCGCTCACTGAAGGATTTACTGCTCCCTGCAGGCGTCACGGGATGCTGCCCCCAAATTGCACGGGTGTATGCAGCTCCCTCACGCTGAGTTTTGAGCGGTGGGAACAGCCAAGACTCCTAGGGGCCACAGCCCTCAGTATAAGCCACTGCTGGCTCACAGTCCCGGAGTGGGACCTGCCAGCACAGGCTCTGCAAGCCCTTGCACACCCAATGCATCCCCTGGTCTCCGATAACCCTTCTAAAGTGCCTCCTGGGGGCTGCCGTCACCACCATGGCCAGCCTGAGGGTAGCAAGTCGATGGGCAAATGGAAGACTGATAAATCTGCTTGCAGAAGTCATGCCCCAAAGACTGGAGAGCTGGGGCATGGAGCTGCATGCTGGGTGCCGACCACCACCGCCTCCGGGAAGGACACACAGACGTCTGTTCCACATTCAGCCAGCAAGGAGGACCACAGACCCCATCTCGCCTGGGGTCTCGTCCTTGGCTTCCAGGCAGGCACAAAGACAGTAGTGTGTCCGTCCAGGGAGGAAGCTGGGAGCTGGTCTGAGAGAAGCCCATTGCAGCTGCAGCTGTTTGCACAATGCAGAGCGTGTCCCGGCTGCGCTCACACGCTTCCTGGGCTGTGGCTTGAAAGCAAGGAGTCGTCAATGGGGAACCCTCATTTTGTGCTCTCAGAAACTCTCACACTCCAAATTCTAGAAGAAAAAGCAGCAAAATGGAATGACCAGAACCAAGTCCTTCAACCCCGACACCTGTCTTATGAGACTTTCCCATAGGCTTAGACAACCAGGTCTAATGCTATCAAACCCAGCACGGGCTGCTCGAGCCATCCTCCTTTGCTTCCAGCCTGCAAGGACTCAGGGTTTCAACAAACACAGGTGGCTAGTGAGCCTTCCAAGGAGCTAGACCAGAGGAAATTGCAGTCTCCCTAGTGCGCTCCTGTGCCGTTCCCAGCCAGTCCCTGTCTCCTAGAGGAGGCAGGACACAGGGGGCTGCCAGGCTCTGCAAAGGGGAGTCTCCTAAAATGAGAGAGAGGGCAAAGGATACACATCCAGGGTCAAGCGTTGTGCCTGCTGAGCACCTGCCAGACATAGGGCAGCCCAGGGAAGCACAGCACATGCACTGCCATTTGCCATGTCCACAGACCTGACTGCCACGTGGCTCCGTGTCCAGCACGGACCGAGGCCACTCTGAACCCAAGAAGCAGTCAGGTACAATATAACTTGCCTGACATGCAGGCAGTGTGGTGGTATAGGGGGGGAACTTACCGTATGCGACGCCAGCGAAGCCTCAGGGTCAGCGGGATGTAAACAGGAATTACCAGCTGCAGGTTCCTGCTAAACAGCCCCAGCCCTGGCTCTCTCCTGCACGGCAAACAGGATGCTGAGAGATCCTGCTGCTGCTGCTGAGGACAAGCCTTATAGTGGGGAGGGGGTCAGAGTAACCCCCTCACAAATAGGTGATTCCTCCATGGTCTCAGTGTTCTGAGCTCAGCAGACAGCATAGGGGCAGAGCTGCCTTTGTGCAGGAAAGCTCTTCTCTTCTCCTCTCCTCTCCAGAGCCACTTTCGGAAAGCTCAGCTGGACCCAGGAGTCTGGATCAGACTATGGATCCCAGAGGAAGCTTTGGAGACTGTTGCATGCATGTGTTCCCCAGCTGTGGCCATTTCTGGCGTCAGGCAAGGCCCAGCTATTATGCCCAAATCTGCTCAGGTGGTGTGACAATGGTATAACGCAAAAGCCACTGGTCCTATCCCCACTGATCCTACACTGAGCCACTGTCACCTAAGAGACACTAGTATTTGTCCAGTCTGGGGTCCTGTCACCATCAGTGTCTGGAAGCAGACAAACAGGGAGGCAGGGAACAGGCTAAACACAGCAATATTGCCCTGAATGCATTCCCAGCCTTCAACCATGTGGGGTATCTGAGGATGGAAGCAGCAACCACTCAATAGCCCACCATAGATTTTTATTTTTTTTTTCCCCTGAGGAATTCATCTCAAGCTCTGACCATCCTGCCCTGGATCTTTTCCAGTTTCAGTTAGCTCAAGGTCTTCTGCTGCTCCTCCAATTAACAAAGAGGGGTTAAAAAATAATAATAATAAAATGCAAGCCAACTCAACCAGGCCTGGATAAAGTTTCCATCACGTTCTTGAAGAGATGTCTTTGCCAAGGTAGGAAAAACTTAGTCAGAGCCTTGGAGAAGTAGGAAACACCAAGTAAGGTGGCTTTCCCCACCCAGCAGCTAGGGAAATGTGGAAAGGAAGGCAGTTTCAGCTAGACCATTTTATCTCTAAGACCAGATGGCTTTAAATGCTTCCCCAGAGCTTGGAAAAGGCCAGCCTTGCCTTTGAATTGCTTTTCATACCACCTCATTAGAAAGTAAAAGGGAAGAAATGAACAATCTATAACTTTATGGCATCGGGAAACAGCTCTGTTAATCCCGTTTCCTTCCCCGAGCTTACTCAGGGAGGTCATCCAGCTTCAGGGCCACATCACCTAATCTGTTTATTGTTGCCCTGCAATCAGGAGCCTGGGCACCAGTGCAAAGGGCAGATGCATCCTCCTGGGCATTATTATTTATACATTAGAAAGGTCTAGGTTGTTAAACCTGATCCCAGTGCTTAATTACAAGGCTCCCAGCACCCAGCTTCTGCTTGCTGCTGCAGATCCAGGCAGTGGCCACCTCCCAAAAGCAAGCCTGTGGGAGTGAGGGACAGAACATCGCTGGGGGGGCAGATGAGAGGAGAAGGAAGGTGCTGCTGGGAGAGGCATCCTAGGGCAGGCACTGCAAAACCCAGGGTGGGGGCACCTGTGGCACCCCCTGCATCCCAAGCAGCAGGCCTCTAGATTTTTGGTTGGACTTGATGATCTCTGAGGTCCCTTCCAACCACTACAATTCTGTGATTCTGTGATTTTTTGGCCTGTCTGGGAAAAATGCTGACAAATCCAACAAGATGCAGAATTTCTCCCTTTCCAGCAGGGCCGGTGCATGCCCCACTCACATGTCTGGGACAGGGAGCAAAGGCCTCACCAGCCATGCAGGGTTCAGGGCTTGTTCCCACCTGCTCACAGCTCTCGGTCTGGCTGGTCCATAGGTGACCACTGCTTTACCTGCCAGCATTGCCACTGAGCTGTTTTGTCATCATAGTGAAAACCTCCTGAGCTCTGGAGGACCCACCATGCCACCCAGCCTTCCTTTCCCTCCACCTCCCTCTCCTCCAAGAGGACTATGTCTTCTCACAGCCAACCTCCGTCTTGTGTCCAAACGGAAAGGAAAATACAGCCTCCTGTGAGAGTCGGAACTAGAAGATTTCAGGCTCTTTCAGTGCCTGCTCCCATCAGGGGTAGGGATCCCATGGCAGAAGGCAACCTTGGGCAACACATCAGGCAGGCAGCACTTGGTCTGTTGGTTGGACCCACAGCTCCAAGGGCAGTAACAGGTGGCTTGGCACGGGGTCAACAGCTTGAGAAGGGAAGAAGTTAAAAAAGCTAATGGGACAGAAAGAGAAACAGCAAGCCCTAGCTTAGTTTCTCAGTTGAGGAGTGCCAAATTTTAGCAAACTACTAGCTGCGTATGACAAATCCAGGTGTCCCCAGTCTGGAGCCACACAAAGCTGGCTGTCAGCGTTGCTGCCCTGCAGATTCAGCTTGGGACACAAACCTCTGGCTGAGTCCAACCCACCCCTCCCTTCCAGCTGGGCTGAGATCTAGTGACCAACAGCTCCGCTATCCATCTCCGAAATGATCCAGCACCCACAGAGCAGAAGGCTTCAGGGGCCCCCAGGGAAATAGCTGTAGGATGGAGAACTGGGGAAGGGAGACGGGGAGCAGCTTGCCTGGCCCACCCAGCCCTCCAGGTGGCCAAGGCCACGAGACCAGCAGTGCAAAGATGCTATAGGGCACTAGTGCAGTCAGCCCTCCGGATCAGCTGGAGCTGCTTAATCCAAATTAATCCACAGAGGATGCTGCCCTCTTTTGGGCTCAGCATGACTGGCAGAAATTCAGGGAAAATTAGAGAGTCCCAAGACCAGTGCTTTTTGGGGGTCACAGCCCTACATAGGGGTTCTCAAATGCGATGATTTCCCATACCTGTTTCAGTGGACATCCCAGGGACTTTTCCCACCAAGAGCCTGCTTGCTGCTGCACCTGCGGGTGGCCTCTGAGCACAGCCTGGGAAGGGAAGAGAAGGGCCAAGCTCAGGAGCAATCCCCGAAGGAAAGGGAGATACTTGCTGGGATGAAGACCGAGAAGATGAAGGCTGGGGGTGGGAAGGTCTCCTGGGCCTGGGGGGAACCACGGGGTCCTTACCAACTCTGAGAGCTGCTAGCGTTTCACCTTAACTAATGATTTTCATAAATTAATTCAGTTGAGAGCAAAAATCAGTTTAACCAAGGGAGCCATAACTGGGTTCTGTGC
>JAHREE010000245.1:20804037-20819368 GCA_033628505.1 Tringa tobata
CCGCCTGATCCGCCTTATCGTGCGGGGGTTGTTGTGAGAGCCGCCCGTGTGAACCGGGCCCCGCAGCACCTGCGCCGGGCGTGGGAAGGCAGCGGCAGCCTTGAACGCGGGCGCTCCCTCCAAAAAAACACCGGCCCCCGGGGCGACCCGCCGCCCCCCCCCGCCGGTCCTCGACCTTGAGGGCTGGGAAGAAGCCGCTGGAGCACAACAAGGAGAAGCGAAAGCGGCGGCGGAGGGAGGAAAACAGCCCGGCCAGAGGATAAGGCACCTGCCGCCGCCTGGGAAAGGAGCCTCCTCCCACCAGGCAAAGCAAGGTGGCATCACCCGAGCCGAGGAGATGGCCCCCGGGGACAAGGGGGGCTGGCAGCTGCCTTGCTACACACCCTGGTGGAAGCTGCCCCCTCCACGGCTTTTGGCTGTGTGTGGTGGCAGGAGCATCTGTCCACCCCCAAGACCCGTCTGTGCTTCAAGCACATCCGTTGGCCATGGGTGCTCGGCCTTTCTCCTCTCTGGCCTCCCTGTGAAACCTCCCCACACATCATCCGGGCAGTTACTGCTGTGGATACACACTTGCTGGCACCACTGCCTGTCTGTGAGACGTCCAGGCACGTACGACAGGTCTTTGCTTTGGAAGGGAAAGCTGGGATGGTCTCCTGCATGCTGTAGAAGAGGCTGGGGACCAGCTACAGGGCCGGCACAGGAAGGGCTCTGGCACAGCCAAGGCAGTTGGGAGCTCAGGGCAAGAGGGATCATCTGGTAGACGGAGGGACCACGGTGTTGCACAGCTCTGGGTCAGCTGGCCCAGCACATTGGCACAAGGGAGATGTCCCAAGCCCATGACATGGCCAGAGAGACCGTTTGTCCCAGCACGTGGTGCCCCATGAGCACAAAGTACCTCCTTGTACCTAGGTACCCTCAGGTACTCCCCTCTGCCAACAGCATCACACCCCCACCAGTGCTGCAGCCCAGCGGGCAGATTTACCCAGCTGTCTTCTCCTTGGGACAGCGTCCCAGCACCCCTGGGCAATTGGTTTCCCTGGGCATCCCCCAGGACACAGGGGTGTGCAGGTCCCAGGGATGATGAACATCCCTGGGGCAGGGACACCAGGCAAAGGGGTCCTAGTGGTCAGGGGAGGGAGCAGAAAGGACAGATGGATGCACATCAGAGCATTATCCAGGCACACCCAGGGCATGAAAAAAATCCCTGATGCCCTCATCACCCATACAGACCAGGGCTGAGAGCTGTGGTAGGTCCATGGGCATCTGCCTGATCTCCAGGGACTGTCCCAGTGCTGCCACCCCCAGCATACTCTTTTCTCCCCAGGACATCCAACATTGCCTCCACCCGGGCACTGAGTCTGTACCACTGCGAGAGCCAACCCAGAGAAAGGGACAGAGAGGCTGCCCCCAAGAGCAATACCTCTGTGATGGAAAGGAGCAGGACAGCACTTGGGGCAGGACCCTCCTGCCTCCATGGGGTGCCCAGAATGTATGGTCCTCTTCCTGCTTTCCATATCTGTTCCTCAGCCTGCAAAGGGTCCGTGACAGCCTGCCCAAGTGGATGTACAAGCCCCTAGTAGTTGTCTGGGCTGGGGGTTGCAATGTGCAGCACTCCTGGGAGACTAATGGGCTCTCTTTGCTCACCTGTTCTTGCATTCAATTTAATTCCATCATGGTCTTTGCCTTCCTCTGACACCAGGCTCCCCCCACGGCGTAACCTCACCACCGAAGCAGTAACTCCTCACAGCCGCTGGCTGGGAAGGGCAGGCGGTAGCAGGGGGACTGTGGAAAAGGGTCCAGAAGTTAGTGGGTACAGTAGAAATCTCTGGTGCACATGAGCATTAGCTTGGGCAGCAGCGAGGGAGAGGACACCTGGTATGGCCAGATTCTTAAAATGTGCGAGGTCTTTTTTAAAAGCATTATTTTGAGACAAGGTATTTTAAATATATGTATGTAGATAAAAGAGCATACAGGTATATGTATGCACAGAGTGTGGCCCACTGTATGCAATTATATATATGCACATACAGTGGCTTGTGCTCTATGAGGTACTGGGGTTTTTTCTCCAACTTCTAGGGAGATTTGCTGGATATTTTCAGGTTGTTTTGGGGGTTTTTTTGGTGTTTTTTTTTTTCTTTACAATTCAATCAGTTCAGAAGTTTCATTTTCTCACTGACATTTAGATTCTCCCTTCTCTGCCTCCAAAAGCTAAGGGGAGGGCTTGAAGATAGCAGAAAGTTCCCACTGAAATGATAAGAAGGAGTAAATCTGCACTCACTTGAACAGCAGCATGCAAAAAAGCTATACAAAAGTCCAGCAGCATACCCCAATAAGTGCAAAATAACTTTTTCATCTTTAACTATTCCTAGTACAGCAAACATTTTTTTCAAATATCCAAAGGCAGTTTCACACTAAATAGTGTGATCAATTTTATAATGTTCACATAAAATTACATGTATCCTTTCTGCTGTATGAGTGTTCAGATTCTCTTCTCATTATTGGTGTAAGAAGTTTGAAACTATTCCTGTTCCTTTCTAGTAACTTTTAAGCACTCTTTTCCTGAAGATGAGGAACGTCATGCTTGTAAAAAAAAAAAAAAAAAATAGAAAAAGTTTAGTGGGACACCATGCCTCACATCAGTTATTAAGCTACTGCAACCTTGTTCCCCATAAAGAAAATACAGTTCTACTTGACTCTGTGCTGTGTGCCAAAGCTCAAAATTAAACTGCCTGCAATCTGTTGTCTAAAATTTATTCCAGCAGAAAAACTGGATTTGATGAAACACCTATTTCTTCCTAGGGAAACATCTTATTCAATACTTAAGTTACTAAAAATAACATTTCAGAGTATTCAAACGATTTTAATAAAGGTTTTTTTTAAACTTCAGTTTCAAAAACTGAAGCTTTTCCCAGACAACAAAAATCCCTTTTTCAATCCTGAACAAACAGGCTGAATACCTTGTGCCCAAGAACTACAGCTTCTACTTCAGGGTCTGGTCCACAGCAACTCAAGGCATGGGCCACACTGACCACAACGCCCCTGTGAGACCTTCAGAGCGCTGCCCCAGTGCTGGAGGACTCCCTGACACCCCAGGTAACCCCAGTAACTCCAGCCTGGGACAGCCTTGCAATAGTGGGTGATAGATGCTTTGCCAGAGGGATAGGAAATGACTGGAGACACTGTCCTTCATTTGTCATTCTTCTACCTTGCTCTCTTAGCAGCATTGTCTTTTTTTTTTTTTTTTTTTTTTGCTTTAATGCCCCTCTAATCTTTATCCTTTTGCCCAGCACATGTGCCCAGTCCCAGCCTCAAAGCCAAGAGCCTCAGCACAGGCAGGAGGAACAGCAACACTGAGACATGTTGCCAAATCCTCCCAGAGGCCAAACAGCCCTGGAAAAATAAGTTTACAAATCCAAGGCACTGCTTGGGATAACTAGGAAATGCTAGCACCTGCTCTGACGCAGCCTGGCAAGAAACTTAAAGTAACAACATCCTTTACCATAGTATTCTTTCCACTAATTAACAGGGTTAGTTTGGAAAGGAACAACATTCAGGCCATCTGGAGGACTCATTTTATGAATGCACTAAGGAAACAATTTCTTGCTCTCAGCAATGACAGCAAGAGCTACTCTCATCACCCTAGAAGTAGCTGGAAACTTGATGTGTTTGCCCTCATGCCATTTGTTTCAGAACAGAAATGGAGAGGACGATCTTTTTAAGAAGGAAGTGAATTATTAGGATAAGGAAATTGGCTCAATTTCAACCTCTTTCACTGATTCTGGAAAATAAACCCAGAAGGTACTGTTTGGTGCCCAAAAGGGTCTAAAAAAGTTTGCTTATTTTCTCAAAAGTCTAGACTTGTGATTGTAATCTCCACCACAGCCCAGTGAGAGTTATCTGTCAGACCTTGGGAAGATGGAGAAGGAAATCAGGACCTCCACTTACAGATGCCACAGTCCCCTCACCATCTCCCACCTGAGCTTCACCCACCAGGATCTGCCTGTGATCCCTCTCCATGCAGCCACTGGGGAGCAGCAGAAGGCTGCAGGAAGGCCCTGCTTGTCGTCCTGCTCTTACCAGGCTCTGAATTATCTTCGAGACCTGGGGAGAACACAGAAGGAAATTAGAACCTCCACTTTCAGATGCCACAGCCCACACCCAGCCCTGTTGCACATCCCACCTTCCAGCCTCACCGGCTGCCACCAGACCCTGCTCAAAGCTTCCCTGCACCCTTGTGGAGGAGGCAGGACAAGGTGATACAGACTGCTAGGAGGGCAAGGCCAGGTTTAGTCCAGGACAGGACGATGGGTGGGATGTCTCCTGGCCCTGGTAGCTCCGACCTGGCTCTGATCCTTCCACCTTGGGAACAGGAAGGAAAATCACTGTCAGCCAACACCAACAGAGCAGGAGCATTTCTCAAGGATCACAGGCAAGCTGGTCTCTCTGGGACTCTGGGGGATAGCTGTGCTAGTAGAACAGAAGGGGGCTCCCACTTGGTCACACACACACACTCGTGTTTGTGTATACACAGACATATAAATAGACAGATACATATATAAGTTCACAGGCACCTATATGGGTATTGAAGGATTGTTTCCAGTCCTTTGGTACCCTGCTCCACTAAGGTGTCTCCTGCCAGGCAGGTCCATGAGGTCCTTTTATCTTGGACATGATATTTAAAGCAATGCGAAGTGCTGCTCTCCCCTCTTGCAGCAGGTCATGGCCAAGACCGTGGATGAAGATGGGCAACACACCCACCAGCAGCTGAGTGTCCCTTGCTCGGATGGGTGAGATTGCCTGCAAAGATTAAGCAACGCAGTGGCTGGATAAAGGGCAGCGTTGACTGCTGCTTATAATGACTATGGATTGAATTCATCATTATGGATGTCTTGTTGGCTCTCATGGGCAGTGGCTGACCCTTCGCTGTCTCCTTTGGCCTCATCTCTGTGCCCCACCTTGCTTTCTGGCACAGTTCCTCCACTCTTCACAGCAGCCACGCTGTCACATAACACTTCTTGCTCACCTGCTTTCAGCCAAGCTACAACCTCACATCAACACGTGTCTACCCTTCGTGTCCAGGACCAGGCAGGTCTAGTTTGGACCAGGAAAATTGGAGGCTCCTTACCCCAGAATAACCAGCTGGCCACACCTTGCTATTCCCCAGACAGAAGTAACCCTCTTTGGAAAAAAAAAAAATAGCAGAGGACTTGCTTTCTATTCTGTTTTTCCATCCTCTGCTTAATAGCTCTAAGCTCCCCTTGCCCATGCTCCGTCTCTGGTTCTGCATTCAGCAGGTAAACACCCTGGCAAAGGCACAGTCTCACTCTGTGCCTTGGCTGAGCTCATTATCTAAAGGAGTAAAAACCCAAGTTGTGAGAAAAGGTCCTCTTCTTCCAGAAGCAGTGAGCCCAGTGCTGCTCCAGCATCACAGGTACCTGCTAGCATCACATCACTGTGTTTAGCTGCTTAATAAGGCGTGCCAAGAAGAAGAAATATCTTTATCATCTCTTCTCTAGGTGCACATAACTTCACAAGAAAACATCTGATTCATCACTGCTTGGAAAATTAGCCTGGCATTAACACGCCCCCTAGAACAGGGCCTACCCACCCAGCTTTGATAGCCAAACTCTTCTTAAAAAAAACGCAATCCTTTCTGATTTCAAACAGTCTGCAGATTTTTTCTCCTTCTCTATGTACTGAGGGCTGCATCTGCTGCTAGGCTCAGCCAGAGCAGGGACCAGCTCATACACGTGATAGC
Organism: Tringa tobata; assembly: GCA_033628505.1. Classification (NCBI taxonomy): domain Eukaryota; kingdom Metazoa; phylum Chordata; class Aves; order Charadriiformes; family Scolopacidae; genus Tringa; species Tringa tobata. Next base: position 20,809,796 of record JAHREE010000245.1, read on the forward strand.
TTCTCATCCAGCTCAGCCACGCGTGTTCCCTCCACAAACACTGGGTTGGGTACACTAAGTCCTCACTGCCAGCAGCACAGTTGGTGTCCTGGACCAGGATGTCCTCCTTGATTCATGATCCTGCCCTGGACTCACTGATGCCTGCCCTGGTTGTCTGCTCTCAGTGTTTGCATTAAAACCTCGCTCACTTTGATAGCTCCAGACCTGGGGCGACAGTGCAGCCCACTGCAATGAGAAACACACGGTGAAGGCACCCATGCAGCGAGCAATGGCAAACCTCATCCTCTGCCAGTGCTTCCAGGGACACTTCTTTAATGACTCCAAGCAGTACCAGGAGCTGCAAGGAGACAAAGGAGACTATAAAACAGGCCAATTTGCCCTCCTCTCAGACTATCACAGCAGATCTTATTTATTGCCACTGAGCAATAAAGCATTATAACCCTGGGACAGCCTGTGCTCCACACATAACCTCCCTTTCTTGTTCCCCAAGGAACTTTCAACAAAATTAAGGGGAAAAAAGCCACAAAGAAATAGAAATTACCTTTAAGGAGGAGAGGAGACTGGGAAAACGCGCGGTTCTCCCCGAAACCTCACCCAAGTTCCAGTGATCAGCATTTCTTGAGCCAGACAAGGTGTCTCCATCTAATAGCCCTTGATGGCTTATTTCTTCAAGGTATCCCTTTTTGAACTCTTGCAAACCTCAATATCCCACATCAGGGACTTCCTCCTCTCAGCTCTGCACTGTGGGAAGAAACCAGCTTTGCTTGCTTCCTTGCAACAGGACACTTAAGAGCTTCACCTGGTGAGAGACAGTTCCTCTTTGTTCACAGCTGTACCTCATCTATCCCCTCAAGGCTGAATAACCCTACCTTGTTCCTGGTTGAAAAACCATTCCAGACCTTTAAAAATCCTGTGTGGTCTCCTTTGTCACTGAGGAAACCATGGTTGTGCAGAACATCTGAGATGTGGCTGCAGATGCACTGCTGCAGATGGCATTTCCACTTTGTTCCTTTCCTGGCCATTCCTAAGGTCTGTCTCAGACACGGTAGAGGTCAATCCATTCCTTGGTGTTCTGTGAGCTGCAGCTAGCAGCCAGGCATCCATGCTGCTGGTACATACCTGCACAGCTTCCTTTTGACGCTGTGCTCTGCTGGGACATGGTGTGGCCAACCTTCACTCCAGCCAGAAGGGAGGCTTCTCACCTTGCACCATCGGCTGGGATTTGAGCACAAACCCAGTGCAAATCCCAGATGTAGGGTTTCATGTGCAGGTGTCCTCACAGGGCACTCCTTGCATCTCTGCCTCTACCATGCAGCGAGTTGCCATGTATTGCCAGGATAATCCTTCTCCTCCAAAAGCTATTCAGGGACAGCCAAGAGCATGCTGTGTTAACCAGCCGAGTTACCTCAACCTGGCCCACTAAAAGAGATATGACAAGCCCAGGTTAGCACTGATTATGGAAGTGCTTCCACTGCCTTGTGGGATGCTGCTCTTCAGCATCAGCACTTGTACTTACTGTATCAGATGGTACAGTTCCCTCCAGGGGAGAGTGGTCAATGCTGGAGACCCAGACTGCTTTAAAATAAAAGTACACATGGTTTTGTTCATCACAGCCCATTCACGTCTTCCTTCTTGATTGTCAGCACTGGAAACAATATCAGCTGCATGGGAAATGTGCCTTGCTGCCTGCTTCTCATACTACAAGAGTACAGAGGACACGGGGCTCCAGGAATTGTATGCTAACATCAGGCTGTCTGCAGATCTTGAGGATATAAGGCTAGGAGGCCCAACAGTTGTGATCATACTGGCTGGACTTGGGAAAGCAAAAACATGTTTTGCTTGGGGACTTTTGTCACCTTCCTCTCTCCTGCTAGGTCTCCAGACCTAGAATTAAGAGAGAAAAGCAGTAAGATAGGGTCAGACCCTTGCGGTCTGGCATCACCATGCAGCCCCTGCTGCCAAAGTCAATCACCAGCAGCTGTCCCTCCTACTAGCAGATACCAGGAAGGTGGGCAATTGGAGCATCAGCCCAGGCAACTACGGCTGCTTGTAATTGCAGGGCCCACATTTTGCGATGGGCTTTGGTATGTGCTGTATTTAGTCTTCCCCGTTGAGTATCTCTTTGCCTCGAGTCTGGAACGGGCAGAGACATCTCATTACTCAAGCAGAGGGGAAGAGCACTGTGGGAAGCTTTGGTGGGAGCAAGAGCCATAGGTAGGGTTGGTATTCCTCCTTGGAATGATGCTGCCTGAATCCTACTGATAGCAGAAGTGTCATCCGGAACGAGAGTTTTGGCTTTATTTCATGATCCATGGGAGCTTGGTCTCTGCCAGGTCAGACTGCACCGCACACTGCTTTGCTCTGCCCTCAGCCCCACACACAATAGTGCTGTTGCCGAACTGCCCAAAAGCAGGCACCCGGGGAGCCGGGGCTGCACCGAGCACCGTGCTTAATCCCACGAATACCAGTCCCCACAAAAATAGAAACAACCGCCTCCTCACGGAGCAGCTCGCTGTATCAAGTTTCTAGCGCTCACAGCAACCAAGACAAATTAGTATTATCTTTGTGTCTGGTAGATTAAATGGTTTCTTTCCTGTACTGTTAAATAAATCAGGGAATTTTTTTCTTTTATTATTATTACTTCGGGGATGCAGAGGGTTTGAAGTATCATCTTACCTGTATGACACATCGTGCCCACTTAAGTTTTTGCACTGATGACATGGAAAGTGTGCTTGGAGCCAAAAATGGAGCGTGTTTGCCATACATAGCAAGTGTGTTGGCAGAGGGAGGCTGGTTCGACTAACCGAGCAGCCTGCATTATTTAAAACAATCCTAAACCTCCAGCGGGCCCTGCAGTTAGCACATCATCTCTGGAGCTCAGCATCCGGGACGATGCTGCTGTGGCAAACTCGCAGGGATGAGACTGGAAAACAGGCGGAGGACAGAGCCCTGTAGCCACGGCTCTGACATTGCCTCCATTTTCATATAAGAAGTATTCAAATGGGCTTGCCAAGACGGCTTCATCGGAGGCTAGTCTCCCATCTCAGGGCAGCGTTTCCATTTCCAGGATGTGTTCTTTCTTTCATTTTAGTGCCAGAATTTTAATCAACTTCGAATGAATAAATGTGAAAGATTTGCCTACACGCTCACTGCCGTTCACTGTAACTTCAGCTTGTCTCGGGTGGCTTTTGGTAAGATGCCCCACCAGCCCTCCCTGGAAAACCCGAGGCAAGATTTTTAAATCTCCTGTAATTTGGCCTGTCTGTTCAAGCGGGATGCCCATAAGCTACCGAGGTCCTGATTTCTAAGGTATGCAAGGCCTTTCTCAGAGACTGGCAGTCACCCAGGAGGTGCCCAAACGCATGGGGAAGTGCTGACGTTCCCCTCTCCGGAGCACAGCCGCCGCTCGGGAAGCAGGCGGTCTCTGCATTTCCCCATTAGAGCAACGTGGGAGTGTTGGGGCTGAGCATTTTGTCATCCCTTGGAGGGACGGTGCCACTAAGCGCCAGGACGTAAAACGCTGTGCTCATTTTCTTCTTTTAGGGTGGCACCCTCTTTCATTCCTCCCAGCTTACTCTGGTTTAACCCCGTTTCCTATAAGCAGGGGTTATTTGATACTGGCCACTCAGTCCGCACGTCCCTTTCCCAAAACCTCTGAAACCCACCGCTCAACAGCAAGCCATAGGTCAACATTAGACCCAAGCATAAAGGTCTTCAATCCATCCCTTTCCAGGAAAATCAAGGTCGGCAGAGGCAAGAGACCTCCTGGCAGGACCTCCCTTCATCCCTGCAGTGCCATCAGCCAAAGACACGGAGCCACAAGGCAACGTGGGGTGCTGCCTCTACTCTCCATGAGACCACTTGCTGTTCTCCCACTCTGAGCACCCTCGGGATATTCTCTCGCGAGTGCAAAGGAAGAGCTTCCCAGGGAATGGTAGGCTTGTGACCCTCAGCGCACGTCTTTCCTGCAGTGAGTGGATAGTGCTAACCCCTTTGGAAAGCCCTGGGGCTGGCTGTGGCAGCATGTCTACTGCAAACTAGAGCTCTGGGCAGCCACAGATTGCAGCATCTAGCATGAACGCATGACCTGGCTACTTTTTTTTCTGGGAAACAATGACATGCGAGCCTTGGGACCATGACTACTGGGCTTTTGCTTCCTAGGACTGGAGCTGCACTGATCCAGCCAAACACATTCCCTGTGGCCTTGTGGCTTTTTGGGAAGCACCAAGTGGCAGATGATGCTAGCATGAGCAGACAGCACTGCCTGAGCTGGCTGGGAGAGCGATGGGGAGGGTGCGTGGGATGCTGACATGCAGGAGATGCTGTGTGTGTTTGGCATTGTATCCCACGTGGTTGCGGGGAGAAGCTGCCCTGAGCAAACCGTGTGGTGTGGACATACCAGGGTGAAGACAGGGCAGCCCAAAATCTTCAGCATGTGTGAGCCGTCCCACATACCTAATGTATGCCAGGATGCAGATTACCTTATTCATGTAGAAAACACACATATTTAACCCGGCACCCACTACCACAGCCCCCATTTCCAATTAAGTCTGTCCCAGGCCCTTTGGGGAGATGATAAAGGCTACAGGAGATGAAAGCTAACTGGGACAAGTTTAAGGGCTGTGAAAATTCCTCCCCCATTAGCCACACATGCATATAGCCTGCCAGGCTGTTTGGTTTTCCAGAGATAACCCTGGGGTTACACACTCAGGAGAGCAGTCTGTCTGAGCCTGCCAGCACCTCCCAGCCTCGCTGAGAGCCCCAAGCCCAGGCAGCCTCCAGGGCAGCACCACAGAACAGCAGGAGGACCAGAGGGCATGGTAAATAGCTGTGGCTTAATTAAACAGCCCCAACCTGGCAGCAAAAGGTAAAACAGCAGGAGTGAGGCTTTGGCAGCTTTTGGCCTTGCAGGACTACCACAAAACCAGCCACCAGACGGTTCCTCAAACACCCTGCCTACCTCCGGAGGAAGGGGCGAACTAAGATGCTCGGTCTCAGGCTTAGCCCCTCTGGGGGTGGCTGGTGTTACACAGTCACTGCCGAGCCACGCCAGCCCGGCAGGGCACAAGCACTTTGATGTGGACTTGCCCCATTATGTCCTGAGGGTACCTGGGAGGCCATCGAGCACCTGCCAAGCCCTGGCCGCATCCCAGCAGGATGCCGGGGGAAACCTTCTTCACAGAGAGGAGCCTGAGCCCCCCATGGTCACCTGGAAGGGACACCGGAACCTGGCGGCTCCTCCCTTCAGCTGCTGCTCAGGGCTTGGCAGGGGGTTGTGTTGACTTTGTGCTCCATGGCTGCACAGGCGTGTGTACAGAGCTCACTGCCCTCTGCAGCAGCTCTTCTCAGAATAAATCCGGGGCTTCAGCCCGGAGCTGGCAGCGCTGACAGCACCCCACCTCTGTGTGCCAGCGCACACCCCACAGCGGCCCGCCTGCTCCCCATGGGGTGAAGGCAGGGGATGCTCTGAGCCAAGGAGGGAAAGGCCCCACTGGGTTCTGTAATATGTGCCACCTACCACAGGGGAGCTCCGACACCCTCATATCCCCCGTTTCACCATCACAGCCCTGCCACTGGGCAAAGCCAAGGGGCGATTCCCATCGGCCCAGCATTGGGCAGGGTTAAGGTCATTTAGCCTGAAATTCCTTGATGCTCCACTTCTGGCTTTTGGAGGCTACTCCCTGGCCACACTCAGTTTCCTACACTTCTGTGGAGATAGCAAAGCTTTCTACTGCTACGTTCAGCCCTCGTTGCCTGTTGCTCTTGAACGACACTGCAGGGTACAGAGGTACAGAATGGAAACATACTGGGCCGGGAGCAGGAAGAAGGCCAGGCAATTGTCTGCAGCCGGTTTCCCAATAAGTCTGTGTGAGTTCGGGGAGAGGATTGCTGCCAGAGGATTTTCAGCATGTTTACATTGCATCTGCACTGGATACGAAATGGGCTCTTTAACTCAATAGACTCTTTGCCAGCCTTTCAACCACCCCTGCGGAGCTGGGACTCCCCTCTTCCTCTTCCATTTGCAAGAAGGGAAACAGGGGTTTCTGCTGCCATCCCCCAGGCCCAGCTGGAGGAGAAGTCTGGGTTAGACTAAACTCTGTGCTGACAGGCACCCCAAGTAAAGGGCTGAGCAGAGGCACTTGTATAAGATGCAGCTGCCTGTGCCTGAGGCGGATCCGCAGCGACCTCCCAGGGAGTCCAGACAGGGAAAGGGAAACCTCGCGGTGCCCAGAGCGATGACCTGGAGGCTGCAGTGCTGCTTGCTGGAGGCATCTGCTGGAGGGCGTCTGCTCACCGCGTTTGTTTGAAGCCTGGAGTTAAGATTGAACTAGTCGGACGTCAGCCCTGTGCACCCCAAAGAGCATCTGCCACCGACACGGGGGAACGTTGCAGCAACACGCACAGAGAACACATCTCTGTTGGGTACAACCGCTCAGCGTGAGCACCTGCTTGCTTCTCCCTCCAAACTGAGTCCAGCCCCAGACTGAAAGGCATTAAAAAAGTTTAAAAAATTGGAGGGAGCTTAAATATCCTCTTTTTTTTGTTTTTTTTTCCCCGCAAGATAAAAGGGAGAGCAAGGTTAGGACACGGTTTGCTTACAGGTTAAAAAATAGTCTCCAAAAAGCCAGACTCCCATGGCCACACAGTAGAAGGCTGCCACTTTGGCACTGGGCTTATCTAGCATGCTCCTCCCAGGTGCCAGCCCATGCCTGCCTCTTGCAGTCTCTAGGTTGTCCCAGAAAGCAGCATGCTTTACCTTGTGCTGGGGCCCATAGATCAAGGTATCTCAGATGACCCAGTAAAAGAGCTCAGGAACCTCTTTTGGATGGCCTTCAGTCACTGCGGGACCTGGTCACTGAAATAGAAACTGGGTCACAACCAGTGGAAAGAGCAAAACTCACCTGGCATAGGAAAGGCAAACTGCAAGAGAGTCTCCAGTCACTGCTCCAGTTTTTGGAGCTGAAACCTGACTTTGATCTGCCACTGAATTTACACCTTGATCTGACGCCAGTGTCTGCACTGGCTTTGGGTCAGACGCTTCGGTCCAGGCTCCAGGAGATTGCCTGTGGACAGGACAACGGTAACCACCGCTGTAGAGTCCTGTGAGACACGGAAACTTATGAAAACCATTTTTTCTCCTCTCCCTGTGATGTTCCCTAAACCAGGCCAGCACAGTAGAAACCCATGATGAGGATGCTACGGCTGCGTGTGCTTCCAAACCTCACCCAGGGAGGCAAAGGCTGAGGCCTGGGAACTTGGAAGGGCAGCAGGGAGAGCCATGCCCCACCGTGGGACATGGAACGTCCCAGCGGGAGGCTGGGGAGGGCTGTGCAGCCTCTGGGGTCCTACCTTGGTGGCCAAGCTTGGTGACCTCTCGGATGACATTCTGACAGCAATGCTTTTGCATTTGAAGCATGGAGCGCATGCCACACAATTCGAAGGGCTGCCTGGCACTCTAAGAAGCAGTAAGAAACATGGCCAGCAAGCAGCTGGGCAGGCCAAAGCAGTCTGGCATGTGCGGCTCGGCAGGCAGGGCCACTCCTCATCACCCAGGGGTTCCGTGGAGTTCAGGCTCTGGGGACTGCCTGTGAAAATGACCCCTCTCCTCTTGCAGCCCCGTGTAGGGCAGGCAAAGGACGGTCCCCACCGTGCGTTTGAGATGCAGCACCATGCGAGCCTCCTCGGGAGTGAAACGTGACACTGAGCGTGTGGGGCAGGTGCCACCTCCTTGCATACCAAGCCCCACTGCCCCAGCCCCTGTGTGTCCATATGAGGCAGTCCCCAGCTGCCCTCATCACTATTTCAGGACCGCTTGAATTCCTGGCTCTCATCAGGCTTTTTCTAGACACTTGAGCCCCTGAGCTCAAATGCCACTTCGGCCACATCTGGGCCCTTCCCACTGAGCCCACTGCTCAGAAGTTGGGGTGCTGGCGTTGACATAAAGGGCAACTTTTGGATGATAAGCTGATATTTTGCTCAGAGGATCGCAGAAGTCTCAGACTCTCAGGCTGCTGCTTCTCACGGCCCTGTTTATTATCAAGCAGAGACTCATTTCACGTGCCACGGGGCAGGCAGCTGTGAGTTTTACACCAGTGATGCTCACCAGTGCCCTCACTGATGGCCCCAACTCTCCCAGTACAGGGTGGTTGAAGCTACCAATGTTGCCTGGGTCCTCCAGCTGAAGCATGTGGGTGGGGAAGCGTCATCTCAGGATGGCCAGTCACTACCTGTCCCTGCAGGTGATTTCAAGCTATTTGCAAACCCCAGGAGCATTTCTACTTGGGAGCCCTTGGGTTGGGAGGAGGAGTTGGGCAGCCTTGCTCTTTGCTCTGTAGCTGTCTCTCTGCCTGTGGGATATTGCCTTCTGTGAAGGCTCCTAGGGAGAAACTTCAATATATCTGTGATGCTAGCTTTTTTTTGTGAGTCCTTAAGCTCAAATGTGGTCCATCTTTTCCCACACTCCGTCTGGTAGAGAGCTAAGGCCTGAGGAAGAGAAGAGCTGGACAAGCCTGTAGCGATTCCTCTCTGGATTACTTCCCCAGCCAGCTTGATTTGCAGATGAAGGATTTCACAGAATCACAGAATCACATGGGGTTGGAAGGGACCTCCGGAGAACATTTAGTCCAACCCCCCTGCCAAAGCAGGTCCAACTACAGCAGGTTGCACAGGAACTTGTCCAGGAGGGTTTTGAATGTCTCCAGTGACGGAGACTCCACCACCTCCCTGGACAGCCTGTTCCAGTGCTCTGCCACCCTCAAAGTAAAGAAGTTTCTCCTCATGTTTAGGTGGAACTTCTTATATACAAGTTTGTGCCCATTTCCGCTTGTCCTATCCCTGGGCACAAATTTCTTTTTCCATTTCCCAAAAAGGCAGCAGTGTCTTTATGTGCAAAGGTAGCACTTTTTCTTCTGTGAATGCGTCTGGTCCCCTTTTTGAACTCACAGCAGTTTTCAGCATCCTCCAGGCCCTGTGACAGGGAGCTGCACATTTTATGTGCACCTCCTTTACGAATGGAGGAAAAAAAAAAAGAGCGGTCTAATGCTAGCAGCTGATGGCATGACAGGATCTCTTGATATAATCTTCATCCACCTCGTGGGTCTTAGACCAGAGGTGAGCGGTGAAACAAACCAGCCAAACTTACTGAGGACGACAGCGCGGGCGGCAGCTGGGCATGTGGTGGGTGATAGGGATACCCAGCAGGAGCCCACCTGCTCGGCGGGCAGGAACCTGCAGAGGTGCAGGAGTCACATCACACGCCATGGGCAAAGGTCTGTGAGACACATCCCTTCACACAGCCCGCAGATAGGCTTATTTGCCTTTTGCAGAATAAGGTGCCTCTGCATTAGTAAGAGATGCACGTGTTTACCTTAGATTAGGACAACCTGGCTTTCGCATATCTGATTACTTCCTACAGATTAGGACAATTTTATATTAGTAATAAATTAATTAAAGGAAAGGCTTTGCTCTGAGACAGTGTAGTAAGTTCACACTCATCTACTACTTCCTATCTGCAAAAGCTCTGCGACCTTTAATAAACCATTTTGAGAGTCATCCTCATTTTCTTTCTTTCTC
>JAHREE010000245.1:20830505-20910229 GCA_033628505.1 Tringa tobata
TTTGTTTCTTTTTTGTTTCTTTTTTGTTTCTTTTTTGTTTCTTTTTTGTTTCTTTTTTGTTTCTTTTTTGTTTCTTTTTTGTTTCTTTTTTGTTTCTTTTTTGTTTCTTTTCCCAACATCAATGCACATCATCACTGTGCTTGATCACTTAGGCCAGGTGGTAAGTCTACTTGCTGGCCCAGAGCTCATCAGGCTTGGTTCCTCTGTTCAAGCAGCTTCTCGAGTCAGCCCTTATAACCTGCATCTGGTCTCTCTTGAAGGGACTGGTGCCTAGCTTGGCTTGAACCTGCTCTTTAAACTTAAAGCAAGTCTGAGCAACACTCTCTTTTTTGATTTAGTGTATGGTGTTTAATGCTGTAAGACACTGACTGTAGAAAAGTCGTGTTCTCCTGGCATGCTGTCATGCCTATGGAGAGCTGTTTGTGGGCTGAAACAAGGCATGTGTGTCTGGGGTGCTGTGGATGGTGGTATCTCCTTATGGGCCTGTTCGTTTTCAGGCTGTGGATGGGGCGTGCTTAGGGAGGAACATGGAAGATAAGCTAGAAGAGCAATGCCATAAGTAAAAGCCCAGCTGGGAATTGACTATTTGACCAATAGTGGTTTAAAAATACTACTTGTGGCCTTTCCCCTTTTCCCCTTTTCCATTGCCAATGTGAACATAGAAGTGAGGGGTTGCTGTCCTCACTCTATGCCTGAAAGTGCCTTGTGGGGTGTTTTGCATGTTTGTTTTTAAAAGATATTTTTGTACACAACATTCAAATGGAAAATGCACTTTATAATTGCCATGTAATGACTCTTTTAAAACTATGGTTCTGTTTTTATCTGATTGTTAAAATAAAGGTGGAACAAAATGTTGGCTGTGTATCTTGCCAGCATCTTATTTAAACACCCATGGGGCTGGGGTGGCGATTTGGACATGGGACCAGCTTCCTGCAAGTGGCCATTGGCAGGGAGGAGCACACGTCCACAGTGGACTCTGCTGCCTGAAACAGGAAAGAGCTGCCTATTCCTGCTGCCTTCCTGCCAACACAACTGCTTCCAGAGCATCCAAAGCAGTGGGAAGGAGGAGAGGAGCCAGGCCCTCGTCTCCCTGCTCTGAAGCTTCTCCACTAACCACTGTTCCTGAACGACTCTTGACTTGTTCCCTGTTTGCAGTGCCAAGAACAGCCTTTTCAGGTTTTTCTGCATTTATTTCAGGTCAGTCTCAGTCCTTCCCCCCCACCTGGCTGGATCTGGGATCAATGCTGACTCTCTCTGCGTGGGTACTGGGGTGTGATGGGTGCTAGGAGAGGTGTTGCACTAGGAAGGTCAGGCTCTGTTCCAATACTAGGCTCAAGTGAAATTTAGACCCTTCTTCACCTCAAACTAGTTGTTCCTGTTGCTATTGCAATAAAAAGCACTGGCAGGAAATGTGTCCCTCCACAGGAAGGGAACAACTCTGGTGTAAATGCCAGCCAGGGCTAGTTTCAGGATTTGACCTGGCTCTGACCACCAGGGTGATGCCCTGAAGGTGTTGCATTTCAAACAATCGACTTTACTGAACTGGGTGGCTTTTGCCACTTACAGATAAGGTAAGATGGGGGGAAAAGGAGGGGGGGAGGAAGCCCAGACAGTCTTGCTGTGAGCTGGCTTGAGGGGCTATGCCAGCAGTGCTGCCCACCTTGCTATGCAGCCCTGCAGAGACTGAGCTTAGCCCTTGCTCTGTAGAGAAATGAAACCCAGCACCTTCTGGCTGGTGCTATTTCTGACTGGCTATTTCTGAGTCTCTGGCTTTTGTAAGATGAACTGTCTTCCAGGAATGTTTTGCTTTCTGAAGCAGCTGGGTAAAGTAAAGCTTTTGGTTTCTCAGGTTCCTCCCCCAGCCTTTGCATCACAAAGCCAAGCCATGCTGACACAGTGGGGTGCAAGCTCTTCCATGCAGTGGTGAAGTTCAGTGGTGGAGTTTGGGGTCTGCATGCACCCGGGAGAAGGGTATTGCATGGTGTATCTCTTGCTGGTCTGTGATGTTTCCTGCCCCTGGGGCTTGCGGGGCCGGGGGGCTGTGTTGGCTGTCACCCACTGCTGTTTGTGCCCAGAGGCCCTTCTGGTATGGTCTTTGAGGTGGGATTCTTCCAGGGGTGATGGATCAGCCGAAAAGGCAGCTGAGAGCTGCTCTGTGGTAGGAGTGTTGGGATCCTGCGGAATGGAACAGCACAGGCTGAGAGGCGTGCTGAGGTGGGGCACGGGGGGGAAGTTACACGTGTGTGATTTTTCACACGCAGGTGGGTAAGAGAGAAACTCTGCCTGTGGTCCCCTGCCTGACAGCAGTTATGCCATGAGAACGAGCACGAGGCAAACAGCTTCGCTTTCTCGGCAACAATTTGCTGCTCCTTTTCTCTCCAAATTCTTTGCCACCTCCATGTCTAACCAGCTGCTGTTAAGCACCATTAATTATTTTTTTTTTTTTTTTACTACTGTTCTTTTAATCAAATGCCCAACACAGAGCTCTTTTAACAGGCCATCTGATTGTTTTTCTGGTTGCAGGGGGGGAAACTAAATATTTCTTAAAGCTATTTGTACCCCTGCCCCAGCACGTCCGCAGGTGATGTGGGTGGTTTGGCCAGGGCTGCTTTCACATCTGAACACTGGCCCAAGGTCATGAGTAAGACAACTGCAGCCAGCCACTTCCTCTTAACAGTTTTGTGGCTGAAAACCCTGCGTGACGACAGTTTCTGTTTGAGAGATAAGGAAGTCCAAGCTAAGCCTGCTGACATCCAGGGCAGCTAAGGAAATGTGTGAGCATTCAAAGGGCCAAGAGAGCTCTTGGGTTTCTCTCCTAATGCCTGGGTGTTACTTGCTAGAGGATACAGACACTGCAATTAGACGTTGCAATTACTGCGTTTATAAAGCCCTTAGTGGCAGATGTGACTGTGCACTTGCTGTTTAATATACAAAGATTTCTTAGAGTGCTCCTGGCATCCTGCCCCTAGCCTTTGTTCTGAGGTTCCCAAACCTCTGTATCCTGGAGGTTTTCAGTGCCACCCCTTTGGAGAGATAATTAAGCTGGGATGTTTTGTTGATCTTGGATGAGGTGCTTGTTCCTAAGTCTGTGCTCCATGGACAGCTCTGTAAAGGGGAGGGAGGCAGGTGTTCCCCTGGTCCATACCCAGCTCCCTTTGCCAAGCACAATCTCCCACTAGCCCAGGGATGCTGTCCCACAGGGGAGCAGCTCTGCTGAACCACTGCCACCACAAGAGCCTCATCTAGAGCACATCAGATTGCAAGTCCTAGATACAGTGACCAAAGCAGGTTGTGGCTGCTCTGTCCCTGCATATTGGCAGAACAGGATCAAAACTGTTTAATAACTTCATTTAAAGTAGATCCAAGCACTCCAGGAAAGACCAGGTGGCAGTTTGCTGCTCTCTTCCCATTCTCATGCTTGCTAAGAGGGTCCTTGCTGGGGAATATGGGCTGCCAGAGTTGTCCCCAGCCTTGTCCAGCTTCCAGAGCAGGGCTGGTGATGGGCTGAGAAAGTTCACTCTTTGAGGCTGCTCGTGTATTGAAGAAGGTCCTCGAATTCAGGTTTCAACACATGCTTAGCTCATGGCCCTGCTTAATCAAAGTGAGGGTCTGTTGCCAACTGAGCACCAGACAACAGCGGGAGCAGAGCTACAGCTGAGACGCATGAGCCTGACTGGGGGGAGATGATGAGCAAGAAATGTAGGAAATCCAAAAGAGCTTGTCTGCTTTCAAACCCTGCGAGGACAGTTCAGCCTGCTGTCTGTCTGTCTGTACAGCTGCTGTATGGGTACCCCGCGTTATTGCTTTAGATGTTTCCTGGGCCAGACACAGCACAGGGGATGCTCTGGTGACAAACTGCTCACGGTGGGGTAAGATGCAGAGGGTAGGAAAAAACATCTCTGTAAAGCTGTGGGAGTGTAAACGCATCCAGATAGTACTTTGCTGCTGGAGCAAATTTTTATTTGGTGTTAAATGTAGCTCTTACAGGCCCTCAAAGCAGAAGGTGACCTGTGGAAGATGTGTTTGCCTTGCTAACAGAGGGCAGCAGGAGCATAGGAGGGGAGGAAGACAAGAGCGCATCGTTTCCCAACAGCAGTCAGCGTTTCTTTGGTTTCCCCTCCACAAACTGTCAGCAAATGAGTCTCACTTAAGAGACTGGGTCTTTGGGGGCGCGTCTCCTGTCCTCAAGGCAAGGGATAAACGGTGCTTCCCTTTTGACACGTACCGTGGGGCTTTGAGTTTCTTTGTAATGTGTCCCTTGTGCTGTGCAGCAGGGCACGGCCCTTTTTTCTTCACTCTTAGGCTCCATGACGCTGTTTCCTCCACTGCTGGCGTAACCATCACCAAACTCAAGCGTGGGCTTGGGTTTCACAACGTCTTCCGCGAGCGTGTGCGTGGTCTGGGGGCAGGAAGGGCACTTGTATGCAGGGGGAGGTGGCTGCGCTGAGGACACCCCGTGCCCCTGGGAACAGCACAGAGCTTTGCCACAGAGCCAGCAGCACGGGGCTGGGTCGGGATGCTGCCAAACTCCCCTGATATCTCCACAGACATACTCCTACCGGGCAGTTCAGCTGGCTCTAAGTTATTGCAATAAAACGTATTTATGTCCCCGTCTCTTTGTAATGGAGCTGAGCTTTAAACCAGCTGCTCTGGCCCAGACAGGTTCTGCTGCTGCAGCCAGAGAAGCTGCCTAGCCTGTCTTTATCCTCCCCCTCGGAGGGGTACTGTGCCAGACAGTTAGCTGTCTTTAAAGACGTGTCAATGACATTTACACAAGGCTTAAAAAAAGAAAAACGGTGTCTTTGTTGAAAAATAATTGCAGCTGGCTTGTTCCTTTGGTAGGGGTAAGTCAGAGCAGTCACCAAGCTAAGTACTTTGGCTCCTGGGACAGGGATATGGGCAAGCCCTTCCAGCCGAGGCATTAGTCACAGCTCTCCCCTCTGCTCCGATGCTGCTGTGTAGTCCTGAGGGGAGGGAAGGCTCAAACTTCGTAACCCAGGAGAAGTATGCTCAAAAGAGCATAAGAAGAGGGTTCAGGATACCTCCATAAATGCTTTTATAGCTTCCAGCTATTTCTGGTATGGGAGTCTTCTTGAGACCATGGTGATGTCTTTATATTTAATTAATCCTAGACAGGTTCAAGTGGGAAGAGATCTCTAGGTATCTGCTCTAAGCAGGACCACTCACACCGCCAGGTGAGGTCACTCAAGGCCTCATCCGTGTGGATGCTGAAGACCTCAGTGATGGAGATATCACCACGTCCATGTGCCCTGTCCCAGGGCTGCACTGCTCTCCTGGGGAAAAGACATGGTCCTCAGGAATGAAATAAGCTCTGAGCAATGTTGCAGTTTTGCCAAACTGACCTACAGCCTACCTTCCAATGATATTCATCGAGGTCAATCTGAGCAAACCAGACCCCAGTTTTCTTCCCAGCACTCAATAGTCAGAAATAGGGAACTAATAATATCCTGCACCCACTTTCCATCTTTATGGTCCCTGCCAGAACAAAAATGGAGCATTATCAGCAGGAGCGTAATTCCTCAGTGTTTGCGTGGTGACACTCCAGCACTATGGAGACAGGCACTTTTATAGGAAGAAATATAATAGTCCTCTCCGGGCCCACTCATGGTTTTATGACCATTCCCCTTTCACACAGTGTTCCCCTGGACACCTGGCAGATGTTGCTTCTCCCGCATTTCCCTACTTGCTGTGATTTATTGGCATGTGGGTGCTCATCAGAAATGCAGAGTGTTTCTTCATCTACGAGCTCATGTGAATGTGTCCTTGATGGCATTGCAAGCCAGGGTTAAGGGTAGCTATAGGTGATGTGGCAACAAAGACCATGAGTGGCACCTTCCACCCCTCATTCAACAGCACACTCAGTCACTGGGATAGATGTTGGAACAGGTCTCCCTTTTGGGCTGAGGACTGTCAAAGCCCAGCTTTACTTTCTCCAAGAAGCTGTCTCCAAGCAAATCAATTCACAATAGGAGGCAAACTAAAAATAAATAAATCTATTGAACCCTCCACTCCTCCGTGGTGGCTTCTGCAGGAGAACTTCACTTCAGAGACCAGAACAATTATCACTTGAATGCTTTACAGCCATGCAAGCAATTATAGCAGACACGCATTAACTTTTTAAGTTGGTGGTCAACAAAATTTCTTAGACAACCAATGAATCTACACACAAATCTATCAGCGCTTCCAAATGCCCTGCAATAACAGCCCAGTGCTAGTAAACAGTGAGCCATAAAGCCATCAAGGGATGCACTCACTGGGAGTTAATAGCAGGATGACTGAGCATTTTAGTCATTTTCCCCATTTTCCGTTTTGGTGTTGCTGCAAGAAAACACAGCTTTTGTTCAGGCAAGCTGTCCTGTGAATGCTATTTCTGCTCATAGGTATCCCGCTTTAGTCAAAAAGTGAGTATTTATTAACAGTTCAGTACAAAAAGCTTTTGTCACTACTTATCTGCACAAACTGGATATAGTGTTTAACCACTTACCTCAACAAATAAAGGCACTGCACACGACTTGGTGGTCTGCTCTGAGACCTGGGAAACCCATGGTAGCCTCAGGCTGCTTAGGACCCTTAGAATCCAAGGCCGTCTTTGGATTCTGAGGCTGGGCACCGGCTGGCAACTCAGGATCACTTTGGAGAAGCTGGGAAGGAAAGCAGAGTTATCTCCCTCTGAAATCAGAGCAATATGTGCTAGCAAGGAAGGAAGTTCTCTGAGGGCCTTGTCTTGGCCACAATAATGCCTGTAGGATGCAGCTGCCCCCTGGGCGTGGGACCAGGAACTTGCATTAACTGTCTTCCTCTGGCACACTGGCCACATGGAGCAACTCAGCCCTGCTGGGAAAAGCCCACCCTTGCCCTTAAGGTGACTGAATGGGGAAGCAGGACACTGGCCACTCCAGCCCCCTCTGCCCCTTGCCTCTCTTCCTGGAGTAATTTCTCAGGACTGGGGACAGGACCCTGGTCCCTTTGGCACCTGTTGGCCCATGTGGCCAGGGGGCACAGAGGTGGCCTGGCAGGGGACAGCCCATACCCACTTCCTCATCACTCACCATCAGCTCCATTGCCAAGGAAAACAGAGCCCATGCTTATGCACGTGCAAGTCACACAGGGAAGGCATAGAAATTCATACCAACGGCCAATTATTGAGCTTACATTAAAAACACAGTATACTTTTTTAAGGCTGTGGGGACGACCAGCTGGTTACATGAAATCTACACCTCTTGCTACCATGCTACCTGCCAGCAGCTGAGCAGTGGTCCCCCAGGTCTGCCTGTCCCCTTCTCTGCCAGACCAGGTAACGCAGGAGCGACACCGTCTGCTCCTCTCCAAGACTGTCCCCCGTCCCAGGAGCAGAGCATTGACCTGCCTCCCAACAGCCAGGCAGGCCCATGGACAGGCAGAGAGCCCTGCTAAACTCACTCTCAGGTTGGTGTGCTTCGTGTCCTGCACATCCTCCAAAGCAAGTACTGTGCTGTTCCCCAGGATGGCTCCATGCTCTTGAATAGAGCCAACCCTTTCATGTCCCTGCAGCCTGGACTACTCACCTGGGGATGTCCCCTAGACCGGGCGTCATTCCTGAGTGCTTTTTGCAGCTCATCTTGCTGCTGAGTAGCTGTCTGGCAGGATGTGCCTCGGAAGGTGCAATGAATCAAGTGGGGTCCTTTCAGCACAAGCTGTGATTCTCATGTCGTCCCCCCGGCCCAGCAGCAGCACCAGCCAGAACCAGAGAGCTTGCTAGGCTGACTCGTGGGTAACAAGCTGCAGGTGGCCAAATTCTGGCTTCATTAATCACCACCCCCCTTCCCAGGCAAAACAATGGGATGTGGGAAGCCGTGGCTCCAGGTGATCTTAGTGAAGCTAAATAGCCTGTCTAAGGCTGTAGGATGGGCTACATTCCTAGGGGGGAGCCCAAGGTCTGGGGAGGTGGTGGGGCCAGGCCACCTCTGACCCCTGTCATGGAGAGGAGAATGTGGTCTCACGTTGTAGGGGCTGAGAGAAGTCCCTTGTTCTGGGTTATACAACTAGGCATCAGAAACACTCACTCCTCTTGCCTGCTGTGTGCTGGAGGGGCTAAGTCCATCAAAACTGCAGCTGGAGTATGTCAGCTTGGGAAAATCCTGCCTCAGGGATGAACGTCTGGCGTGAGGGTGCCACCGTACCACGCTGAGCCAGCACAGGCTCTCAGGTTCCCTCCGTCTTAACACAGCCAAGCTCACACTCAGCATTAAACCACTGCTTAGATAATCTGACACTGCAGTTGCACAGCCACACTGCAGAAGATGCAGCTCCTTTGAATACTTCTCAGCTACCTGTCAACTTGAGCCATGCTTTTCACGGGGCTGGAAATGAGCAGCAGGTCAGCCCTGACCGATTCTTTTGGGCTTCTCCATCCTGATGGTCCCTTTCCTGACTGGAGCCAGGACAGCATCCTGGCACCACACATGCAGTTATTCGTCTTTTATTGCCATCAGCCAGCTCCTTACAGCAAAAGGCCCCCAGCGATGACAGGCATCTTCCCCCATCATGGGTGGGAAGAGCAAGGGAGAAAGAAGGCCTCAGCTTGGCTTTGTAATTAACAAAATAGGAGATCCGCCAGAGTCTGGAAAAAGCACCCATCTGGCAGGACCCTGCAGCTCCACCCTCAGGGAATTTGCATTTCTCACTTGAGAGAATACAGTTCCAGGAACAGCTACGAGCAGAAAGACTTGAGAGTCAGTTCTGTGCAACTTGCTCTACACAAGGGTCCACCCAGCTCTAGCTGCAGCCAAACAGAAGCAAAGGCTCTTTTGTTCTGAAATACACAAGAGGTCATAAGCTAGCTCGGAGCTGTATTTTCAGCTCAGAACGTCACTTTTCGGCTCTGCTGCTTGTGTTCGTGCTTGGCTGCTTCTCCCTTTCCAAATTCCAGCAGTGGGTTGCCTTTCTTTCTTTAACGACGTGAAGAAGGAAGAGGTTTGGATGTGGTCTTACAGGAAATGGGCGGATGCAATTTATTGCATCTTGCACCAAGGGGGAGAACACCTCAGAGCCTCAAACCCATCTGAACCTGGATCAGTAGCCAGATTTTTCTAAGGTGTAGGTGACCCAGCAAGAGGGATGGGTAGCCAGTGACTAAGGGGTGTTCCCAGTGGCAGTACAAACCCTGCAAAAACACTGGCAAATCTGAATCCTGGGGAGATCTCCAGAACTCAAACTTTTCCACCGATCAGGAAGTGACCACTTCTCAGAGGATTAACTATTTGGTACAGAGCAGCTCCATGGCCCAGCAGACCAAGCTGTAAATACAGCCCCAGGGAACCAGACCACTCCAAACCAGTGCAATTATTGAATTGTGGGGATGACTAATCATCCAAATAGCTTTCTCCAGGCAATGCAAGGAAGAAATGTCACCAACCATGTGAAAATTGAGACCATATGCTTCTAGGATGCTTTCTGAAAGGAGTGTGCTTGACAAAGCTGGAGTGAGTTCAAGTCTGGTTCTCAGGTCAGACCCCAGCACAGCAGTCCCTCCTCTTCTGGTCCAGGGTCTCTCCCAGCTCCAGTCATTATTTTCACTGCAGCCAGTGCCTGCTTTTCTGAAAGGCTTCAAGGCCAAGACAGAGTTGTGCTTTGGTTTTCTTTGGAAAAAATGAATGCTAGAGAAAAGCCAAGATGCTGGAGAACTGCCTCTGGCCTCCCCTGTCTGTGCCTGAAGGCAACTCCTCCACGGTGGCGGCAGCCTCTCCTTCCACTTGGCAGGTGGTGTCTGGACCAGAGCCATAGATGAGTACACGAAGGAGAAGCAGTAACCTGGCAGAGTCCGTGCCAGAAAACACTTTGCTATGCACTTTAGCAGCTGATCTGACAACCCAGAGGTGCCGGCCCCTCCTCCCTGTGCTGCATTCCATCGTTGATTTTCCTTTCCATCGGGAAGCTGTCGGACGTAACCTGGCAGCTGAAAGGGGTTCTTCCGCTGTGCAATTAGTCTCTGGGAATTTGGGGTCCTTTCACATGGCATTTTCCACCTCTTGAGAGGCCTGTCCCTCATTGTCTGTCTCTCAGTGTGTGAGTAATGGAGCCACATGTGTGTGTAGCGGAGCCTCCCCGATGCTTTGGCTTGGTTACCCCGTCCTGAAGAGCTTCGGATACAGCTCTGGAGGGCACGCACCAACGGCTGGGAAACTGGGAGAAGGCAAAACGAGCCCTAATCAAGCAAGGCGGCTGGTTATTACCAAGCTGCTATTTCTACTGCAAGAAGCCCTGAAGCAGCAAAACTGCTTGCCTCATGTATGTTCATTAGCAGCACAGATAAGAGCAGCATTGAGTGCAGACTATAATTAGATCTCTGGGACCTTTCTGGACTGGCTTTCTCTGTCATTGTACTACTTTGAAAGCACTTCAAATTTCTTTTCTCATTCTTTTTTTTTTTTTGTTTTGTTTTGTTTTCTGAATGGTTGGGATGGCATTTCCCTATTCAGCAGATTTGGGACCGTTTCTGTTTTCTCCATTGTGGCTCACAGAGCTCTCCCCAACTTGGTGCCGCGAGCCCCACACCACAGCGTCAGCAAAAGCTCCATTGTTTGACGGCTCCCCGTCCCTTGGGCTGTAGAGTTGGCCAGACTGTAGCTCTCTCCTTAGCACGGCGTAGCCAACCCGCCAGGCAGCCCTACCCGCTTTGGTTAACTTGCCAAGGTGTAGTTTCATGAGCATCTTCCTCCAATGATGACTCTGATTTTCCTGGAATCGCTTTCCTAGCATGTTCTGCACAAGATCTCCCAGAAGAGATGGATGCAGTAAGCCGGCGCTAAGCACGTTCTCCCAGCACACAGTGGCCTACACGGAAATTATTACTGCTCCCCTGGAGTGCTAGAAAACAGCCTCAGCATCCACTCAATGAAAAGAGGGGAGGAAGAGTCAAGGGAAAGGCCCACGCCGCAACGGGCTGGTGTTCATGTATCATCAAGGCCCCACATGGCAGATGGGACCCAGGGCTCTCCCTGCTCCTGGCCTCCCCTCCGGAGTGCTGGTGTGTTGGAGACAACCACTGAGCAAGGCCCTGCGGTGGGCATGGGCTGCACCACGATCATCTTTCTTTCCAACCTCCCCAGAGCATTCCTGCATCTCCCACTGCGCTGCCCACGCAGCGGCCGGGAGGCAAGGGCAGGGGGGCCGGTAGCCCACCGGGGCGTTACGGAGCCAGAGGCAAACACGCACACCAGAGCTTGGCTGACCTGCGTGCTGCAGGAGGCTATCTGAGCAAGCACCTCCGGTTTTGAATCCGAGGCCAAACCGGCTGAGATGACAACATATTTTTGAGTGGTACTCTCTCTGAGGACAGAAACTCATCCAGGACAAAAAATTTTGGTGAGGAGCTACTTTTGAGCTTCCTGCATTCTCATCGGAGCCTTGCTGACCTCACACCGACGTCTAGCCTGAAGTAGATACACTGAGAGCCTGCTGCTTCCCAGTGCCTTCAGGGAGCAATACAGACTCTGACCCACCCAATGCAAGTTAATCATGCTATTTTCTGCCGTGTCAACATGAATTTTGTCCTATTGTTTGTGCTTCAAAGCCATGTGAATTGTTGGAAGCGATTTTATATTTATTCCATAGCCTCCCCTTCCCTTTCTCTTCCCTAATCTTAAATTGCTTTTATGTCGGTTTAAAGTTAAAGCAGTTTAAAGTTAAAACTCAGCTCCGAGAAATTACTTTGTGAAACTGTATTTGCTTACATATTAAATTTCTTCCCTGTGCGAGATCTAAGCCAGATCTGCTGAGGTTAGTGGCTCTCATACAGGTTTATTGCTTGTCACTCCTCTGAACCCAGGAAGAACCAGTCCAGCAGAAAGTGAGGAGGTGATCTATTCTGGGTGATTTTCTAATTACCTATATATCAGCTCTGCACGTGCAAGCCACAGTATGTAGCCGAGAGGTCATCATTAGCAGAACATAGTCTGGCTGAGAAGCTTGACTTTAAGCAAGGGGTGAAAAAGAAATTATGAGCTTGATTTTCAGAGCTCAGCGCAGGTTCTCACCCAGCTCACACTGATTAGCAGCCAGAACTTTAAGATCAAAATCTTCATCTGCAGGTATGGTGGGAAGAAGTTCTCTAAACTGAGCAGCATTGAACCAGGTCTCCCCATGGACTTTCTTTTATATGTAGGCAATTTTTGACCCACAAAGGCCTTTTGGTACCTAACTCCCCATCTCCCCTGTAGGTCTTACAAGCTGTCTAGAGCTGCCTGTGATAACCGAGGTCTGGCGACACTGTCAGATAACTTCTAGCCCAGAACTGCCCGAGCGGTAGGACACAAATATTTCTAACCAGCAGGGTCTAAGGACAGAGCCTCTCCCTCCCAAGACGACCCAGGGTTTTCAGCAAATCGGTCTGGCAGAAAGAAGAGGCAGCCACAGCCATTCCTGTCCCAAGGCATCTGACAAGGTAATGCACAGTTTGCACTGGAGCCAAAGTCCATTAGTTTAGCAACAAAGAGCCGGCAGCACCTGAGTTTCTAATGTAACCTGATACCACTATTTAATGTCTACAGTGTGAATTATTAACAGAGTTCCACCCAACGCCTTATCGTTGGAAGGCTGGAAAAATCACCTACTTTCAAGGGCAGGTTCAATTTCTTTCGTCTGACCTAGATTCTATAGTTCCCCCCCCTCTCCCGCCCCCGCTATCTTAGCCTTATATACACTTTTAAGTTGACATGCATGATGTGTGGCTTACTGCCTTTCCATGAAAAGATGAACAAGAGGTGAAGGTCTCTGCTACCGATCTACTGGAAGGGGACAGGCTGAAGGGGGGGGCAAAGAGAGAGAGAGAGAGGGCGGTTCTGTTTTCCTTTGATATAGTCTGGCACTGAAAACTCACGTGCCTAAAAAGAAATGGAATGTTTAAAGGACACTACAACAGGGACAGGTTTGTGGGGTAAAGACAAATCCACTCCTGCCCAGACAGAAACTCAAGTTGCCTCTGCCTCTCCTAGGCTACTCCCTCATGCTCCCGTCTCCCCCTTGCCCTGCACTACCCTGGCAATCTCTTTGATAGAACCCCGCATTTCGAGTGTCCCATTCCCCTCCTGGTCTCCTCTCCCACCTCAGTTTCCCTCTGGAAACCCACTGCTGATAGAGGAGCCTGCTATAGCATCCTGCTATATCATCATTGCCCCATCCCTGGAAGTGTTCAAGGCCAGGCTGGATGGGGCTTTGAGCAGCCTGCTCTAGTGGGAGGTGTCCCTGCCCATGGCAGGGGGGTTGGAACTCCATGATCTCTAAGGTCCCTTCCAACTCTAACCATTCTATGAGTCTATGATCCTCACTTCTATCAGGGGCCAGGCCATGCCCCAGGTTTCTCCTGAGATGTCCGTGGCTAAGTGGTACCTGAGCATCTGGATGCTCCTGCAGAGGCTGTGCAGCAAGCTGTGCCGTGCCGTGACGAACGTGACAGCCACGCTGCTCAAGGGCCTGGCTTCTTGCCCGACGACTGGCTTGAAGAAGAAGGAGAAAAAAAATTGTTTGCAAGAGTATCGTGGGGAGACATCAAGACAGGGCTATTAATAACAGGCGAGATGTAACCTGCAGGCCACACGTCACGGGGCCTCATGGTGAGGCCATCGTGTGGTATGTGCAACTCAACGTGCCTTTGCAGGGAGGCAAATGTAACCCTCACTCCTGTGGGCCTGCAGCTACTCAACCTCTACATGGAAAATCTGGGTGATTTGTGATCTTTTGGGGAAAGAAGACCCCCAGGTCCTTCTCAGGACCCCCAGGAATGTTTCTCCCTTCTACAAATAACCTTCACGTGGTTCTGTGCCCATCCCCTACCACTGCAGAGGATGCCACAATGGGTAGGCATCATCATTCTTAATCCTCACTGAGCTCAGTTTACCCAGACTTACCTAGACACAGACCAAAAAAGCCTTTGCCACACTCTGAGCAATCGCTCCCCCAGCAGCTCTGTTGGCAGCTGGTCCCTCAGGGTGCTACAGCAGCACTCAGAAGCAGCGTGGTGGGCAAAGCAGGCAGCAAATCCAGCAGACAGCAAGTTGGGTTTTCCTCTGTGGCACATGGATCTTCGACCTGGTGTACACAATCCATTAGGCTAGTGACCTGCCTGCCTGTCCCTTGCAGCTCCTCACTGTTGTGGAAGTCCCTCCTTCTGCAGGACTGCAGATCCCGATGCTTTTTCCCCAGAAAATACCGCATTTACTTGTAGCTCATCAAGAGTTTTCTTTGCCTTGTTTTTTTGGCCACCTTCCTCATTTTTCCAGGGCTACTTGGGCTGTTATTTCACACCACGTTCAAAATCCTGGAAAGTTGTTGCGAGTGCCCTCACTGGGGACGTGCAGCTCCAAACTCCCCTTTACACAACCCTCCCTTTGGCAGACAGACCACAGTCCCCTTTCCGTGGGATCCAGCCTGCTATCCAACACCTCACAGACCTCTGGCGATATTATACCCAGCACAAACCATTACTGTGTGGAGTCTGAGTGTCTCCCTTTCCTGCCAGCACCATGCAGAGACAATGGCACGCTCTTTACCGGCGGTATTTTCTCTTCTGCAAACCACAAGTCGCTCCTGCTTTACAGGGGCGAAAGCAGATCTCTCTATTTCGCTGTGTTACTAGGAAGTGAAATGATTTCACAGTATGTGCCAAAATACCCTTCTTCCCAGGTTTCAGTATGACCAGGAACGGGAGGAAGATGTTCTAGTTTCACCTCCTTGAAGAAGTGTTCTGCATGCAGCTAAAGAGCAGAGCATGGCACAGCTAAGCAAGAGCGAGACATATCTCCTGGTGGCCAGGCTGCCTTCAAGACCAAACACATCTGCCTAGAGAGCCTACAGAGCCTCCTGGAGGCTGCTGTCCCAGAGAATGGCTCCTGAGGCCAGCCTTTTGCTTTTCATGGTGTAGCTCCCAGGGAAAGCCCAACTGCCCGCATGGGAGCCATCTTCCATGACAGCTTCCAACGCTACTCACTCCCCATGACTGTCACAACTCTCTGGCCAAGGGGCAGAGGTCTGCAAGGACCCCAGCCACATGTGTGAACCAAGCCCTGGTGTTAGAGCAAGAGTGGGGACAGCCTCAGGGGTGACGCCATCCATGTGTCCAGCCTGCTGAAACAAGGTGCTCTGCACAGGGCAGACACCTCTGGGCACAGCTAAATACCTCCCTGTCTATGGAGAGGAGATGGAAAGAGGCCAGTGACCTGGGAGAGACTGGCAGCTGGGAGGAGGACAGGAGGGCCTAGGAGAGAGCCAGGAGAAGGCTGATAGGGAAAGGTAGATAAACCCCACCCTGTTCCTCCTTGTTGGCTTTGCTCACCCCTCCTAGCACTTCCAATACACAACCACCAGGAAAGCAGATGTTGGTTGGTGAGAGGGTGTGCCTTTGGGCTGGAAGAGGAGGGAGGGACCTGGAGAAGGAGCCCCAAGGCCAGAAAGGCAAGTGGAGACGCCTCAGCACCACGGAATGGTAATGATGGGAGACTGAGACTACCCAGCCTGAAAGAAATGGCAGTGAGAGGCCTCTTCTGTTTGCACGCATGCCCTCACAGGTCTGAGGAAGGAGTGCAGGGTTCCCCAGGCTCACCACAGCCATCCTGCTCCATCATAGTGCTCCACAGTAGAGTGAGAGGTCACTCACCTGCCCAAGACACAGCAGCAACCACATACAAGGACGCCTCAAGGTGAGGGAAGGTGCACATTTCTCATCCGCCCAGCAAGCAGCTCTGCCCAGCAGACTCCCCTGAGGAAAGGAGGAGAAAAATGTGCGTTACACCCTGATCAGAAGCCAGCCAGCAGCTCACAGTCACATCAGCTGTCATAAAACTGCAAAATTACCTTGTGGTTTAGCCGAGCCAAGCCCCGTTGCTCTGAAATTAATTTAGTAAAGCATATGCAACTCCGGTCAGAAGGCCCATAGGAAACACCCCAAAAGAGAGAAATAAAGTTTTCTCAAAGTTGCTAGTAGGGTAGGCTGAGAAAGCTTTGCTTAGATGACCGTGAATGGTCATCTAAGCACAAGGTAGCAGAATCAGCCGTGATTTTGCTGGAGCCAGTTAGACTTCGGAGGCAAAAAATTCTCCCCATGAGATAACGTGAATTTGCTTAGACCAAGTTTTTCATAAGAAAAGGCTGGCCCAAGCAATGGCTTGGTTAAGAGGAAAACCATAAGATTTTAAAAGGGCAAACATCAAGTGTTTTAAAACCACGTGATGAAACATTTGGAGAAACCCATACCAAAGTATCCCCTGTGTCCTGATTCACACTTGCTTTGACCTTCCATCCTAGTTTGGGGTGAGGACACAGTGAAAACTCTGTGATTTTCTTGGCACAAGCAAGCCCCTTCCTACAGGGTGCTTAAATTTACCATGAGAGAGGCTTGCAGGGACCAATGCCTGCATGAGGCACAGCTGTGGTCATCTCCCCACTGAAGCCCAGACACTCAGCTTAAGCATTCTGTTCACTCTTGAGGGAGACTTTTAACCAAAAAGAAGGATTAGCATGGAAAATATTACTCTGTGGGTACTGCGTGGGAGTCTGGTGCTTCCTTGACACATACCATTGGTAAGGCATCCCAAGCTGGACTTCAGAGTTGGACCCAGCCCTTGAAGACCTAAAAATCCCAGTGGGACTTGGGCCCAACTGCGTGGAAAGGCTCCAGCAGAGAGCCTGGGCTCTGAGCTTGCTCCTCCTCATCCGGGGCAGGGTTATGATGGGTTGTTGGCTAAAACCTTTCCTCTGGTGAGAGCAGTCACGTTTACTCCCAGCTGCTGCAAGTTTCCTCTCCTCAGCTGTTCACCCTCACACCAGAGACAATTCCGAAATCACAGGATACCCATCCTCCCCTTCCGTGTGAATCCCAGATTTCTTTGTTGGAGGGGATGGAGAGGAGCGAGCCCTCCTCCTTACTGCCTCCGTGGCACAAGCTAATGAGGACACGTGCCTGCTATTCCTTCCTCTGAGATAAGATGAACAGAGCCCATCACGGACACAGGGTGCCTGTCACAGCCTCCAGCAACGTCAGATCAGCAATGCTGTTAAAGCACTGAAACCACTGTCTTGCATGGAGGTAACCAACACTGATTCACGGTCCTTCCATGGCGAGGACTGACCCACACAAGCCGGGCAGCGATCAGTGCTGAGACCTGGAGGTGGGAGAAGCCTGGAAAGGCAGCGGGGAATGAAGTTTCCCAAGGGGCGAGGAAGACCGGGCTGGATGGGACTTTGAGCAACCTGGTCTAGTGGGAGGTGTCCCTGCCCGTGGCAGGGGGGGATGGAACTCAATGATCTTTAAGGTCTCTTCCAACTCTAACCATTCTATGATTCTATGCTTCTAAGAAATGGCCTATCTCTTCAGCAAGTTCCCGAGGTAGAGATGGCAGCCTGTGAAGATGTGGCAGGGTCTTGGAGCAGAGAAGCCAACGCTCCTACAGACAGCAAAAGCCCCACAAAAAGGGGTCTCCAGCTGGCTGCCCTTTGATCTGGCCTGGAGGATTTAAAAGGATTTCAAGACGAAAGGAGTAGCAGCAGATGAAGGGGTCAGGTAAAAAGCACCAGTACAGCTCCAGGCAGCCTTTTGCACAAATGGCTGAATGCAGACAGAGAAGAGGGAAGCCTGGACATCTGGCCAAGACTACGGAGGAGCAGTCTGACAGGGAAAGATCAGCCCTGCAAAGCTTTAAGGCCCAGCACCGCTTCTCTGGGTTTGCTCTTGCAGCGAGAGGTGTGTGACAGGCACCCATGCTGAGGGATCTGAACGTGACCGCAGAGGAATGCTGTGAATCAAAGGCATTCACAAGAGATGAAGGCTATGGTAGACATTTTGGTGATGATTACCAGGTTTTAAGCCTGTTGGCAAGGTTTCCAGACGTAGAATTTTTCCGGTGAAGTCATCTGATGGACCCGCGCTGGAGCCAGAACCTCACCGTCTTCCATATAGGGAATCAAACCTTGTGTCACTCCCTGCCCCCCCTCCCCTGCATTTCTAAATCCTGTTTAAAAATAGGATGTTTCTGAGTTCAGCCTCCCCTAGTGAAAACCATAGGAACAGTCGCTACCCAAAACAGTGTTGTCATGAGTTGTGTACTCTGAGAGACTGTAAAGTTGGAGTGCAGAAAGCCAGTGACCTCAGAAGAGGTAAAAATGGCTGCAAAATTACTCCCTCCCCATTGAATCGTGTTGCTTTCTCAGCCACTGCCTGCCAAAAGAGACAAATGCTTTTTAATTATTCAGTCCCCAAAGTCATTAAGCAGACTAGTACCAAGCCAGCTGAAGTCTGACATCTTTGGTTTTTTTTTCCTTTTTTTAAATGAGCATACTACATATCCTTCACAAAACATCTTTTCTGTGCAAAAGAGTAGAATCCAGCAGTCCATGTTTAATTGTGTCCCTGTATGTTTGGTTTATGTGCACTTTAGGAGACAGAGAGAAGTATGCAAACATGGGAAGAGGGCCAGCATTTGCAAAATTCATGAGAAAAAAACCCCACAGTTACTGCTTCTGCAGAAGCACTGACTCCCATGAATTTATACTTACCCAACCAGCCAACAGAAGAGAAGACCACGCAGTGTGGGCACTTGTGCTTAGCTCTCCTTCCCTTCTCCCTCCAGCAGCACAGGGACATCAGGTCGGGGTATTTTCTCAGCCTGTGATACTGTGAGATAGTGACAGGACAGTTGAACAAGCTACCTGTAGTCTTTCTGTCAGTCAGATCTGTCTTGGTCAAACACTGCTCCTAGGAAGGTCGGAAGCCTGCAGGAAGGAGGGAACTGCTGCAGGAGGCTTTCAGTCTGCTGCAGCAGAAACACGAAAACACCCATGCCACTTCTCCTCCAAAGCAAAAACCAAGTCTGAACATACCAGTAGTGGGGATCCTCCTCTAAGGGCTTCATACTCTGCATGATTTGGTGCAGGACCACCGGTGGTGAGAGATTCCTTGTTGCTGGCTCCTGAGAGCAGAAAAGCCAGGCTGGAAGTACTGAGATCCAGGATGCTCACGTTGCTCCATGCCACCTGGCAACCAGACAGCCCATCACAGCCACTGACAGCCCATCACAGCAGTTTCCAGCCCATTCCCAGGAAGAGGGCAGGGGAGGAGGCCCGGGTGCTGAATCCCGAGATGATGTGACCCAGTGCCAGAGCCCCACAGCAACTGTACATGGACACTGGCTAGCAACACCATTTGCAAGCACACCATTGTGGGACACAGCTGGGCTGCTCTGGTCAAGCCTCTGTCCACCATGAGGCACTAGGATCGCACAACATGAGGTCCCCGAGAAGGAGCTACGTATGCAGCCGACGCTGTGTCCAAGCTGTAAGTCCAACAACTTGCCTCTGGCAGAATACGTGCTCTCCACTCTCAACCCTGAGCAGCTGAGCAAGGTGACCTCGCTGTGTTTTCCCACTCAGAGACCTTCTCTATGTTGCTGTGAGGACAAACAGAGTACAGACCCCCTTTGAGACAAACGCTTGGCTCTGAGCAATGTTAAGCAGAACCCAGAATGAGAGCAGCTTGTCAGCAAGTGGAAGGACTTCCCAAGCAGAAAAAGGCTCTCAAAAGTGTTCAAAAATATCTAGAGCCCTAAAGCCTTCTGTGGCAACAGCAAGAAAAGAAATTATGTCCAATATGAAGTCTTCAGAGACAAGGGACTGGCCCTGAATTTCTCAACAACCCTGAAACTCAAAGCTTTGTTCTTGGATGTTATTTTTTGTTAAGCACAATCCTTAAACAGTGTTTTCAGCAGTGCAAGTAGAAACTATTGCAGCTGGCTTAAGCTATGGACAACCATTGTGAAAATGCCTACAATGGTGCAAGTATCCATTTTGGGACATATTTTCTAGAGGTTACTGCCCTCAGATATATTAGTGGGTTTTATCCCCCACCTTTCAGAGTGCTTACTCTCCACAAAAGACTGTCTGAACTCACCTGACCAACATTTTGCTCCAGTTACAGCTGGAAAAAGAGATATATGAAAACGTCCCTGGGATGATGAGGGTCTCATCTTGAGAAAGGTGTTTGTATTGCAAAATGCAAACAGTAAAGAACAGGGGGCACTCGCTTGAACGTGCACAATGTGGAAATTTATCCTCAGCTGATTCGTATAAAGTAAACAAGTAAAACCACAATGCCTCTGCAAAACCGGTACAACTCAGGGTACTGCAAATACCTGAAAACTGGAATAATATGTGGGGTAAACACTACTTTGGTACTTTCTTATATTTTCCTTGCTAGAGATCAAAAGGCTTTCTGTATATGAATAAAACAAGAATTCTCTGTTTCAGTAGTCCATGGACAAATCAAGAGCCTGTGGTATCTAACACTGGCAAGTTTAGAAAAGAAGCTAGGGCTGGGGAAAAACAAAGCAAAACAAAACAAAAAACAACAACAAAAAGACAAAAACCTCACCAACCCACTAGCAATTTGGGGAAACTGGTAGTTTTTTTAGGAGCCTCAGGAAAGGCTAAAAGTTAGAACTGGCCTGAGCATCCCAAGTAATGCTTATGGATACACCCACCCTCCTGCTTTTTCTGAAGAACTGGCTACTAGCACTGGCCATGACTTGGAAGCCATTGGTCCTTCTCACATCTGACTCTTTGTTGGGTGACCTTGGAAATGTACTTGGGGTCACCTCAGACACCTAAAAAAGGGGCTATATATAGGCAATAAGCAAAACTGTTAAGTTCCATGTGTTGTCTTGACCCTTTCCTCAGTCCTGCCTCCCTCTGAGCACATTCAGACCCTCCCTGCCTGACGTGACGTTTCCCCAGGTGTCAAGAGCTCGGAAGCATCTTGAGTAAAAGATGGGAGCAGCACTATTTCTCCACACCCTGCCTCTCCCCTACAGTCATGGCTCAGGAGAAAGGCATGTCTTTGTCCATCACACGTACACCATTTATAAAAGAAGCCACCCTGTCCAAGGACTGTTCCTGCCTTACCAGTGAGGATTGTGGTTTTCTGCCAACTTATCATTTTTCATGCTTGTTTACTTATAATCACTGCCTGGCTCACTCCAGTTTGTTGTCATCTTTCTTCTGGAGGTCCTCAGACCGGACACCGTGCTTCTGATACAACCCTACAAACACCAAGCAGAGGGAAACCATCTTCCTTGCTTCCGTCACCTGGGTGAGAGCTAGGCAGGAAAAATCCCCTCTGAGGACTAAAGACACGTAGCTCTGGAAAATCAAGGATATTTTCGGGCTCATCCAAAAACTGGAGTGAAGCTGGAGGAGCACCACCTAGAGCTGTACTCAGAGGCATGGTTATTCTGAAAGAGAGACTGCTACATCTCAAAGCTGACAACCTCTGCAGAAATCAGGGCAGCAGCTGGGAGAGAGGGTGTTCTTGTGGACATGGAGTCCCTGGGAACATGGCCTGCAGGAAAGGCTTAGTCACTGGCAAAGATGCATCTGGGTGTTAAGTTTATGCTAGAGTTACATTTGCATATTATCTATTCAGACCTCCCTTTCTTTCCAATCTTGTGCAATCTTGTTTTCTGGGTCCTGTAGCACTCGCTGAAGACTCATTTTCATATTGAGCCTGCCAATACTGGGGTCAAGAAGAACTGGAATGAAACCTATAGCTTTGTGGAGAGAGGGCGTCCTACAGTCATTGGAAAAGGCAGAGAGGGGAGATGTTACCTACAGAAACCTTGAAAGGACTGAGAGTCTGAGAAGTGGGTGCCAACTAAGCTCTCAGTGGACCCTGAACAAATACCACTACCCATGGTAAGAGGGTGATGGGAAAAAGTGCCATCAGGCTGAACTCTGTGAGGTGTTCCAGATGGCAACCTGAAGCCAGCATATCCCCACCACCACCCCCCGGCTCTGTTTTCAGTCTCCTCTAGAATAACATTGGCTACTTTACAAGTTTGGTATTGGCAGGCTGGTGAAAGACCTTGTGCCTGATTTGCCAGGTAAAAGGGGACCAGTTTGCAGTGATGCTGTCACACAAGGTCAAAGTCACCTGTGAAATAGCGCAGGCCCTAGGCCAAACACGGAGACAAGCCCACAATTGCATTAGCTGCCAAACTCTGAAAGCCTTTAGACTGCAGCATTATTACCTAAATTTAAGGGCAGCAGGACTTGTTGAATTATTCATTGCAAGCAAACTCTCTGGCAAACCTTAGCCCTGCTACCTCTCAACAGGCTGCGGGCAAACTGCCTTTCTGTTTACAGATGTTTGTCACGCAGAAGTGTACGAGCTGTTCATGCAAAACACGTTTCAGCCCAGGAGCTGTCTGCCAGCCCTTTACTTCCGCAACTCCCTGCCCATGAGCTGGACCATGTCTCAGATGACAGAGTGGTATCCCTGCTCCCTGCAGTGCCTGTCAGCCCTGCCCGTGGGCAGAAGAGTGACATCCTCCTCCAGGGAGGAGGAGGAGGAGGAGGAGGATTCTGCCTGTGAAGCGCGTGGGTAGATTTCACCGTCCTTTTTTGCAGACACTTGTGTGTGTGTTTGCTTGTGCCCATTTTTCACGATTTTTTTTTGTCCTCTGGGAGACGATCCTCTTTCTCCAGTGGGGTTTTTTGCCTGTCTGGGGGAGCAGATGGGAGACGCTGCTGATGGTCCATCCTTAGATGCACTTCTCCTGCTGGTGTCCCTCTGATTGCAGCCAGTGCTCTGTCCCCTCCTGCTTTCAACGGTCTCCCAGCCATTTCCGACTCTCCTGGCTAGATCATCCAAACAAAGCACACCCATGTTTGTGGAAAAGGCTAGTGCTCTGCTATCACTGTTTTGCAGGTGCGTCCCTTTGAAGCCTTGCACTACCCTTTCCAGAGGCAGAGCTCCATTACCAGGGACAGTCTTTAGCACAGAAATACTGCTTTCTGGGAAGAAGAAGGATGGGGGTGAAGGCAGCCTAGATAGCCTGGCTGCTCCAAACTTACAAAGGGAAAATAAAGTTCAAGAATACTTCCTTTTTTCTTTCTTTTTTCTTTTTTTTTTGGAGGGGGAAGGATATTTTTCTTTTTGCAGGGGAGGGCCAATTCTCTTGCCAACCTCTTTCACCTACACTCAGCTATGGCAGCGTCTTGTAAGGCTGGGTTCACTGCCCAGCACTCTAGTTTGCTCCACTTGTTCTCACGCAGCTGCACAGAGAGCAGCTCTGCCCTGCTCATGCAAGAAGTGCCTTTTCATGTTCTACCAGTGGAAAGGAGACAACAATCTCGGGCTGTGTGGTTTGTGCAGACAACCACAGAGATAGTTTGGCAGGCAAAAAGTTGCCCTGACAGGGAGCGACACCTAACCCTGAAAGCACTAAGACAAAGCATCCCAAATGCAGGATTTTGCTCTAAGAAACCAAAGAGCTGAAATCTCTTCATCCCAGCTTAAATACCTGCACAAAACCACTACCAAAAAAATAAGCATCATTCTTCCCTCACTTCAGCAAGTGTTTCAGAGACTCTTCCCAACTTTGAATCAGTTCAAGACTTCCTAATGGCCAAAGGCTAAGCACCCCAACCTGCAGTTGAGGACCTTGGCAAGTAATTTATTTCCACAAAGGCCATCTCCTCCACCAGTCCTGTGCAAACAGGCAATATAGGAGAAGGTGATCCCAGCCCTAACAGTCCTATAGCAGCTGTCATTATTCATGTTCACTCAAGTGCAGAAACAGAACAACTAAATCCAGACCTAGCTGTCTTCCTCCCATGCTTTTTGGGAAAGCTAGCAAGCGAGCCAAACAGAAATATGTCCTAATTTCCCAAAGCCTTTGGTGTTCAGGACATGGTGCCTTGGCCTAACAATTGCATTCCGTCTCCTGGCTGCTTGAAATCCCCATCTCTCTAGCAAAGGCTCTGTGGAAGCTCGTGTGCTGCACAGCAGGAGCACGGCTGCTGCCTTCCAGCTAAGCCATATTAAGAAGCAGCAAAGACCAACGGGACAATTCATCCTCTGGAGGAACCTGTCTCTTCCTGTTAATCTGACTGGGCCATGGGCTTGCTCCAGGGGCACCATTCCAGTGTCCACACACAGGCGTGAGCAATAGCACTACTGGAGATACCTCAGGTCTCCACTCTGGCCTCCAGCTGCTGCTTCAGAAGACAGGAGGACTCCTGCAGGTGCCATATGGTATCTGCAAGCTTTGTGCAGACAGCTCAGATACCAGAGGGCACCAGACAGTTATGTTTAGGTAACTAAATCTTTTGCCTAGCAGGCCCTACAGGTCTAATTCTTAAAGAGCTTAAGATAGGGTGAATTATGTGTTGTTTGTGTCAAGCTCTTCTGAGACAGGAAGAAATAAAATGGTATTGGAAGCAGGACTAGAGTGAAAACTGTAAACCTATGGCAAACCCAGCAAGCGGGAACCATTTCTAATCAACAGGCAACCTTCTGTCACCTTGAGAACATAACCTCCTAGTTGGTCTCCATTTGCCCATTATACTCTGCCGAAAGTGCGCACTTCATCATGCTTCCTTGAGATGTTTTGTAGACAATGTCTGGAAGGACTCACAGACACCTTTTCCACTTCAAGGCCTGCCATTTGAGGTTGCAGTCTTCAGAATGGATCACCAAACCTGTTTTGTAGTGGGACACTGTGGTCTTCTGCCGTTCTTTGAGTTTGCCTTCGTATTGGTAGACCCTGGAAGGATGGCTCCAAGCACAGCCAGACTGCCCTCTACACTCCGTGGGATCCCAACAGTTCAGTAGGTCATCACTGCCTTAGCAGTGCACTAAGTGGTCCACAGACACCTCGCAACCCAAGGATTTGGCTGCATATATGCTCCCAAGACCACCTTTCACACTCACACTCACAAAATAAATCCAACAACACGGATGATTAGAGGATCCTGGTGAGTCATTCTCGTGCTACTGCTAAAATCACTGGCAGCTATTGGTTCCCAGCAAGCTTTCAAGAGAAGACAGCCTGTGACAGGAAACCAAGGAGCAAAAAACGGTGTCAGAGCTTGCTTTTAAAGCAGCAGTATCAAGACATAAGTGAAAGAGAAGAGACAGCTGGAGAAGGTGACTTGAAGAGGTGACTTTTCCCCAAAGAAATTGGGCCAAGAATGAACATTTTGCATTCCAGCACTGCCTGTGCACTGATGGATCTCTGCTCTTGTGCACTGCAGCAACAACTGTAGCGAAGCTCAAGGTGAGACTATAGATACTCATTTTGTTTAAAAAAACCCCAAACTGATTATACTCATGCATACTCACGTACATATAAATCACAAGTATTATGGCATTTTTCCATGTGGTCAGCTCAGCATGCAAGCATTAAGGGTCCATGCTCTTGCCAAAATTACTTCCAATGAGATGGAAGAAAAAAAAGATGCCAGCTATTTTCCCCTGAACTTTCAGATTGGTGAGTGTATGCAGGTTTTGGATGTGCTGTCTGTACCTGTAGGAGCCCGACCAGTGATTAGGATCATCTTGTCCTGTCTCTGTGAATCATTAGGATATACTCGCCGTCTTTTGTCTCCTTATCTCAATGACTAATTGCTCCAATCCCATTCTTTTAATTATCCAACCAGTGTATTTTTACACCTTGAGATTTCAGGTTTGTCTTGTCTTAAGATTTCAGGTTTGTCTTTTCTTGGTTTAGACTGCCCCTTGTTCATCCCATCTAGGTATTCTAAGGAGCTGTAGGTGTGCTCTAATTTTGATGACCTGCTAATGAATGTACCATCAGCATCTGTCATACACCTCTAATGTCTTCCTTCTGGTGCTTCTGGACACTCCATTCATAGCAATGTGTCTGTTACAAATCTCAAGAACTCTTGGTAGCATGAAAGAGTTGAAGAGCAATTGCTAGCCTTCCTTTGCAGTCATCACAACACGGTCTACAAGGTTGTGCGCTGTATGCACTCAGAGTTCTTGGAAGACTCAGCGCTAGAGCCAGGGCAGGCAGACTACAGTGTCACATTGCTTCATTTGCAGAAGACACATTCTGCATGTCCTGAGATGAGATACAAAGCCAGCTGCTTCGAAGACCAGGAGCTTGATTGGAATTCCCTCAGGCAAGGGCCTGTCCCCAAGAAGATCTCATCCAAAATCACAACAGCCTCTTCCTCTAGTGGCAACCCACATTAAGATGTTGTCTACGGAAAAGAAACAGTAGCGAGTTTTGGGGAGACAGCAGCTGATTTCCATTTCTAGCCCTATGCTTACTCACTGCATAAACTTGAACAGCAATTTAATTCTATGCCTGAATTCCATCCTTTTTAGAACAGGGTTAGTAACTTCACTGTAAACTATATGTATATGTATAAAACTTAGTATGCTTGTCCCTCTCCTTAAAGCAAGCATAGGGCTCAGCCCAACTGCACATACTTTTGGGAGGTTACGTTCTCAACACTGAGGGGTTGCTGGACTATGGTAAGATGCCATGGTGAGGATCACAGCACAGGGAAAGGAAAACAAGAGGGAAAAGGAGAAAATGAAAAGGCAAGCCTTAGCCCAGACACACAGCACAGCTGGTGGAGCACAGAGTGGAATGCAAAAGAGAGACAGAAGGCAGTCAGTACTTCAAGATAGGTTACAGACACTTCGTCTTGCCAAAAAACCCACAAGTGAACACAGCAGTGGTTTTCTGCCAGATCGAAGGGTAGCTAATGTGGATGGAGGAACAGAGGCTACCTGGAGTACATGAAGACAGTTCAGCCCATTCTAGGTGTGCTCCAGAACTCAAAGAGTAGTGGTGGCGGGAAACCCCCCTTTCAAGAAATTTATATTCTAAAAGAGAGATGACCATATGTACAAAGGGCTCTAAAGCATGAGGAACTGGCTGAGCTGCAGGATGTGCTTGAGGAGATTTTGTGCAATTTTTAAAAGATTATGCAGACGGTAGAAAAGAAGAGGAGGAACAGATGGAAAGCTCCCTACAGCAATGGTCAGGTGGCTGCAGCCACCAGCTCAGATGTTAAGCTGTAAAGCCCTTTCATATACAGTATGAACATAGTCAGACAAGCCTACTATACACTTGGTGGCACTCAGCCAAGCTCTGTGTTCTTTATCTCTCAGACACAAAAGCTGATGTTTCCACCATAGAGCATTTTGCTCACACCACAGCTACCAGGAGAGACCTGAATTAGACCTATGGTGTCTTGGATCAGTAAAGAAGTTTAACAGCCTTGAGTGTGGCTACCTTGGTTCAAGACAGAAGTTTCATCCAGTATGACACATCTACTGCAACCTCTAGGGAAATGTTTCACGCACAGACTGAATCAGCCAAGCAGAGAGCAGCTCATTGACTCTCTGCCAAATCACACCATTAAACAACCAAAAAAACCCCATGTCTGTCAATCAGTATCCACCAAGGTGGGCTGGAAGACAGGAAGAAGGCATTTCTATTTTCTGCCTGAAAGGCAGGTAAATCATAGGCTGTCACAGTGACTCTGCTCTCATCGTGACAGAGCATTGTCTGAGGATCATTATTTTAGAAGCCTCAATCCAACACTTTCAAGGACATCACCATCTTCCAGACTAAGCTATGGAAAAAAACTTCCTGCCAATATGCTGAGGCGTAGTGTTGGTGATACAATTGACTTCCTCTATGGAGCTCCCACCCTCTCAGTCTGATAATATCTTGCTCTGTGCTAAAAGCTGCACCCCTGCTGGGACTGCTCCACAAAAACAGCCAGCGAGGCTGATCAAGGTCCTCCAGAGCTCTGTGGTGCCACATTCCAAAGTGTAAACAGCTACACAACGCTAAACGCTACACAACTGTCACAAGAAAGTCTCGCTCTGAACAAAAACCATTCTGTTTGTTGCACGCTCCTGTACTCAACGGCACAAAAACCACTTTCTCAGCACCACTGTGTTTCTTCTGAAGTGCTTCAAATTTCCCAGTCCTCCTGAAACCACATGTAGCTCTCTTCAACTCCCCAGTCCCTCAAATACAAACTTTTAAAAGATTTTTATAAGCTTAAAACTACTATTTTCCCCTTTCAAGCTCAACACAAGTTTTCCATGCATGAAGACTAATGACAATCTCTCAAGAAAAATCCAAGGCATTTGAACGGGCTTACCTGCTGAATCTAGTAAAGCATCACTCTGCCTCCTCCACATGATGCTACAATACCCAAGGCAGCCCTCGTGCAGAAACAAATGCCCATCACACATCTAATTTAACTGGTATTCAGTTTCAAAATGACCCTCGATCGACTGCCAGGATCTCTAATGGTGGCAGCAGCTCCAGAGGAGATGTGCGTGTCATAATACACATGAATCAAAGCACCATTAAACCACGCGAATTTGCCACAAGCCTTTCGCCATGACTTGTAAAGATTCTCCATTTACTTATACTGTCCTTCCTGCTGTTAGTATCTGCTAGAAGGCTGCAGCATTGAGGAACCACAACACCACACTACACAAGCTCCTAACGAGGCAGCAGTTCCTGATCTGATAAGGTTCGTAACAGTTGGGCTAGCGGCGCAGACAAGATTACAGCATGGAGTACAGCTGCTTCCAGACACGGTTTGTTAGAAAAATCAGTACAAGCAGGGTCAGGGAAGGACTATTTCACATAAGCAAAACAAGCAAGAACAAGGAGCGAGCCAGTAAATTCCAGAGAAGCCAGCCCCAAAACCAGGAAATTTGAAGGGTTTCAGAAGGGTCTGAAGAGGAAACGTGCCCCCGTGGCTCTGCAGATTAACAGGGGCAAATAAAGCACCAGGAGAGCTGAAGGAAACTGCTCCCAAAGATCCGCAGCGTGCCAACAGCCTGGCTCTGCAGGCACCACAGCAATTCCCTCCGACGCCGGATAAGGGTGCCTGATTTCTTTTTGCCCCACCCAGGCTTCTCAGCTCCAATTAATGCCCCTTATCTGCAGGGCTGCCTGTCTGCCGAAGACTGCCAAGTGTGGTGACCTGCTCTGTGGATGCTACTCTCAGCAGGACACAGCTTAACTTTCCAAACTAATACATCGCAAGACACTGGGTTGGTAGGAAAGAGCAGCTCTCTATCAGTAACGAGAAACAGAGTCCTCCGAAGAGCCAAGCTGGTCTGAAGGCCCTGTCGGTGACCAAAAATGCATGGAAAATTCCCAGCTAACTAGAGCGATCCCAGCAGCATATTGAGACTACCGGGTCATCTACAGCTTGTTTTTCCCCTTGGCTGGTTTTTCACAAAACCAGAGCAGTGTTGTTTGGAAAGGAGGTGGGGAGGTCTCCCGTCCAGCCTCCCATCTGGAGCGGAGCTATCACTAATGTCTTCCCTCTCTTTGTGGAGGACAGCAATGTATGACCATGCTGTCCCTTAGTTGAATACAGCCAAGTTTAGTGGAGAAGCAGTCAGTCATCCCCGTCTGTACATGGGGTTAGGCATCCCAAAAAGCCTGTTCTCAAAGATCATCCACCCTATTAAACACTCAGACTACATGGACAGGTACAAGCACACACCTGGCCTGTCCTGCCTCGATGAGCTAATAACACCTCACTTCTCCCTTCTTTTTAGTCTCTTATCATCTTAGTCCCTACCTGCATGAACGGAAATTAATCACAAACATTCAAGAGTTTTCAAGTGAGAAAGGGAGGCACTTTGAGTCTCATACTGCCAGCTCCCACACCTGTCTCTATCTGTAATGTAGAGTGCTTCCATGCTGCTCAGAGCACACGTATTCAACCACTTATCAATTCCAACTACGCATTGTTATGAAATAAAGAAAGAAACACAGCGAGGAGACCTCCAAATCACACTCATTGCAGTCCTAAGTAAAAATAAGTGATTCCCGAGCACGGTGTTTTGCTGAGCAGGTAGGTGCCTGGGAAGGTGTGTCACGGCCAGCCTGCAGCCCAGGTCCTGCACACCACCACGATGAAGCAACTCCTGCCTGTTGGGACATCTCTGGCTCAGAGAGGTCCATTTGGCTACGTGTGCTCTTTAAAAATCAACATTGCTGGAACAGGGAACACAAGCAAAGGAGGTCAGAATCACCTGCAAGTATTTCACCAATGCAAGATCATTACTACCATTCCCCTCAAACAGCAAAAAAACCACAATTAGCAAGAACTTAGCCAGGAAAGTAGGCAAAAACACCCCCACGGTCTATCTGCAAGCAACATCACAAGTTTTACAATTAATGTCTGCAGGCATAACCACACCGAGTTAAGACTGCAGGAGAAGGGCATGGTACTACCCACGGGGCACCCCTGAACTGGGAAACCACTGAAGAGACAGCTGCCTGAGCCACACACTCTCATCCCTCACCAGAACGCACTCAGAGGTCACCTCTGCCATAAAGAGGTGACCAAGGCTCTTGTCCTTCATTCAAAAAAGACTTTCCTCCATGTGAGGCCACTTAGTGCACAGCAGTCACGCTCCTTTAATTTAAGGAGCACAACCCTGAAGCTACTTCAGGTTTTTCTCCCACAACACAAAGTCCTCCAATTTAAAGAGGGCAAAAGCTAGTCGGTGTTGGAGGCTGTGAACGGGCAAAGACCAAACTAGAAGGAACACAAGAGAGAAGCAACTTCCCACCCTCCAAAGCCTTGTCTGCATCTGTACTTGCAGATCAGCACTCCTTTTCTCCATCGGACGAACAGGAAGGTCTTCTGAAGTGTTAGCCTGCTCCCTGCTATGGCTCTTCAGCTGGCCACAGCCCAATACAAGGCAGAGCAGAAGCACGGACCGACCACCACCTCACTGCTTCACATACCACCGTTATGGGAATCCTTCTGGTAAGCTGTCACTGCTACCCACGGGGCTGTCAAATATAAAGTCCTGGAGAGGGGGCTAGAACAGGCTTTATTGCAACAGAATGATGTTCTATACATTTAGCCCATTTCAAAAGCTTCTCCTCCACAGGTAGGACTTCTGACTTCTTTTTAAAAGGCCTCTTTCCCTCCTTCCCCCCAGATTAAAGGGAGCATACAAAGATCTCACCTAGCACAAACTTCTTTGTGGTGAAGGCAAAAGTTCACTAATGAAAGAAAAAGGGAAGGGGAAGACTTAAAAAGAGCCTTGGGAACTGTTGGGTGAGAGAAAGGAGTTGTCCTTTAGTGGATCTATGGTGAAAAAGCCACTGCTTCTGCAAGGTCACCAAAGAGCCTAAGCCTGCAGTGAAATGCCAGAAGCTCTCCAGGGGCATGAGAACCCCAACTCAAGGTGAACTGAGGTTCTTTCACCTGTTTTCACTGCTGAGAACAGCCCCCTCCTCATGGCAACGTTAAATTCCAACAAAACATGGAAACAACAACTCCCTTGTTAAACCAAATTATTAAATGACCTTATCATAAGACAGGCAGAGACAGGAGCAGTTTCTATGGACAACTGACCTGCTAAGACTTCCCCCTGTACCATACCTCATTAGGAGGTTGGTGGCAGGCTACAAATCGCTGTGACCTCTTCTTCCCCTTGCAGCTAGCAACATTTGCTCATTGAGACAGAGAGGTTATTACCCTTTAACCTATCTGAGAACCTTTTTTCCTCTCTAACACAACACCAAGATTCTGTGAATCCCTCTCACATTCATATAAATACGTATTAAGAAATCTACTCAGAAGTGCTCGTGTTGAAATTTGTCTGCAACTCCTTTGTTTAAAGTTTGCTAGTGCTTTACAAAGGCTGTCTGCTGTAGAAAGTTCAATTACAGCTCCTGAAATGTGAAATTAAAAAGAAAACAAAACAAAACCAAAACAAGTCCTCTTAATATATCAGCAGGATAATGTCTGCATGGCTTTTTTCTGCCTAAAAAGGACATTGTTTCTTACATAATTGTGAACGAATTCTTCCAGCATGGAATGACTCCTCCAATAAATAATAATATTCATTACAGCAGAGATGCACTCAGCAAGCTTCTCTGGATGAACAAAAGAGAGCAACCTGAAAAAAAAACATTGTTTGGCTGATCACAAGTGTCACTGCTAAAATCACCATACCACATGTTTTCCTTTATTTTTTTCCCCTCAAATGCCTCCTTCCCCCTTAGTGTGAAAGCATCCAGGAAAATGTATTCCATTACTGAGTGTCGTGAACCATTAAGCCAGCTAGCCATGGCAATATTGTTTGTCCACCAGAGAAGACTGATCACGGGCCATGCTGAGACCAAGACCCCAAGACTGCTGAAGTCATCTCCTGCTTTGTAGAGTGAATTCAGTAATTGACATGTTAATAAATACCAACTTATTTTAATGTTTGTTTACATTTCAAGCAAACCAACAAACATTGGTAAAGTTCACTTCATCTCAGAATCACAGAATCAAACATTCTGTGAAAACAGTGCCAGCTTACAATTTGACATTAACTCAACTTAGGTAAAACAGTATCTGGAATGATTCTACTGATTTCTGCAACTCACTGATAAAAAAACTACTCAAGCAGGAAACAGAAAATAACTATTAATATTTAACCCTTATCTCAAAATATCTTTTTGAAGTTACTTAACAAAAATAAAGAACTCCGTACTTAAAATAAATGATGTAAAATTACAAGAGGTCTTCACTTATGAAACCTGTAGTATAATCTATAACAAATAAAGTTTTTCATTGGACTGTGAGCCTGGTTACAGACCTGTAAATAAAAGACCAGTGACAAAGTCTATGATACTGCCAGCATCCTAGGGGTAGATCTGCTGAGCCAGACTCAATTTTATCATAGAAACGGGCACCAGAGTAACTCAGAGACAAAAGTAAATTACCGTGGTTCTTCAGAAAAGAGGATATTATGGTTGCTAAAGTGAAAAACAAATACGTAATTAACATTTTGTACAAAATATGGGCTGGCAAATAAGTCGTATTTTC
The DNA here is from genome assembly GCA_033628505.1 of Tringa tobata. Lineage (NCBI taxonomy): Eukaryota > Metazoa > Chordata > Aves > Charadriiformes > Scolopacidae > Tringa > Tringa tobata. The sequence goes on from JAHREE010000245.1 coordinate 20,863,194, forward strand.
AAAATAAGCACATCAGAGGTTTGGATTTCACCCTTCTGAAAATACATTGAGCATTGCTACAGAAAGAAACTGTGAAGTTCAACAAAACTCTACAAGCAGAACACATAAGCTCTTACAGCTGTCCAAATCTGTGACTTTGGAAAGAAAACTGCTTCCTTCCTACATATGAATTGACCAATACCTCTCCCTCTCACATGAATTTAAAATAGAAGTTTTCATGCTTTCATTGATGTAACAGTCCTAAGAGCGAGCAGAGCTGGGAGGAGTTTGATCAGCCAAGCAGTGAATGTTCTCAACAAGGCTTTATCATGAATTGGTTATTTTGTTTCCTGAATTTAAGTGGTAGAAAGAATAAACTAATTGTAATACAGGGATACTAAAGGAACTTGTTTCCTCTGACCGAGAGCAACCAAAATACATCATTCCGCTTTTCAGAACAACCAATTCTAATGCAAAGCTCATTACATTAATGTTGTACTTCATAATGGCCCATGGAGACAAAGCAAATCAATACTTTGGTCTCTTTTGAATATCATTTTATCTGGGGCCTAGAAAGAAAGCACAAGTTGCTAATAATTAGATATGGCCTTTACTAATAAGATTACATTAAACTTCCGATGTTAGATTTTGAGATAAAGGCATAGCTTCGTGGTGGCAGAGGTACGGGAAGGTACCAAAAATAGTTGAACTATGAGCTAGAAGCTTCTTGTTTTGTTTTATGTAACAACCACAGAGCACAACATTTTGATGATCTGGCGTGTTTTTAACTTATTTTTACTTCGCTCATTTTTAAGTCCAAATGGCTGACAGTGTCTAGAAGTGACATTAAATGAAATGCAGCTATGAATGTAGCAAAAATAGGAGATACAATCATCAAAGTGAAAATCTGAAGAACCTTCTCTTTTTAAATACAGGTTAAAAAAAATACTATCATACTGCATTAATGAAATTTTTATTCAATACACAGCTCTTCTATTTGATGTGGAAGCAGACAAACATATCCCTTAAAGAAAAAAAAAACAAATCCAAACAACACAGTACTTCTCTACTGCTTTAGAATTGATGAACATGCTCCCATTTCTCCTAGACTTTGTTAAAAAAAAAATAAAATTAAAAAATTACCAGCAGGAACCCTTAGAAGAGTGCCTTATCAGGAAAGGCCAGCCTGACCACTTGCTATTTCAGTTCTTCCAGCAATGTCTTATTTGCGTGCAATGAATAATCAGATGCTAGATATGATTGCAGTACGGCATAGGGAATAAATACTACCCACAGGCTGGGGTGGAACAGCAGCACATAAGCCCAATCTATCTTTGCACATGTTTAAATTACATGTTCTTAAAAGCTTAACACTTTGCCTGGATTCCACATATCAACCTTACTGCTAGAAAAGTTGCAAACAACAACAAAAAAAAATCATCATTATAAAAAAAAATGCTGTAAGACAGGCTTCCAAGAGCAAAGAGCTTCCACACTCCTCTTTATTTCAACGGAGATGATTAGTTAAGGTGCTTTCAGATTCTGCACTGCAGAGGGGTTGGCAGAGGTGGCCGTTTAATAAGCTGTTAACAGTCTTTAGCAGGTATCTGAGAGCAGTTCCTAAGGCAGAGGCCAGGCACTGCTAGTTTCTGTGGCGGGGCATCTGTGGAGCAGGGGCTCCCTCTAAGGGGGCTGCGGAGGAGACACTCATAAGCTGCCCAGCATGCAGTCTCTCATTCACCCGCAGTTCACAGCCATCCTGCAGCATCCTTAAAGCTATCCTTGCAATGTTTTTAGAGTCATCAAGTCCGCTGTGAGGTCTCCCATCGTAATTCATGCCCAGCTTTTCAAGCATGATCGTCAGCTTGGTCTGGTTCCTAGGAACCTGATGGAGAAAGCCAACCACATTCAAGAATTAGGTTCTGTACCAACTCTTTTTAATCTAACACAGGGCAGTAGAAACATATGCACATTTTTAAGCCTACTTATGTCACATCCTACTTTCATGTTGCCTTTTGTCAGATCACTAACAATTTAACTTCAAAGCACCGTGGTGAGACAGACACTCTCATTTTTCACAGAAGAGACATAGTCAACGGGAGCTTGTCTAGACTTAGGATAATCTCAAGCACCAGGTCAGGATGTGCCAGCACTGGCAACAGTAGAAGCCATGCTTAGCTAGGTTTAACAAGCCTTATAAAAAAGGAACTACCACCCAAAGTGGCACTGCAGAGGGAATCAGATTTTGTTTTTCCTTTTAAATATTAGGCGACTAAAGAAGCACCAGGCTCCTGATTCTCACCGGCATCAAGCTTCTGAATGTCTCCAAACACCACAAGAACAGATCAGCAACACCTACAGCAGCCCATGTTTACATGGATGACCAGCAGCATGAAGAGACAAGGAAGCTTAACTGACTTACCCATGCAAAATGCTACATCAGCAAAAGCAAAAGTCCTTTCTTGATTAACTACTAAATATATGTTTGTTCTTTGGAAAGATCAAAGAAAAACATAAGGGTAACTTTAAAGGAAAATTTTAGTTTGCTGTCTGTCTTGGTGGTGGTGGCTGGGGTGAGGGAACACGGGACATGACAAGTTCCAGGATATTGCACCATCCTACTGGATTTAATAGCTAGACAGAATGGTGACAACACAGTTGCCAAAATCTGGCAATATCCAACTCCAATAATAACATCCACAAACTGGGCAGGGGAGACATACTGCAGGCTGTGGGACATCCCATAGGAAAGTTACAATGTGTTCTTTGTCGTTAATTTCATCTATTGCTTAACAACAGATTCAACAGCAGCACAAAACAGCTAACCAGAAGCACTGCACAACTATAAATGCTACAACTGTTTGCATTTATGAAGAACAATAATCACAAAAAGTAAAAAGAAACTGATTCCTTCTAAGTTAGGATCTTCATTGCCTTTGACGAAAAAGCACTCGCTGCCCAAGAGAGAAGGAAAAGGAAGGTATGTCTAGGTGAAAGCTGATAGGACTAACAGGACTTGTTGTGTGTTCCAGCGTGTTTCCAACGGAAACGGCCACGCAGAGAAGGCACAATCATAGAGGCAGAAATGCAGTAACTCTGTAATATTTGCCCAGCACAAAGTAAAGCTCTTCACTTATTAAATGCTAACCTCTTCTTTTTCCCTAGAGGTTACATTTAGCATGAAAAAGCACTTCAAGGGAAGATTGTCAGCTAGGCTGAAATCATATTCAAACAAATGCTTTAGTGTAGACTGACTAGGAATTCGCTAGAATCTCCAATAACCCATTTCATGGTAATCTGACAATGAAACAAAGCAGCAATAAGGTCCGGCACTGAACTTGGTATAACTTTTGTCTTGACAACTTGATTCTGCTGTAGATATGTCCTAATCTTTCTCTCTCCCCATTACACTGTGAAAAGTGGAGATATCTGCAGATAGTGGTACAAATTAGTTTTGTAGAGTATTACGTGAAAACAGAAAAAAATTAATGAAAAACCAATACAGAATCTTTTCATCTGACCTACTGCAAGATACACTCGATCTAAGAGCACTGGTATGACATTTTTAGACAGTCCTTCACGAAGCATCTCTTGATTCTTAAAAACAAGACTAAAATCAGAATGCAGGAGATTATATTATCTTCAATTAGTAAAGTGAGATCTAGGCACAAAGCACACTTGAAAATCCGGCCCTAGGCAACTAGTTTAAGTACTATAATTTTACACTACACAAGTAAAGATTACAAGCACAACAGGATACGCTAGACTTTTAAACTAAATTTTCCCGCAAGAGAAACAGCAATCTGTACAAACCTTATAGAAGTTCCCATATGATTTGCGAATATTGATCCACTTTTTGGCAAAAGAAGGGTATTTGATACGGCTAACACGGCACTGGGTATTCAAAAATTTACTCATATCCCAAGATCTTAAAAAGTCAAAAGAGAAAAGACAACATTAGTAATATATAACTCAGATGCCCCACGTTCTACATATTGCACAGGTGTAGCACAAAAAGCTGTCTTTCCTCTGGCAGTCATTAGAAGAAAAACACTTTAGGAAAAGCTCTTTTGCTATGGCCATGGTAAAGAATTTTTTATATATTAATTTATTAATCATGGGGAAAACAAATAATGACATGAGCAAGATTTTCACTAGGATTGATTCAGGTCCAGGACGGTTAAAATAAAAACCAGCATGCCAACTTCTCCACCTACCACATCTACTTACTCCAAAACCTGCCAATAACCAAGACGCTTACACAGCTCTTAGGGAAACAAATGACACCTTAAATTTTCCTCATTACTTGGGTATGCACGCATCTCTCTGACATAGGTTACCGAAACAAGACTGCATTTAGTTTTAGGAGAACCAGACCTTTATGGAAATAACACGAAACTATAACCCTATGCACTCCTAGCAGCCTTCCTGAAGGAAACCACTCCAACAAGTTTGTAAGCTTCAAGCTAAAATAAAGTCTTTTTTCCCCCTCTCTTGCATCTGTCTACATAATCTCACCCATATGACAGAAAGATTTCGCCGCACCTATTTTCCTTGAGGAATTTTACTGAGGGGATTCCAGACACATTCTAAGCCAAGTAACATAACTAGTCACTAGTCTGCTTTAGCATTTTCTTTTTTAATTCATTGTTGCTTCCAAAGATCGAAACCTAACCATAGGTAAAAAATTAGTCAAATAGCAGTACTTACCAGAGTTTCTTAAATTAAAGTTGGAATGACATTATTTTAACTCTTTATTTTTAAGGTGTACATGGATCTAAACCGTACACCTCAAATCTTGTCTGAGAGCTTTTAAATGGCTTCACTGTGACACTGGACACAGTCACATATTAATGATATGGGTTCTTCACCAGAAAAGACCTGTGATTTGTAGTTGTGGTCTAAATCTCCAGGAATTTTGAGAAATAAGTCTTATGGCCAAAAAAATTTTCCCGTTTGTCACGTTGGATTAGTGAAAAAAAGCTCTTGTTATGTACCCATTCATGTCCTATGATACATTATCTTTTCAAACCACTTATATTATAGACTGGAATATGTATCTGCCTTTTACTTGACAGAAGTATTAGGAAGTCATATTAAGGTCCCCTGTGCTCTTTCTTCATAAACTCTGGTTTTGTTGCGAGGTTCGTCTCTCTTTGGTTCAACACAGCCATTGTAACAGAGTGGCACAGGACGGCCTGTTTAATCCAGCACAGCAGAAGAGTTACTCCAGGCAAACAACAGGTACAGCAACACGAAAATGTATCCTTCACTGCAACACCGCTAATGTTAAAAACTCTCTGTGCTACTTAAACCCTTCATTCCAAGGGAAGCAGGAAAGCAGACCTGTTACCAGAATAGCAATGTTTCACAGCTAAAAAGCAAGCATCTCCTGCAGAAAAATTCCCTGGCCAGTGCTAGATAAGGTAAGGCTCAAAGAGTATCTTTCATCGTATACCAAAGCTAAGATCACAAGAACAAACTTGCATCACAGACATATCTAGATCTCAAGATCTGTTCGCTTTGCAGGCCTGATTTTCCCACAAAGACCTCGTGAGAGTGCAAGTTCAGGTGGCAGTTCGGGGACTAGTCACTCCCTCACACACAAAGCTTGTCAGAGCTGGGACCCACCAGAGCCACAGTCCTCTGAGAGCTTTCTGTGCTAGCCATTTCTCTATCTTCAATAAACAGCATAACCATTACCGCTTTCTGGTGAAATACACAGGATGTATTAACAGCAACGTTAACACATATAGACTACAACGCAACCTCCACACATCTCTGAAACCTCGGATTCAGGAGAGCATGGGAGTTGCTTAGAACTGAAATTGCACAACGTTATTTTCAGTTATTTTGTGCTATATGAAATCTAGGTGTAAACAGAAAAGGATAAAAAGTAGACTCATCATTTAGTTGAAGTTTATGGAAAGCTAGGAAAGAAACAGTGCCACCTAGTGGATTTAAACTTCATTTCAAATTGTTTAGTTAAGCTTTTCTGATTTTCCCAAAAGGCAAAATTATAATAAAATGGCAAAATGGAAGAGTCACAATCCAACTTTAACAATACTCTCACAAAGATTAAACACTGTTTTGCAGTTTTAGATTGTGCTGAAGGTTACACAAGGACATACCCATCTGTCAACATGCAATAGCTATACTTTGTCCCCAGCTCTCGCTGTCTCATCCACTCTACGACATTCTGCAGAACCTGAGGAAATGTATCAGCTTTATCAACAATGTCCTAAAAGAAACAAAAAACAAGAGAGGAACATTTTTTCAGAAAAAAAAAAAAAAAACAACAACAAACAAACCCCAAAACAGCATAAAGTGTAAGAATTATATTGGTATACAAGCAGTCATTAAATCTCTCGTTAAATGGGCTTCACAAATACCTTTAGAAATAGATTACACCTTAAATATGCAGACAACCGGTCAGATTTTTCTAAAATGAAATAAAGCACCACAAAAGCACCACTAAAAAGCTCCAAATGGCATCTATAAAGGTAACAAAGTTAGTTAGCTGTTGAAGTTCAAAAACTTGGAACTTGTTTCCCGTGCTCCTGCTGAAGTCACTTGATCAGAAGCCATCGCCAGCGTTAAGACTCTAAACCCTTTAGAATAAAAATCTTAGAAGAGGAACTGATGCAATTCAAAAGGTGTTTTCCTCTGTTAAAGATTAAAGTTCCATACGTGGATTACAAAGTGAAGGCTTCTCCCTACAGCCCCTTACAAACACCTAAAAGACCAATTTAGGGAAACCAATTCTGTGAAAATTGGGGTGGGGGGAAGAGGAGGGAGGGAAATGAGGATTAAGAGAATAAGCCTTACAGAAAAAATACCATGAAAGATTACCAGTCTGAAAACATCAATGCCACATCTGCTTTTCCTTATTTTTTCCTGAAGAAAAGAAAGTGCAAATTACCTGGGTGATTCCTGTCAGACTGATGCAGAAGTTTGAAAGTTTGGGATTAATCTCTGGCTTCACATATTGCTGAAAGGTATCCTCCTGTAATAAGAGAATCAAACACTCAGCAGCAGTATACCATGTAGCCTGCAAGGCACCCTCTCTGGCTTCCCATAGCCAAAGGCAATAGTGGCTACTTATCCTGCTGGAGGCAAAAGACCAATATGAGCCTCCTGACTGGCTATCATGAGATTCCCAATGGCACGGACAGACAGCTTTCCAAACAGAACATGTCCTTCCTCTCAGCCAGCAGGCACCAAAGGGCAGGGATATGGATGTAAGTGGGGAGAAGGACAGACTTCAATAAAGGGGAGGATTTGGGCAGTATCTCTGAAGGCTCACCTGTAATTCAAGGAAGGCAACCGGCTGCACATCTCAGAAGCTGCACTCAAGTCATACACCTCTGGATACCAGCCAGAGATGAACATAATGACCTCACTCTGGGAAACTGAGCAGTACAAAAAGAAAGCCCCAAATTCCTGCTACTATAGAAAACCTTTTGAACAGAGGAAAAAACAACACACACTGTTTCCTACTACTCTAAGGGTAATAAAACAGTCATGGTAATCTACACAATCCTCTTTCTGCAGTTAGTCATACATGCAGCTATGCTCTAATGTAGTGTCACAGTGACTACTGGTAATCATCCTCCTTCTCTTAAAAGTTCTTGATAAACGAGCCATTAGTCAGAGGTGTGTGCACTTCCTCCACTCCACTGAGTCACTCAGTTTCAGTTAGACAGCAAGTAGTTTTTCCTAAGAGAAAGCTGTACTGCAACAGAGCACTTGAGGCTGCCAAACGCCTACTAAATATGTTTAAAAATCAGGTTACACAGCTGTCAATCTGTCAGGTACATTATGGAAATAGTCTAGCCCACCAAAAAGCAGAGTTCACTCAACTCTACTTTCTCGACCTCTTCTAGAAGGCCTCACACGGGAGCACAGGATTTGCTAATTCTTGTTTATGAGGAATCCTTTGAATCCTAGAAATAGCTTTGTGGATCTTAAAGCAGGGAAAGAAGAGCGGGGCGGGGAGGGGAGGACAACTGAGAAACTGAAAGTCCCTTGTATCAGTGGAGGGAGTCAGCAGCAGGAGCATGATCTATTCCAGATGCTTTAGGAGTACAAAGAAAGTTTTGTTTGTATGTAAGAGGCACACAGGATAGGTCTTTACTGAAAAAAAAGAAAGTTATTTTTAATGAAGTTCAACATCTACCTAAAAACTAATCTAGACTTTCTGAAGCAAAGAGGTTACACTGAAGAACAGCGCACCGGGAGTGTAATTAGAACACTTACTATTTCCAGGGTATGAGTGTTTAGTAAGACAATAGGAAACTCAATTATTTCATGTGTGAATTCAGGTGGGTTTCCTTCTTCACATGTTGCTTCAAAGTCAACAACGCAGATGTAGTCATAGCAGCTGTTTCCATTAATGGGTTCCTTCTGCATCAGCCTCTGTTTCTTGTAATAGTTTTTCAGTCTCTTTTTCAGCACATCTTTCACTCCTCTAAAGAGATAGGGAAAGTGGACAAAGATCACACTCTCATTTAATTAATTATTTCACCATGGCAGAAGTGAAGCTGTATTTAATATTTGAAAGTTCATCATTTATTAACCTCATTTTGAACAGCTTCACCCGTATTTCCCTGTGCTCTCTGCTTGAAGCCACTCATGCCCGAGGTACTTCTGCATCGGTGGCACAGATAATGCAGGATCCAGCTAAAATGCCCATTTTAAATTTGTCTCAATTTAAATTTAAAATTGAGCTTGAGTAATTCAATTAAAATAAAGTACTTGAGATTTAATTTGCCAGAAAAACTTCCTGGTGAAGATCCTGCTTTTCAGGAGGCTTGTGACTAACACATAAATTGACGGTGGCAAGTGATTAAAGTTACTTACTGAGTCTTTTTAATACAAACATAATCTGCACGTGCTAGATCTGCCACATACCAAAACAGAGCTGAGCAAACAAGGATAATTTACTTTTCGAGGGAAGTTATTTTTAAAATTACATATTGCAAATGAAATCACAGAAGCTGCAAGAGCTAGTTGTAGCAAGTGGTGTTATCAGAAAAGCAGCCCACTGATCCACAAGGAAAAACTAGAATCAGGCTACTAAACCTGCACTCGAGAACATCAGCTGCTTCTGCAAACACAGATAACTCTTTTTCACTACGGTTTATTAATCTAGTCTAATTCAATGACCAGTTCATTCAAAGTTGAGACAGTATAGGAACCCATGGAGGGGAAAATTAATGTTTTCTTCATGAAACCGATAAAAGAAGTTAAAAGAGAAGACTACCTTCTATCAAAATAACCCCAAGGGAAAGAATCGTGTGTGGCAATCTGCTCAGTTCACTACATTAGAGGTGATGCGCTACTTGTTTACACGTAAGACATATTCTGACCAATTGAATACATTGACAAAAGAAGTCTAGCTTAGCTAAAAGAAAAGTTTAAAGCTTTCTACATTTACAACTGAATAAAAAACACAAACAGAAAATTATAACCTAGGAAGAAACCACGAACACACCATTTACCATTTGAATTCTGTTTTTTATTTTTAAAGCAGCATAACTGCTGAATAGGTGTACAAATCTAACCTCTTTTACCAAAAATTTTATCAGGTAATGATAAAAATTTTTCCTCCTGAGGACCTAAAGTCATTTAGCTAGAGGGGGAATTAAAAAAACTATGCAGCTAGAACATCTGCAGACAGAGTGGAGGTGGCAGGCTGCACTTCCCACCCACACCATTTTGTTTTCTTTTATTCTGTTCAAAAGAATCTCTGTTCCTTTTTTTTTCCCTCCTCTGAAAATCCTCTCCCCTAGAAAGCTAGACTTCTCCTTTCAGACTCCATCTCACCTTTCATATTCCCCTCTCGCCCCAGAGCTGTAGCTTCTCACCTTGCTTACTCACCACCACTGCTTCCTCATTACTGCCATCAGTAGAAGCAATGCCCTTTGTTCTTCCCAGTTGACCACCTTCTCAACATCTCAAATTTGTCTGGCCACAGCAAAGGGTCTTGCAGGTCATTTCTAACAGAGCAGGAACCACTCTCTATATTCCTAGCTCCTTCCTCCTCCTCAGTGAGCACAAATCCAGTTTTAAATAATGTAAGTGAATGTATTATAACTCATCTATTCAGATTAACAAATTCTCCATCCTGTACGCTACCTGTCCCCTGCACTGATTAAATTCCAAGCCCTTTCACCACAGAGGTTTTAGCCAATATCAGATCTGTACTGGGTACAGTAAATAAAAATACATATGTTCTGAAGTTTCTGAGTTTCTGTACACCAAAGGCCTGCAACGTCACCTGATGTTTGCAGTTCTTTCCCCCTTGACCAAAAACGTGTGAGAAGTATCCTATATATTATTTCATTTCTTTGTGTTACCAGTTGAGATAGCACACACTTCTGGTAATAAATTAAGCAGCATCACATGTACTAATCCTACAACAAAAGCTACATCAAGATTGCACATAAAACAACTGGCGTTTGACGGCGTGTCTGCTTTGAGCTTTGTGTGGTGTGTTCTTAAACTTCAAAATAACCATTCCTTACGGCTCCACTGCTCTCAAAAATAAAGCAAAAGGTTTACGAATCAGCCTAACCTGGTTTCAAGCTTGAACTCTGCAAGTTTACTTCTGAGCTCCTCTCTGGTCATTCTGTTGATGTAACCATTGGTCATAGCAATTTCTTTGTAAACTGGATCACTGAAGTCATTCGAACTGGCAGTTGAGATTTTCCCATTAGTTTCTCCATCACTGATCCTACAGTGCTGCCTAACCTAGAAGAAAGATTAATACTAAGGTCATTTAAGGGCACAAGAAGAAGCCAGCGCGCTGAAATTTACGTGTCATTTTGGCAGCAAAATGCAGTAAAGCATTGCGGTTTCACTCAAGATCAAACTGAGTGAAGTAGCTTACAGATGGTTAAGAACATCAATACTGAAGGGCTGCTCTGAAATACCATTTTCCTAAAAAAAAAAATAATATCGATAAAGGGATACTAACGCAGGTGTCTGAAGTCGTGCCAAACAGCAGCCCTGAGAGACAAAACCTGATTTCAACAGAAAAAGGTAGTTCTCGGGGTATGAGGTGGCAAAACCTCGACCAGCGTCAAGAGACTTCTCCCCGCACCTCAACTCACCAGAGCCTGTACTGACTGAGCCACGCCGAGGGACGCGCACTACGCGTAGAGAAATAAACCAATACATTAAGAGGAAAAAACAAACGGCGCTTCGACTCTAAAGGGTTACTGGCAGCCTTTGTGGGGCGAGCACACGGCGGGGCCGGCCTCCCCCGGGGCCCGCCGCCGCCTCCACCACAGCCGCCGGCCCCTGGGGCGCAGACGGAGGGGCCCGTAGCACCGTAGGCGCCCTCTCGGTAAGGCGGCACCCGGGCAGGCCGCACCGGGCCCCACCGCAGCGGCCTAGGCCCCGGGCACGGCCAGGGGGAAGGCGAGGCCCGAGGCGCGGTNTTCCTCTCCTCGTGAGGCTGACTTTGCCCAGGGCATCCTAAACACGGTCCTGGCCACCGGGGCGGTTCAGCTGGCCCCTACCCCCTCCCTGCCCATGGAATGAGCCTAGCGTGCTCTTCCCCATATCCCTTTATCCACAGACAGCAAGTGGGGTGCAGTGGGGATCACGTCTGTGAGCCCTCTGGGTCTTCTCGGCAAAGGGAGGAGGCCCCTCTGTCCATCATGGGGCAGCTCATTTTCTGCTGGTGCTTCCCGCAGCCCCGGAGCACAATCCGGGCACGTTCTCAGAGATTTCCCTGTCCCTCAGCGATGGGAGGCCGATGCATGGGTGGCACCCACCTGACCGATGCAGCCACCCTGACACCTCCACATCTGCCAGCCCCGAAATGGCCTGGCATCTTCTCATCTGCGCCGTTGTCTTGCCTTCTGTCTCCAGCACGCCAGCATCTTGTTGCATTGCAGATGCTGCCATCCCTTCCCCTAGATAACACCGCATTGCTGGGTTTGGTGAGGTTGCCGTGGAGGTCTGTCTTGTCTTCTCCAGATGACAGTGGTGATGGAAGTGGCCACACACAGCTGCCCGGGGCTACGTGGGAGGAGACTCACTCCCTACTTTTAATTCACCCTCCTGGTGCTGCCGCTAACACCCACGTTGGCAGGTAGAGGTCTGTGTTAGTGCTCTCACCTCTGAACAATGTGGCACTTGAACCAGGAAAGCAAACAATGAGAACCTCTGGGCTGGCCTCACAAACCCGCAGAACACCTTCAAGGCTGTAAGAAAAAGGCTGTTCCCCAGAAATCATCTGCCTTGCTGGAGCGGGCAATGGCTCACAGCCCTGAATCCAAAAAAGGGGCTGCATGCTCACATTCACTAAATGCCAAATCTCTTGATGATTTTGTGAGTCATTTGCTAACGGCGGTCCTAAAAGCTCTGGCTCTTGGATTCAGAAAAACCCAGATCTACAGTTAGGCACAGACCACAGACCCCTTCCAGCAGCAGGGTCCAAGGAGACGCTGGAAGAGGAAAACCAAATCAAACAGCCAGGCCTCTCCTTGAGATTGAGATCACTTTTATTTTCAGTTGTTTTGGCGAGGATGTGTGGGCAAGTGTGGGCGTGGTGCATGTATGTCTGGGCATGCATGTGTGTGTGCGCAGAGTCCTGCCCAGTGATGTAGATTATATGAATACCTGCAATTACAGTCCATGAACTGAGCCATGAAGCGTGCGATGAGTGCTACACTGAGGCCCACTTGCTTGCCTCTTCTTGTGCTTACTGCAGTGCAGCATCTCCACCTCCCCGCACTGTCATTCCAAGGATGCCAGCCCAAGATCCCATCCAAAGGGTGCGGGAGGAGCTGAGGTCCGGGATCTGGCTCTGCAGGAGTGAGCCGGTGGGTTTTCACCTCACTTAGTGAGCTCTTAAATACCATTTGCAGTTCCCTTTAACACAACTGTATCTGTCTCCTCACAGTGAAGAGCCCCTACTGCTCTGACAAACTTTAACTACCCCAGAGGTATAAAGGGGAAGAGGACAGAGACCCTGTGTAAGCTCTGCTGCTACAGCACAGACAAATGCATCTTGGGTTCCTGGGAAAGCAGCACCCAAATGCACTGTTGAGTTTTCACAGCCACTGTGGGACTTTAGCATGGGGGATGCTGCAAGGGAGATGACCTGTGCTTCCACAGCCCCCAGTCTCTTCCATCTGATTTGAGAGACCACAAGGCAGGTTAAATCCCAATCTGATCTCTGTTTGTTTAACTTTAAAGCTGAATCCCCCAAGCTCAAAGGAGAGAATGAGAAAGAACAGCATTGCTGTGAAAGGAGACTAGTCAAATGCATCCTGGCCTTGTGGCAGGTTAGAAACAATCCTATTTCTCTGATCTTTTTGCCTTTAGTATAGTTAAAGCAGAGGTGTCCCATCATGCAGGACCCTTTACAGTTTCCAGAAGCCTCCAAGTATCCCTTGCAAGGCCTGTTATGAGCTAGATGTGCAGCATCACCCCTCGGGCTCTCTCTCACTCTACCTCGACAGATTTGTGTTTTGCTTAGGAACATGCAATCTCTCACATGTCACACAGACCCAGCAGAAGGCAAAGCTGCTATCCTGGGAGTTTCAATTGGACGGATGCAGGTTTGAATCCCAGGTTTTTGCTTCAGAGCACAACACAAGGTACTCCAGGATATGTTCCAGCTGCTGAAAGTCCTGCAGTGCAAAGCAACTTGCCAGCTCTGCTTCCAAACCTGTCTGCACCAGTTTCAGTAGGAAATCAACTGGTCAACAAGCAAGTGGTCTGCAAAAAAATAAGCAAAACCAGCACAGTCCTCTTGAGTGAAGCAGTCATCTAGTACCAGGAGATTATCCTCCTATTCCAAAGGGGTTATATTCACTGTCAGCTCCAAGGGGAGACAACTGATGCCCCAGCCCTTTCTGCCCTCTTCATAATATGCTTTCAGTAAAGGCTGCCAGGGTGCTTCACAGAGGCCTTAGTCGTTTTTAACAGCTCAATAACTCTCCAAGCAGGGACAAGAACAGGAATATAATACAGGCTCTGAACTCGGGTATCTCTGCTCTTAGGGCACTGCCTTCAAGCCTTCTTTCCTCATGGCTTGACTCATGAAAATGATAGATCCTTCAAAAACATGGGGCCCTCATCCCTGGGGCTCAGGGATGTTAAGTGGGGTCTAAGAGGCAGGAGCTCAGCAAAGGGACACTGTGTGCAGAGCGTTCCAGGATGCATCCTTAAAAGAGAGCGACAGCAAAATCAAAAGGACTACCAGCCACTTGGCTTGTTACTCCTGCACAGATCTCCCACCTGGCAGTTGCAAAGGGGAGGTGTTTTTTGAACTGCATAGAAAATTAAATGGCTTTTGCATATTACAAAAATACAGATGAAAACACAGTTACACCAGTTACTAAAGAGTGGGCGGATGAGCGATCACCATTTCATATTAAATAGACCCAACTAGACTGATCTCCGTACTGCCAGGCTCCCGGCGTTACAGCTTCAGTGCGCACAGCAGACCGAGTGCCTGCAGAGGCCGGGTAACGCCGTGCTCCCGCTGAGGTGGCACGAGGTGGCATGCCCCGGCAGGAGGGCTGCGGTCCCAAGGAGCAGGCTGTAAGACGTCTGCTCTGTCCTCTCACTCCTTCAATGCTCACGCATCCCAGACCAGATGGGTGCACTGGGAAACAGGCCTCTGGCTGGGAAAGGATTCCAGTTTGTGGTTTCTTTATAATGTGGTTTCCACGCAACGTCACAGCAACAAATCGCTAGTTTCTTCCTATGGAGAATGGAAAGAGAGAGGTGAGTAGCAGCAAAGAGAGGAGGAGAAGGCTGCCCAGCACGGGAGGTGACAGTAGAGAATGCTCTAACATAAGTGCTGGCTATACCAGGTCCCTTCACGTCTCATGGGTGGCAAGACTCAGGGCAAGGGAGTTTCCCAGCACTATTCCTGACACCATTCAAAGATCTCACCTGCCTTCCACTCCCTCCAGCACCTCAGGCAATTTCTAGTCCCCAGTTTATCTACAGCAATACAGAAGCCCAGTCAATTAATGCTTCTCACTGACACAAGAAAGGCTCAAATTGCCATTGCTAGAGGTGGCAGGTCAACACGTGAAATCTAAGCCCAAGCTCTCTCCCCAGCTGGAATGATGCCTTGAAGAGACTCGAAGCTGACTGAGCTGCCAGCTTTCATTTGGCAGCTTTGGCCCCTTGGAGTGAGGCACACTGGCTTGATTTCTTCCACCTGGCCTTTGCAATCTCCCACTAGAGTGGATTCTGCCCTGCATTTCCCAGTGTTAAGTTCCCGCCAGTGGGGATATTTGCAGCCCTGCACACAAGGCTGATATTTGAAGGAACAGAAGCCAGGGGAACGTCACCTGTGCAACAGCAGCAGGTCCCAGCTGGATGCATGTCACTGTCTTGCACTGGCTGCAGGACTGGCCAGCCCACATCCTGGTGGGGACTGCCTGCGGACCTGTATTGCCCATCCCAGGTCTGTCATCACAGCCCAAAGGGTTAAGAGCTGTACATTAACACAAACATTTTAAGTCCCTCATCTCTCAGACCTCCACCAGCGTGTGATAAAGGGATCCTGGCTCTGGAAATGCCTGCCTCCCATTTGATTCCCACTAAATCAAATATTTGCATGGAGCAGGACTCATACAGCCCAGTTATTGGGGCTCAGCTGTATGGCACAAACTGACAGCAACATCTTAGAAGTCCTCAAAACTACCTCGTAGGCAGAGAAACCAACACTGTGGTGGCAGTTCTCAGCCTGCACTTTCCCATATCTGGCCCAGAGGAATGGCTGCTCATGAAGCACACTGTCGGGATCAGCCCAGGGGACCAGGGCCAGTTGGTACAACACAGCCACATCCAGCTTCACTAATCTCCACACAAAGATGTCTGGGTGGCTTCACTAGGAGGAGGACCCAGATCTAGACTTCTACTGCTCTAAGTGGCCACAATGTATGGAGAATACCACAACTCCAGAGCATCCAGACATGGCAGACCATGAGCTGTTTGGGCTAGTGGTAAAGAAGAACTGGCAGTTGCTGGGGGCACACTGACGGCCCTTCTTCCATCCCTGGGTAATTACAACACATCGTTACTGCTTCATGGCACGGCATACGTGAACACACAAGGCAGGAAACATTTCCCACTTTGCTTCTCCTCCTGCTCTGCCAGCCACCACCCAAGCCTGCTGTGTGGGACACAGCCAGCTGTTTTGCAGAAGGAGCAATTTTAAAGGTTTCACAGCATCAGCCCCTTCCCCGACAAAGCCTTGGCCAACTGCCACAAAACTCACTTGTCCAGGAACAAATCCAGGGAATCCCGCTACAGCTCATTTCAAGAGACTTTCCTCCAAGCAGGTCTGAATTAAATGGTACCAAGAACATTTTTATATTCATCATGAGATCCAAATGGGTTTTCAACACGCAACCAATGGGTCCACAGAATCCTATCCCCAGTGCTTTCCCTCTGGCCAGTGGCCCTGCCACGTGCAGCAATTGTTTTCCTTCATGCCTTGCTGTCGTCCCCAACCTCCAGGTGACTGCATCCACTCCAGCCGTGAGGCCCCCACCTGGGAGCTGCCCCCGCCCCACAGCGTTTCAGAGTCCAAAGTCCCATCAATCCTCATCAGCAGCATGCAACTCCGCAACTGGAGAGATGGGAGCACTGCACAGCATCAGCCACATTCTGCCCGGTGGAAAACCTTTGGCACCAGCACTGATGATTTATCTGGAAGAGGAAAGGATAAAGAAAAAAAGCAATGTAAGCACGAGCAGCAGGGTGCATAGTGCTTGTGATGAATAACCTAAGACACACGATTTTATCTAGGCTTCTAGAGGGAAGGGAGGGTGAGATCTTTAAAAGTAACACAGGCCTTTTTGAGAACACAAGTTTCCTGCCAGCAGAATGACTGTGAAACTGGGACACAGTTGTTAGATGTTATGGAAGGCAGGCTGGAGGACAGGAGGACAAGTGCACAGGCATAGCCTGGCAGCACTGTACAACAAAAATTGAAACCTCGGGTTAGAAACGTGCTGTGCCAAGTACACACACAGGGGAAACAAATGAATAGACATCGGTGACCTGTGGCTCAGTATCAGGGCAGCTACTTTGTTCCTGTCCCAGGTGGGCACTTCACCTTCACACACAGCTCAACAGCCACCCAGCAATGAAGCTATTCTCCAGCAGGACGAGCGTATTTTGGGGTGGGAGGGTACTGAACAGAGAGAACTGCATCAAAAAGCTACTTTCAGATACTGATGTGAAAGTAACAGGCATTCACATAGAGCACAGCAGCAGCTACCAAGAAGACACTCGGCTCGCTTCTCTCAGCTCTCTGCCAAATTCCTTTGTGCCACTCCAAGCAGAGCAGCCCACAGATGCATTTCTGTGCTGCAAGAAAACCTGTGCATCAAAAAGCCAAGGCACTGGCTGTTTTTGTGAATATTGTTCCACATTTGTTCCCACCACAACTGTTTTCCAAGTGCATCCCCACTCTGTGAAGGACACATAGGCTATTGATACACAGGAGGGCAGGGCTTCTGTCCAGAGGGACCTCACCAAGTTGGAGGACTGGATGAACAACAGTGCTGTGAAATTCAACAAGGACAAGTGCATAGCTCTACACCTAGAACCAGACAACCCCATACAACACCATAGTCTGGGGTCTAGCTGGCTTGGGATCTGATGGAGAACATGTTGAACAAAAGCCAGCAGTACACCTTCATGGTAATGAAAGCCGAGCTGTACTAAGGGAGACTGTGATGGGACAGAAGGAAAAAAGTTCTGCCCCAGAAGAACAGTGTAACTCTAGAGTCCAGAGAGATGGTGGCATATCCATCCTTGGCAGTCACGAACCCTTGCCTATACAAGGTTCCAAGCAACCTGACACAGCTGTGAGGGTGGCCCTGCTTGGAGCAGCAGGTGGACAGAGACCTCCTAGGGTCCCATCCTACCTAAACCTGCCTGTGACTGCATTATGTTCTGATCTGTCCTACCCACTATGTGTGTCTTGCATCTGTCACAACACATCTCAGGGAACACCTCAACCCATTTTACTGTACCTCTTGTCTTTTGAGTGGGCTGTCTATACCCACAAATAATTAGAACAGTCCCCAGGCTGTGAGGTTGCTACCATACAGAAAAAATGCTTAGTGGGGACATGTTTTATGTAGGCTTTTTGGTGTCTACTGACAGGGGTATGGGAGTTTGCTTTCAGGTCTCACTTGGAACAAGGGCTGATCACAGTAGGAGTAGGGGGGTAAACCAAGGCAACATTAACTCGCTCGCTGCCGTTCTTGGGACAGATGATCTCCGTCAGGCCCTCTGGTCTTGGCTGACTCAGCAGTTCTCCTGTGAATAAGGGAAAACAATGAAAACATTTAAGCATTGGCAAGGCAGTTTCTGCAATTTTTGCTTTTAGCATGCCCCCCCCAAGTAAACATCCATGACCGATGCAAGTGAGTACTTTAAGAGGGCTTACGGGTCCTGCAAACCAAGCAGGTCTCATCAGTGTAACCATGGTGAATGTTCTGGTGATTACAGCTTGGAGACATGCTGCTCCACACAAACGTAACATCTGCCATCTTTCCTGTCCCTGCTTTGAATCACTGTACACAGACTTGAGAGCTCCTTAGGGATACATAGCATCTAGATGGAGCCTAATGAGATGGAGGTTTTAGGAGTAGGTGTTCTAATTAGGCTTTGGGTGCAGATGGGATCCAGACGTTTACCTCCAATCTCCATGAAAGGGAAGAAGCTGACCTGTAGCATCAGCAGCAAATTGGTAGATAGAGAAAGCTACAGATAATAATAAGCCTTATTATTCACATCTGCATACTACAGCCATCCACACCCACAAAGCTACCCATAAAGCAGCTGTCTTTCAGTTCAAGCAGAAGAACCCTGCGAAGACCACCTTCTTTGGTATGAACCAAAAAGAAGATAGTTTGAAAGCACTGTCACAGACATGATTTTTGCATTACTTCAGTATTTCTCCTCTAAGAAATTCTAGGGAGGATGATAAACCAGCCACAGACAAATGTGCTTGACCTTTTCTCAACCTGTATGTTACCTCCTGTTCTGTTCCTCAGCATTCCTGCCCATTGCAGCTGCCCAGCCATTGCTCCAGTACTGCGATTTCTGAGCTGGAGCTACCCAGGAGCTGGAGAGACCCTGCTGCTCTGCGATGACTGGCCAGCTGCAGGGTGCCTCTCTTAGCTGCCAGAACAATATTTATAATCAGGCAAAAATACTGGAGAAGATTACCTAATGCCCCTTTCCCTGGGCGTGCTTGCCACAGCTGCCTTGGGACTACTGCTGTGTGTCCTGTCGGGGCTCTGGGCCACACTATACTCTGCTGAGCATGCAGATCCCAGCTCCCAGCCCTCACCTCTTCCCTAATGGAGGCAATACCAGCTCTGTATAGAGTCGGTAGCAGCGGGGGGCTCTCACACCACATGGTATCCCTCTGCTAAATGAGTTGCGTCAGCTCCGCTGTCCAAGTGCCAAGTTGGCATCTCCCCACCGCTGGCACCCTTGCAGCATGTAGTCCAGGGCAAGACGCAGGCCAGCACACTGAGAGGGGAAAGCCAGGTGGTGAGATGTGCCCAGCTATGAGGAACGCTTCCCCAGCAGCTCACTCAGACCAACTCAAGTTTCCTTCTGGCTCTGCTCCACACATGACTGGCCCCAGCAGGGCAGATTCCCCAGCCATTGACATGCTATCTCCTCAGCATAGTCCAGCCACAGCTTAGACACCCAAGAGCACCAGAAGCACTTCTTGATACTAGTCCGGCATGTAGGGTCTGCTCTCAAAGGCAATATGGGATGGCAGCATCAATGCTCAGAAAGACTTAATTCTTCTGCTGAGCATGCCCACACCAGTGCTGCATAGCTCTACCCAAGGCAGAGGCACCAGGCCACAGCTGGCTTCTGCCAGCTAGATCAGTGACTTCTGTAAACAGGTCACAGGTCCACACAAAACTCTCTGTACCCATCAATTGAGCAGCCACCATGAGCTGTCCCCACTTCCACTAAAACACTCTAGACAAATGGTCCTTGGACTCCTCTAGTTTGAAACGCACTTGAAATAAATTTCTCTGTTTTTCAACAAAGGACATCAGTAAAATGTCTCCCTCTGTCTAGCTGCAATTGCCAGGCACTCCAGGAAAACAAAAGAATTCACACTTTGAAGAAGTACCACCCAGGCTGTGCAGCAATGGCCCAACAGTTAGCCCCATCATGCCTGAAGCCCCTGAAACACCACTTCCCTCTTCTCCTCCTCACACTGTTTCTCTTCTTGCTTTCATGAAAAAGCAGTTCCAAACCCCCTTGGTTTTTCCAAACCAAGAACACATCATTTCGTGTTGTGAAAGCAGAGAGGAGGGCTTACCAGGAAACACACACACACTGTTCCTCCTGAGAGATACCCCACCTCTTGGGCCAGTAATTCCAGTTTGCCCCCATGGTCTGCAACCTGAATTCACATTTGGTTTGAATATCTACCCTTGTCTCACACCCACACTCAAACCTGAAGTGGCAGAGCTGCTTTTAAGCCACTCAAGAGACATCTCCCAAAACAGAAGAATCGTGATGGTATTTGCAATTCAAAGTTAAATCTGCAAAGCAGCGTCCTCAATTACGTGAGCTGTCACACACTGAAAGCAGCATTGCATCCCATCAAGCACGTACGCCACAGGGCTCTGTGTCCCAGTGATTCCCAGGTTTCCAACCCCAGCTTGACTTCCAAACTACAGTATTGCTAACAGTACTGAAAACACTGGCTCTCAAAGATGAGTCACAAAATCAGTGCACCATTAAGTGCTTTAAAGTGCTTTAAAGACAGAGCTAATATCCATTAAATCTTAAACCCAGAGAGCAATAAGACTGGTCTGTCTGCTTGAGCCTTCCTTCCCATTTCCATCTCTCCACTTCAGGAATCCTTAGACGGTGATTTCCCAAGCAGAGGAGTTTGCTGCTGGGCAAAATAGATGACTGATTCGGAGGCAAACCCCTTCCCGCAGGTCTTCAGTCAACTCTCCTCATCTTTATGGCTCTTCCCCCTCCAGGTTGCCTCTGGGAAAAAAGCTCACCTCACTCTGTCCCCAGCCCCATCCGCACCTTCTCCAGCCCCACTCCCATTTCCTGCTGGCATACACGCTGCTCCCCAGAAGAAAGACTTTTCTCACAGTTACTCCACAAGATGCACCATGCACCAAGTGGGCAGAAGGTCATTTGTGCATCCCCTTCCTTTTCCTCCCCCTCCCAGCTAAGGAATGTACCACTGCCTTCCCACCATAGTGTTCTTGTCCCTCTGTCTTTGCAAACTGCTCATCTTTGCTGCACAAACTCATCACAGTACTAGACCAGGCACAACCATCTAAATCACGCTTCACATCACTGCTAAATAAAAGCCAGTGCAAATCCCACTGCAATATGCAATTTTCAGAGCTGTAATAAACTAGCATTGAGACACTGCTTGGACTTCTCCAGGGCCAGAATCTCTTGGAGGTTTCAGAAACCTCACATTTCTATTCAGAAATTATTCAAACCACAGGAGATTAGAAAAGTCTTCAGGGCTGCACTATGGCGGCAAAGAGGAGATCAAACGAAGTATTGCACTGATACAAAAGAAAAAGCTAAGTGCCTGGCATGTGGTGGTGTTTGCTTGGTTTAACTGCTAAGTTTAAACGTAGCTGGAGCAGCCCATGTCTGCTGCACTTGTTCTGCCCCTATGTACAGACTAGCCAGTCTGTATTTTCATTGCACATTCCTTCATGAGCGTGTCACAAATCTTATTGGAAACCTCAGTTCTGCCTGCCCCTTCCGAAAGGTTGCCCTGCAACAGCACACACACAAACCACAAAGCTTATCCTAGTTTTGACATGGCCTTGATTTGAATGTTAACTTCCATGGAGAAGGCACTAAGGTTTTAACCAAAACTCCAACCACTTTGTCTTAAGGCTAAAGATTTACACAGTTGAGTTTCTGAAGTACAAACCCATCTTCCAGGACACAGATCTGCATCACTAAGATTATTCAGCTGATTTAGGAGCATGAGCCCTATTTGCAAAGGTACTTTAATGCTGGGTACGTGCTGACTAAGGCCTGATTTTCAGATGCATCGAAGTCCCAGTTCAAGTGATAGAAGAGAGGCATCCACCAAGCCTGGTTAAAAGCACCTGCAAACGGACAGCAGATGCTTTAGAAGATGGTCCTTCACTGCCACTCCACTTACAAGCACACAAATGCTGCAGAGGAATTGCATCTGTCCCATCGCCACCCTCCTGCATTTTGGCACAAAAGCAGGCCTCCACAACTGGGTAAAATGTGCTGTACGGCAAGCTAAGGCTGAGACAAATTGAGACCCTGTTGTGAAACTCCCATGGTTGCTTTTGGATGTAGCATAAGCTGATTTGTAAGCTCCCCCAGGCAGATGGGCTGAGCGAGTCACGCTGCCCGCATCATTTAAAAGAAACCTGCTACACATGGGAGGTCACACGCAAAGGCAGGAACAAGCCTTCAGCCATGCCCAAAGCTCCACCAGAAGGGCCTGTTTCCTCCCTCTCCGCAGAAGCCAGCTCACCTGAAGCAGGTATTTCTATGTCAGCAAGATGTTCTTCGCTGCCACTGTTTTATCCCAGAACAAGCACAAGCACAGTCGACTTCGAGCCGCTTGCACTGGGTTCCCGGGCCAGGCCAATGCCTGCACCCCCCAAGGGTAATTGCAAGTGCCAGGCAGAACTCAACCACCTATCCCCTCTCAGTGCAATAGGAATTACTGCCATACATGCCCAGGAATGCCAAAAAGCATCGGTGTACAATTTTGTGCCACGTATGGAGTTAGGCACATTATTCCTTCTGTCCTTGATTTACTGTGATTCGGGGAGAGATGCCTCCCTTGAAGCCCATGCCAGCGATCAGACCCGTGCATGCTGCAGAGCACGCTTCACTGGCCTTTAGAAAATACCCGTGAAATGCCAGATACCCATGACAAATCAGAGCGTTAGGAGGGAGGCTGACAGCTAGAAAAGCGAGCACTTGCAGGAGTGTTCGGTTACTCCACCCTGGCAGCCAGACAAGGCCAACTGTAACTCTACTTGGCTGCCTAACAGAGAGAAGGGTTTTGCACGCAAGGAGAAAAATCCCACCCGGACCATTTGCCTCCACACAGTTCCCCCTGCCACGGCTCTGCTAAGTGGCACAAGGTTCCCTGTTCACAGGTCAACAGTCTGCAGCAAGGGCCCAGGGGTGAGAGACTCTGCTCCAGCCTGCCATGCCATCTCCTTTCTCTCAGCTCCCAGGAGAACACATTTGCACGCTATCAGTCTGATGGTGTTTCTCATTTTCACGTCAGGATCTGGCCTCCGTCGAGACAACCAGGAAGCAGTGGATGAGCAGGGCCCTGGCTCTCATGCTGCTTCTCTCTATTCAGTCTTCTTGCAACCTTGAAGATACATTGCCCATGCTTCATGACAGGGGCATGAGACAGCCAAAACCAAGCTGTTCCTACATCCTGCCCTGCCTCGGCACTGACCCACTCACTTCACCCCCTGCCCCAGAGCTGTTCCAGCCACATGCCCACTGGTTTTTAGAGCTCCACCGTTCATTTCCTGTCCTACCCCACATCCCTTCTCACTCTTCCTCCTTGCTGAAAGCCTTCAGACACCAACCACTGCAAGTGGGGCTGGCAGGAGATAGACTTTACATCTCAGTCTTAACTGCTGCTCTGTCAAGCCTCCTTTGACTAATCCTTGCTTGTGACATCTCTCAGCACAGCACTCATGCCCTCAGAAAAGTAGAGAATAAAACACTCCAACATTGCTGTGTACCAAAAGCACATGTTCCATGCTCTGTTTCCAACAGCGGTCAGAAAGCGGGGCTCACAAGAGAGCCCCAGGTCCCAGGACACTCCTCTGCTTTGCATGCAGTCCTACCTCCTTTCATCCATACAACTGCAAGGAGATTGGGGTCGGAGAAAGTATAGCTTCTCTGCCTGTTAGTTGTTTTGAGGTTCAACAGCTGGAACACTCCCACAATTGGATCAAACCTATCACAGAGGTAGGATGAGTTGAATAGCCACGTGCACAGATTTCCCCCTCTGCTCTAAGCACAGGCAACGTCCTCACACACTGGGACTTTGCAGTCAGCTCTGCAATAGACGAGAAATCTGCCAGCAGTCTTGGCAGAAGGAGGGGGAAGGAGATGGTGTCTCACACCAAGCCTGCTTCTACGCCATTTAAATCTTGTCTTTAGCACTCTCTGCTTGGGTGAAATGAAAAGAGTTGCTTCTTGCAAGTGCTTCTGTGCATGATGCACAAGCTTATTCTCAAAGCACTGCGCACAGAAATATGCTGCTCTGTATTGGTATGAATTTTTAATATGCTCCTCACAGCACTGCCTGCATGTCACGCACAAAAACATTCCCCAGAAAGTTAGAACTCTGCACTTCCCTTGATTTATTTTTGGAGTCTTGAGTGACCTTATCTACCTGGCCTGCTTGGAGCAAAGGCTCTGGATAGAGAGCTCCAAGTTAGGACTTCATTTTCTTCTCACTGGAGCCTATTCTCCTGGCTGCAAACAACAAAAATAAAGAAGCTGAAAGCAGAGACATCAAAAAAGGGACCAGAGCTGGGCGAAATCCACATTATGAACAGAAAGTTTTATGAGCCTCACATTGCCATCACAGCTAAAGGAGCTTAAAACTAGCAATCAAAAACAACAACAAAAATCCCAGCCTGTGAAAGCGCCCCAGCGAGAGAAATGACTGTGACAAAAAGCAACAGAGAAGAAAACTCCATTGGTAAGTACCAATCACAACAGCAGAGCCACCCATCAGGTACAATACAGGCTCAGAAACAAATCAGCCTGGGATTAAATATAATTAAAAAAGAAAGGGAAGGCATGAAAACAAAAAACAAAGCTGGGAAAGACGGTCAGTTGCAAGGTAAAGGACCAACCTGCAGAGATGGGTCCCTAAGACCAGAAGCTGAGAGCACAGAGAAAAGGATATGGAGAGCAAGGAAGAGAGCTTTCCAAAATATGCAGAAGGAACTAATGGCAATTTGTCATTTCTCCTTTGAAGGGTTCAAGACCAAAAACATCAGCAGTGACACGCTCCTTGAACACAGAGCAGTCTCCTGTCAGTGCTCAGCTCCACTCCAGAACACCACAACTGCCAGCGGGACAGGCTCAGCCTTGGGTTGCTGGCTGCCCCAAGCACCAGAGAGCTTTCCAGCCCTGCATTCACAGCACCAGCTGCCTCTCGAGCCAGCACCTCATCTCTAGGCCTCACAACGCTGGCCGTGGACATGTATATGGCTCACCTTGAATATTTCCCCCAGCTGGCTGCACAGGAAAATGTTTTCCCAAGGCTCTTTATTCATGCCAGATGACAGAAACGTGAAACAACCTCTGTGGTGGATCTCTGCAAACAGGCAGGAGTGCTTTTCAGCTTGGAGCTGACAGCTCTAGGTCAAGCTTCAGGACCTAGAGCCACCGTTCCCCAGGCCAGGAAGCCCAGAACCATTGGAGAAGCTGCACTCCGTTCAGCCCAAGCAGCTCTCGCCACCACAGCTGAGATCACCCTGCACTTTACCTCCTATCTAAGGACCTACCAGGCTAATCACCCTGGCAGGAAGCATGTGCCAAAAGGGTAAGGTGTTCTGCAAGGCCTGCCCAGGAGACACAGGGAGACAGATGCTGTACCTGGCAATGCATACCTCTAATTTTAGCCACTCAGGGAAGGGGAGAGGTCACACAAACACCAGCTAGAGACTGGAAGGCTTAAGGCAGTTAGATACCTTTCTCCTTCCCCAAGTCATGACAGAGTCAGATAGCTCTTAACCCCTTGCTGTCACAGCAGAAGAGGACATCGACATACTTCAGCAGCTGCAAAAACTCCAGGGAAGCCTCTGGTACTGGATCAAGTGTACCTTTGTGTGGAGGACTTGAGTGGAAAACATTTTAGATGCTCGATTCAGCAGCTACAGAAGGGTTATTATTCAAAATGCCAATTTACATCTCAGCCACTAATTTCCTCAACATGAGTTATTTGAGATCATCCCTTACCAGTGTGGCAGTGCAAGGTTTCCAAGTATAAAGCTTGGGAAACTCTATGTTTGTCCCAAAACATTAGTTAATTATCTTCTTCTCAGGCTCACAGAAATTAATTATAGTTAGAACTGGAATTCAATTAAAAGCAAAACAAAAAACCACACACACTCCCCAAACCACACAATTTGGTACTTCCTATCTCCATACTCACAAACCGGAACGGAGAGAGCATTAGGAAATCATCAAAACAGCCTCATCAAAGTAAGTCCAGGAGCATTCATGAAGGTTTGAACCCTTTTGTCTCCTTCTGACAGTATGAAATAAGCAGCTCGGAGAAATAAAGGATGCTTGACATCTAACTTATGCCTCGGCCGGTGAGGGTAACTGATCCACCATCAGTGTGGCTACACGATGCATGGAACATCTCTCTCCTCTCCACAACTTATGAAATACTAAGCATGGAAAGCATTTATGCCAGGTAACACTGACACCTCAGCAAGAGACTTCCATGAGGAAAGAAGGCTGTGACTTTTGACATCACTGCCCCTCTCTCCCCCCCAAACATGGGGGAGTGAAGGGTGAACAAGATGCCATTTCACCATTATGTCCCACCAAACTCAATCAATTTCAAATAGTATTTCAGCATGAGTAGCTTCCCTTGTTCAGCTTCATCTCTACCCGTTCTGTTGGGCGCTCCATCCTTCTTCTCCCTGTGCAATGGGGTAGGTGGGAGCAAGCCATCTCTCCCCATGAGTGACCAGAGCAGACACTGGAGAAAGGAAGTGACCAAAGGGGACATGTAAACAGCACACCATAAAGGCTCAGGAAAAGGAGAGGGGGCACTGGGGAAAAGCTAAAATACAAAACAAAGCATCCTCCAAATTGCTTAGTATTTTGCTGCCCTTCCAATATCTAAAAGGCTCCTTGGACTGGCAGATTCCAACACACCACTTTCAGATGACTGCAATACAAAGCCATGAAAAATTGATTTGCTTCATTAACATTTTAGGACCTTATTAGCTGGAACGAAATTGACTGTCAAGCCATTTTAAGGGAGAGTCATGGTATAATGAGCTCAGTGCGAATTATCTTCATCCCAGAATAGAAACAGGCCTGTTACTGAGTAACCAAGCCCAGAATCTACCTTTTGGTTATTTTTAATTCCACCCCTTCAGCCATATCTGCCATCAGCACTTTCTCATTCTGCCAAGGCAAAGCACCAGCTGGAGAGAAAGCTGCAGCCAGCCCTGACCTGTCTGCTCTCATCCACTAACAGCAAGGCATGACTGCATGCAGAACATCCACCCAAAAGCTAGACACCACCAGCTGCAGCCATTCCAAATGGCAGCAATTGCCACCAGCTGTGAGCCCACCTTTCCAAACAGTAATTCCAAAGCTATTACACCCCCATCACACAGGAGATGCTGAGCGTTCTTTCATCCAGATGATTAGCGTGCTGCAGGTCCCACTAAAGGGGGAAAAAAAAAAAGAGTTTAAAAGTGCTCTCTAAGCCATTACTGTGACAAACAAAGTTAACAGGCAGGATTCACCAAGGTCTGCAGGAAGCTACCAGGACTGGTCAGCATCTTGCTAGCTCTGGTTCTCTGTGGTTGGACCACAACACATTAACAGCAGGCACATGAAAAGCCAATCCCTTGAGGGGGGCTTACAAGACTCAGTCCTATGGACTTCCAGCCTTATGCAACTGATGAGGCAGGGCCAAGTCTCAGCCTGCCCCTCTGCTAAATTTAGGGAATTAGGCAAGATTGCAAGACATTTTTCCTCGCAATAGTTTGGCTATGACATTGCACCCAGAACTGGCTGGTCATTTTCCTGCCTCCTCCAATGCAAGAACGGAGAAGCTTTGATGCAGGTACTGCGAGGTGCCCCCAAAGAAAACCAAAGGCAGCGGTCCAGCACCTGACCCAAGCTGCACAACTCCCAGCTGCAACACACCGTAGATTCAAGAAGCTCACAAGGGTTCACAAAGAGACTGGACCAGTAATTGGCACAGCATCTTTACACATTACTAAAGAGACAGAGCCCTGTGCTGCAGATAGACAAGGGCTGGGAGAACACCTGGGGAAAGGCATTTATTTTTTCCCCCAGTTGGCTTGCTCCTTCCCCACAGGACATCTATGCACGCCACAGCTGAGCCTGGCTACACAGCCCCTCTTCTGGAGCAAGCATTCAGCAAGGTCCAGCTGGGGAGCAAAAGACCTGTAGTTTCCCTTGTAGTAGCCTTTTACGTTCTACCACAACCACCCTTTCCTTCAGTTTGCTTTGTGGTTTTTTTTTCGGTTGGGTTTTGTTTTTGTTTTAAATTTGCCTGCCTTTCACAAGCCAAGAAAAAGAACAAACCAAAACATACATGCAAGACATGCATGTACATGTGCTGCCCAACAGTTTTTTCCTGAGATTAAATAAACTCCTTCCCGGATAAAAGTAACTTGGCTCCATGAGTTGCTGTTGCCTTAGGGCCATTCCAAGGCTTCAGCGTGTTCAGCAAACTGGATTGGAGGCAGCTGTATTTTCAAACTTGTGTGGTAAGTACTCTCTTCCAGATCATTTAAGGCAAGATGCATGTGCAGTACTCCTCTGTAAAGCTATTTTGCTCACTCTAAAACCTTCCCTGTTCAGCAGGACAACCACAGAGCCCACTTAAGCAAAGGAACAATTTTTTTTTTTTTTCCCCTCTTCATCATCGACTGGTCTAAGGAGCAAGATCTAAACACCAGTAAGTCCCACTCAGGCTCAAATCTTAAATCAAGTGTTTTACCTGTTAACTGAACCATCTTGACCTCACTCCTGTTTTAATCTATTAATATGACTTTCTGTTGAAGCCACTTTACTGTGGAATTTGATCTATGCATGTACATCACAGAATTTATTCTAGGCTCATGCTTAATTGGAGCAAAATGCCTCCTTCATGTTTCTCCTACAAAGCCACCCACTTCCTGCTGGTTAATAACTAACACCACACTACACGCTGACCACAGGTATGGCTTTAGCTGAGTATCACAGAAATCTCCTTAATTACAAGGGCATCAGATCTAACTTGCTTGTCTGCATGTATTTTTTTCCTTTACACTGCAATTTCATGACTACATCCTCAGGTCTTCCTTGTTAGTCAGAGCGTGATGTAGATTTGGGTGAAGCTATAAGGCTGAAATTGGAGCAGCAGAGCACCGAGACCAGTGGCCAACTCTCTTCTTGGTCTCACGGGTACGGCTGGGGTCTTCTTTAAAAGCATTGCTGGTGCACATGGCTCCGGCCAAACAGCACTCCACAGAGCTCAGAGCCTGAGTTTCCCTATGCCAGAGGTGGAGTACTGATTCTTGTTTCAAACCTTCTCCATTCGCTTGGTTTGAAGTATTTTTGTTATTACCAAAATTGCTGTCTTTGAAACCTGAATAAGCTGGTGGCTTTGCATTGTTCAATGGTAAAAAACCAAGCTCTGTCTGTCCTTTTACTATTAACAGCTTTACAAAATCCTTTTCTACTTGCACCCTTTTCCAGAGGGGATGAGAATCGATCTTTTATACGTTTTTTTTGGTGGTGATTCTTCAGCATTTTCAATCATTTAGCCATTCTTCTGTGAACCCTCTCATTCCCTAATACCCAAAGAGATGACAACTAATGGCTGTAATTCAAGGTAATAACTAGCTTTTGCTTACAAACACCTTTCCCCTAAGGGAAAGTGCTTATTTATGGACTTAAGATTATAGATTGTTTTACTACCTCTGCCGAAACCGATTTTTACTACTTTTTACTCTGCCACTGGAACGCTTTCCAAAATGATAAGTCATGCGAGTTCAGAAACAATAGCTTTGCTACTTAACTCCTGCAGAGTTCATTGCCTGCTAAATGCCATCTGGTCTGGGGTTCTCAGTGCCCAAAAATAAACTGCAGCATCCGTCTTCTCTGTTTAAAAATCGCTTCTGAGGCAGTCATATTTGCTACTGAAACAGGAAGGAGCCCTGAGGGCTGTAAAGAACTCATCAGCCTCCCAGGGAGGCAGCAGCACTGCCAGGAGAACATTTCACTCCATCATCTCCTCTACTCCCCTGCACCTTCCCAGGAGCTCATGGTGCCTGCTCCACCATGGGACTCTGGGACAAAGCTGAGCTCCTTCCTGGCCCCCTAACTATTTGTGCTGCAAACCTGTATTACTTCCAGGTTTTCTCCAGGCAACCTTCCACCAGGGGGATAACTCTGAAGTACATATTCACCAGTGTTATTGTAACACAGTCCTGGCCTCCACTCCTCCAGATGTTTCCCCAACCCACCTGAACAGCAAATGGGACTGGCTCTCCTCTGCCCAGCACTGATCCCCTCAGAAGGATCTGTCTTGGGAAGAAATAATGTTAAAACTTCCCAGGCATTCAATTGTACTTATCAAAGAGGAGAGACTCGGAGAGATCTTAAACATATGGACCCCAGGAGCGAGGACTATTGGGACTGGAAAAGCAGAAATCGGCAGGATGCTTGGTCTGAAACGCCATTCAGCACTGGAGTTCAGGCCCCAACCAGGCTTTCTCTGAGGGGAAGTGAAGTAGATGTGGCAGCTCAAGAGATGGCTTCTGCCAGGAAAGTGGGAAAACACTGGCATACAGGAGAAGACGGCATGTTTTAGAGCTACTCAGAGATTGCGCATTATTGTAGACGGTGCACTTTCCACAATACAATGGCAGAGCAACAACCAAAGAAGTAAGGTCAATCACAAACACACACAAAAAGCCATTACAAGAGAAGCAAAGAGCATCGCCTCCTCTGCTGTGATTTGTCCAGGATCACAGTTTGTTCCGAGATGCAGGAGGCCCTGGAGGACCACCAGTGTTTTGAACATAGAGAGTTTAAAGGGGGAGCACAAGCCAGACTGAGCTACAAAGAGCCTTTCCTTCCCTCCACCACCACCGAAAGTTTGCTCTACGAGGGAAAAATTCAGAGAAAGCACAAACCTACTGGCTGCTTTTATTTGAACACATAAGGATTTTGCATGCTCGGTGCTAGTGGAAATGGGTTCCACAGCTCTTGACTTCAGCAGCAGCTGCCTGGGAGCCAGAGGCACTCGTGTCCCTTCTCTGTGACCTGGTTCCCTCCCCTCACCCCCCCCGGCTTCCTGCATTTTTCTTAAACACACAAGCCAAGAGAACAGTTCTCCAAGCAAAGCAAAAGCTTTATTAAAAATGACTTCTGATTAAAAAGGAGTTTTAAATCCTTTTGTAATGATGACTGGATTATCCACATCACGCTGCATTATGCAACTGGGGATAAAGCAGCACAGAGCAAGTGGCAAAAATGCCCTCTCCGGCAGAGCCACAACTTTGTGGGCAGCTCCCAGTCTCAGTACTCACCTGCAAGGCTCAGATGGGGCTGGGCACACTGCTTATCCCAGATAAGCAGAATCATGCGTGAGGCTTGTATTGACGCAGCAGCTACAGAGCAGAGGCTGGTTTGTGACATGGCTTTCAACCAAAAGTGCTGTTTCAGGGGAATACTGCCGTTAAATACTTCAGGAAATGCAGGCAAGAGTGACAAGCCTCTGATCTGGAGCCTGGCCATGGGTGTGCCATAAACTATGACAACTTGTCATGCCATACTGGCAACGAACTAGAGGTCAGGCAAGAACTGCGCTCAAGCTGCCCAGCCTCCCTACAAGGGCCACCCTGATATTCAGGGGCAGGAGCAGCCACGCAGCCAGTGAACAGCCATGCTGCTCAGCTTCCCCTGGCCAAAGACACCCAGGCACACGAGTAACTGCCAGCTTTTAATGGGAAGTGCATTTTTTTTTTTTTAGCACCTGCAAAGTACTGTGCCAGAAACCCAAGCCACGGATTTAGAGCCAGCCTCCTGCGCTTCCCAAACCATCAAACATCTCCTCTCATCACACCCTCCTCAGCCCAGTGGATTTTTTTTTAATCAGATCCCTGTGTGAATCACTAACTTGAGAATGGTCTTGCCTTGTTTGGCAACATTTTCTTAACATTCTGTTTAGCTTCACTGCAGGCACTCAGAAATGTACATGTCTGTATGTACATAACTTGCTAGGCTCTCTCTTGCCATAGAGGAAAGATGTGATTTATTTCAAAGAACAAGGAACAAGTTAAAAATAACAGGCAGCTTCAAAAGCTTCACGGTAGCTTTCCGTTACAAAAGAAGACAGAGAAAGGTACTTTTAAAATATTTTTTTCTGATCCCAAAGGAAGGTTCCCAAACTTTTCTTTATCCAAAAAAGTCTTTACTTTGAGCCTTTGAGGCACAAATAAACTGCTTGGGAAAAGACGCGCACAAGACTCAACTCTTGATCATTTCAGCATCTCATCCTAGGAAAGCTCCAAGCTGACCACAGCAGTCACTTGTTGAGTTGAATTATTTACCCACGCAAGCATCAGTTAAGACCTTGCCAAAATCCAGTAACGATCACCTCAGAGTCCTTAGGGCTTCCTCTGGGCATGTTCCTCTGAGAAATTACAAACTTCTCACTTACTAAACTTGGCATGAAAATGTCACCAAGGCTAGATCATAGGCTCCTGCTTCACCAGCACGAGCAAAGCTCCCTGCCCAAAACCCCTGACAGTATGGGTTCAGGTACTCGCTGGACCTGTTAGCGAGGACAAAGCACACAGGAGGTTCATTCCCCAAGTAGACCTTCAGCACTGTCACAGAACTGGGTAAAACTGGTTTAAGTAAAAGTAGAAGTTCCAGAGCAAGACTCCCATCACCTCCATGTTTACCCACTGAACATTTCTGCACAACTGTCCACCAGAAGCTTAAAAAAAATAAAACAGTATGAAATAAATTCTTGCTCAGCAGATCTCTGGGATATTGCAGCCAGCAAGCAATAGTATCTCTTCCCAATGTCCTAGTTGTCTGCCTTCACTTCCAACTCAATGTGAAAGGAGGCGTAGGATGTTCGGAAACAAGTCAGAAGGCTGCTGAAGCAGAGCAGTCAGCTATATTAAAACATGAGCTCAAAGCTTCACAGATCCAGCTTTAACAAAGAAGGAGCTGACTTAAAAACAGAAAACACCCAACAGTAAAAAAGTTTGAACGCTTGAATTACATATTCCTGACACCAAGAGCTCAAGGTGCTCCAGCGAGCCATGATTCCAGCAGTGCATTTTTAAGCCTGGGATGGCTCAGTCCTGGTCTATAACAGGGTACAGTGAGAAGAATTCCATGTATTAAAGAGATCTGTGAAGGCAGAGGCATGACTGGTTCCTGCATAAACTCCCACTGCACATGCAGTTGGTCTCCCTACTTTTTGGTGATAGAGAAACACCATCTTCCCTATGCTGTTCTCTGAGAATTCAGATGATGGAGAGGGGGAGCATGTTAAAATCCATCACCACTGCCACTCACTACACCTCCAAGATGCTGAAAGAGTTAACTGCTCTCAGAGCGAAGGGCTTATTGCCACCTTTTTTAAACAGAGCTCTGAGCTTTGGAGCAAAGGTGGGGAGCCCCAGAGACCCTCTGCTGAGCGGACAGGGCTGGAGAGAGCTGAGCAGGACTGCCAAGGGGCCCCGACACCGCGCTGGCACAAGCCCAAGGTGAGCTGCCTGCCCTCAGAGCCCTGAAGCTGCAGCACGGCCACGCTGCTTCACAGAAACAAATGTCTTCTTTTGCACTGTAGCCATCACTTAGCGCCCAACCGAAATAGACTTAAGCTGTTCCATAGTAAAAATAACAGCGACCACGAAATGTCGTGTCAGATCAGAGGAAGGGGAAGCTCTTTTTTGATACGTTTCCTAAGTTTGGCTGCTTTGATAAAGCAGAGTCATTTGGACATGAGAACTTTCCATGCGCAGCGCGTGCATCGTTATCTGAAACGAGAGCATCAAAATCTCACTCAAAGAAGGATCCTGTTCAAGAGGAAGATTTAGAGAAATGCACAGGGAGCTGAAAACTCATCTGGTTACGCAACTCGTGTAAGTAGGCCTGGTGCTTGCTGCCGACTCCCTGGTTTGGAAACCTGCCACCAAGCACATTTGACCCCATCCAGCAGTTCTGCCTGCGAAATACAGCCGGGCACAGCAAGGAGGTAAGAAGCCCCACACCAACCAGGAAAGAAAACACACACAAAACCTTCCACCCCTCCTTGTAGCAGGACAGACTCATCAACAGGGTAAACCTGTGCATCTCCCCCTGCAGCATGGAGAGAGGTCCATCTGCTTGCTCCTCTCTGGACACAGCCTGCTGGTTTCCTAAAGATACAGCCCAGATGAGGCTTCCCCAGGAAAGCCAACCCATTCAAAGGACTACTTGAAGACTACTTTGAGCCAGTACTGATCATCCCAGCTCTCACTGCTTGCTCCCGGTCAGGCTGCCCAGTGATGTGGTACTACAAGATGGAGTCACTCAAAAGGGGGTAACGGTGGGACAGAGGCTGGCTGGCTCAGAGTCCATATTAAGGCAGCGAAGACCAAGCCAGCAGATATACCCTCAACCTACAGTGCTCTTTAAAACCAGTTTGAGCCCAGGAACAGCTCCCAGTTGAAAGTTTGGCACCACACAGTTGTTGCTCAGTCTGACACCAGTTTGTCTGGAGTTACAACTCCCCATGCCCTTGTGCAGCTCCTGGGCGAGTCTGCAGTTTGCAAGACACCTTCCATACTACAGATCTCCTGACTGTGCTGAACAGCTCAGCTGCCTCCTTACCATCTCTCCTGTTCCAGCTCCCACGGGTCCCATCATGACTAAATCTCCCTGCTAAGGAAGGTCATTGCTCCTGTAAGCTACTCCCCGCTTCACAGGTAGAGAAAATGATAAAGAATTACAAAAGGAAGGGTACATCTACCTTTTGTGGTTGCCCTAAGTCCCCTTTGCTCCCATATAGACAAGGCCCCAGCTGCTCAGCCCTTTTTGAGGAAAAAAACAAATGAACTGGACATAAATACCTTGAAATATTCCCCATCACACATCGCAATGAATACAGCTGCATCTCACTATTTGTTGAGGATGTAACCTTGAAAAGTGCAAAGGTCAGCAATTTGACAATTATGCTATTTTTCCCCATAATGTAGTAGAGGAGAACATATGCACTAGCAAGCTATACACAGTATAAATACAGAGAGAGGGTGGAAAGATACAAATGCAAATTATCAGGATGGTCAATATCAGATGACTGCTTTTCAGAATGGATCACTATCCCCAGCCATTACCCCATTTTTTGGGTCCTTCATTCTTGATTGATCTCAATTTATCTTAGAATTTTAACAACAGCAATAAATGCAAACATTCAAACACAGACAACTGGAATACTTACAGTAAAAGACTGATGTCAGATAGCCAGTCTCAGACTGAGATCCCTGCCTCTCCGTCCTCCACACAGTACATTCTTTGTCTGTGCATTGCAAAGTCCTTGCTTTCTAACATTATCTGTTTAGAGATAAACCACTTGCCAGCCATACCTGACTGCTTCATCTAAGGAGGAGGCCACTGAGTGAAAAAAGGTATTAAATGGTCAGCAACAGAGCTCCACAACAACAGCCAGAGATGCAGTAGGGTGCTGCTGCACCATCCAGCACTCATAGTCTGTGCTGCAGGACAATTCTGCAGTTCTGTTGTATCTACCATACTATTTCAGAGGCCACACAACAGAGATGCGTGTTTCTTCTGCTGCAGAAAGCTCACCCTCTGCTTGTTCACCATGTAGCAAGGAACCTTACTAGATGGGAGGACGCTTGTTCTGGGGTAGGTTTGGGACAGATCAGCCTCTCTAGCAGTACTCTGCTGCCAGTCTTGCAAAGGCACAAAGGCACAAAATGTGCTACAAATGTCTCTTGAAGTCAAGCAAGACCCAATCACTGTGTTCACCTTCAATATTTTTCCACTGTGTGGTTTCACACAGCAGAAACAGCGCTAGATACATGGGAAGCAAATTAGGTTAAGCCTTCTGTCCCAAGCCAACCCCTGCAGATCTTGGTGCTGTAGAAACCATAGCCTATTAATTTTTCTTAGGAAACTCATCAATAGCCCTGCCCTGCTACAGGGCAGGATCTGTCCCTTATCACAGGCTGCTGTTCACTCTGTATTGCTAGAGAGCAAAATACCTGCTAAAAATGCAAAGAACATGCTCCAAGAGTAATTCAACACACAGAAATTGTTGAGTACAGATCACTCCAGAGACAAGTCTTGATCAAAGTGTGCCACCACTCAGTTAGGACAAAACCCTATATAGAATATTAATTTTATCCTCGATCAAAGCATGAGGTCCACAAATCCCTGTCCTACCATTGTACCTTTGTTTGTTTACTTCCTGTTATTCCATAACAGGGAGAGCCTGAAAACTACAGAAAGTGACGAGTACCACGTGAAGGAGAGGGTGTCTCTCCTACAATGGTCTGGGAGGTCTGAGTTCCCTCTCACATAACACAAATAAAAATGCTTATCTAAACTGGACACTTGGCAAGCATTACCCTAAAACTGAGTAAAGGGGAAGATACCCTGGTATCGCTTTCATAAAGGGCCTTACAGGGATGAACCTAGCCAAGCTTGTGAAACCCCGCTAAAAAAAAGCCCAGCAGAAGTCTCCCATCATCTCATCAGCAAAATTCAATATAACTTAGATCAATAACAATACAGCTCCTTCCTGAGTATTCATGCATCACCTCCAAGTCAGCATGTAGCAAAAATAGGCAGGTCTGAACAGGATTTGAGATGCAGCTGTGTTTTGCTCTGAAGGTTACTTATCTCCACAGTTTGGTTTGGCCTGATCCTCACAAAGCACTAAGCCTAATGGACTTGCCCACAGAAGTGCCAAGCTCACCTCAAAGCTGTTGTCTGGTTCCTGCAGAGCTTGCCATGCTGAACTGTCAAGTCAAAATTCATGTTATCTTGTAAGTCTGTAGGTCCTAGACCAGTTTTACACCCCTTCCCAGGAGTCCAACCTAGTCACAGCTGAAACTATGAAGCAGGCATACTCAGTACCTTTGGGAGAAGCACAGAGCTCCTGAGAACGACCACTGAGAAAAAAAAACAAATCTGAAATTAAGGTTTTGCTTTAAACCGCAACCAACTCAAGGAGGCAAGCACTCCAGCAGCCACAGCTCAGTCCGAACACAGCCTCCATCCACTGGCCACAAGCAAGTCACCCCAAACCACAGAGCCTGCATCAGTCCTAACCTACACTGCCACTGACCATGCTGGCAACCCGATCAGCACATTCAGGACCAAGCTTTAGCCATGAAAATATCACAAGTACAATACGACCTCATCCTCCAGCAGCCTGCTGTGGCAGAACCATAAACCCTCAAAGATGGTCCAGCTGAACTCCCTAAATAAAACTTCTCCCAAAGCCAACCAGCCAGTTGTTTCGAGGTCTTGAACCCCCCAACCCCAGTTCTTACACCTGTTTCCCAACAAACTAGAGGACAAATCTCTCCCAGCTGCTCAGCATCCACACAGGTGATCTTCCCATTACAGGCTGTAAACTGCATCCACTCAAAGGCTTCTAAAAATGCCAATGCCTCCTTATCTTTTGTATGAGACACAGCTTCTTCACACTGTGCTCACCAGAATCCCGTAAGCTCTCCTGCTGTAGGCAAGGAGATCACCATATAGCAGAGCAAAGAGGCAGGCTGAGACTCCTCCAACCCAGCTGCATTGCTTTCTCAGCCCCAGATATGTTCCTAGCCAGCCAAAAGCAATGACAGGAGCAGCAGGAGTTTGATTGTTATAATTGACATGGTACTTTAAGGACTTCCTCCCCACTCCTTGTTGAGGAGGTGCTCCCTTAAATAGCAGATCCTTAAATTGGCATCCCGCAATCTCACCTGAGAAGAGGTGACCTTATTTTGCACCAGCTAGTCTGCTTACTGTCACAGCTGCCTACATCTGTATGGCAAGCACAAGTATCACAAGCAGGGAGAGGGAGATAAAAAGAAATAACTGATCATCTTGTATTCACCCCCCAAATCACAGTTTTCTTTACTTACCTGCAGAGATTATTCTTCTTCTGCTCAGGACAGAATGAAAAAAAAATATAAAAAAGTTTGTACTCTGATGACTTCCAAGAAGTCAAACCCAACACAGAACTTTTCATTAAATATATTTTCTTCTTTCTCCCTTGGCAAATTGCTTTCAAGAGCTGAACAACTAGCCTGCACTATTATTAGCAAATCACTAATTGGAGAGCATGCTAGGCTACCACAACTACCTGCTTAATAATGCAAAAAGACGCCACAGCATACAGGAGAATTACCTAATAGATGCACTCATACATTGCTTTTAAGCTGGTAGCTCTATCCCAACGCCAAGTAACATGTTCACAACATCACCAAAAGGCAACAAGATTCAGTGCTGTTGGTTATTTCCCACCATCCTCTCCTGAGATGCAAAAAGAGTAGGACCTTGCAATGTATCTGCATGTGGATCATGCACGTGATACATCTCAACCAAACTTACATGGAAAAACTTTTCACACTTAGGTGCATTTAGAAAGAGGCACCACACCACCAGAAATGCATGCACACAGCATGAAACAAAGCATGTTTCGTGACATCTGTGCCCATAGTGTGCTGAAACAGAGCACAAATCAGCCCTCATGTAATCAATTCACTCTGGAGAGGTGAAAACCTACATTAACTTTTTATGTCATCCCCACAATCAGTAAGTTTTAAATACTTCTCATGTGATGGAAGAAAGAATCATTTGGTACTGAACATCTCTGGTCATTTCTGACAAAGACAGATTTCAGTAACTGTAAAAAATAAAACACACATACAAACAAGAAAAAGTAATGCATTAAAGGCCAATAACTCTGCTTTGGTTCACTAACCAAACCAAAAAGACCCAATCAACCAAATCTAGTGTTTCCCTGGTTCAGTGATGGCAGCTTAAAGTCCAGAGGCCCAAAGCCCAGAAACGACTCACATGGAGAATGGGGCAGGGCAAGACAAGCTGTTATGGGACAAATCCAAAGAGTTTTCTTGCACCAAGCTGACATACCAGGAAACCTTTCCTTTAGTAGAAAGGCATATGAACTTTTTGCATAAGGAAGAGAATTCCTTCAAAAAGCGTTAAATATGTACCTTTCAAGTAACTTTAGCAAGTTCCATATTAGGAGCCTTAAAAAAAAAAAAAAAAGCAGCTCCCAAACGCACGAACACGCACAAAGCAATGCATGCAATACAAGGTCACCAGACACTGCAGGCAGCAGGTCAGCTTTAAGAAGGCAATTCAAAGCCTCAGCCTCTCTTCTAGCATCCATAGTTGAGTCTGTTCCTCCCTTTTCTGTGTCACCCCAAGCCAGACCATCAGCCATAAGCCCAGCTCTCTGCTGGCTACTCTAGTTCTCCCCAAGGACTGATTCCCACACCTACATCCCTCCAGCCACAGTCCCACAGCAGCCATCCACGCTGCACACCACCCTCTCCCTATGGCAATTCCTCTGCCTTCTCCAAGATCATGAAACATTTGTTGTCTCTTTCCTGGATGTGTTGTTTAAATTAGAAGATGTCCTACCACAGCCACCAAGCAAGAGGACCTCAAATGCTCACCATGCAACACACAGCTTAACATGATGGAAATCACTAAAAAACCCTGGTGGTAAATAGACTGCATTTCTAAACTATTATGCACAGCAAAACACACCACTCAAGTTTGTCGCTTCAGCATCACAGAAATCAGCTCTTGTTGGTAAGCTAAATAATCAGGGCTAGAGCTTTCCCAAGTTCAGCAACTGATCTGTTCTCTTCTCCTCCTGAACCACCAGGTCTCGTTTGGCTTTCTCCTACCACCCACATCATCTATGTCTGGTGCTCCTACTGTGCTCAAGTCTTGCCCTACTGACTCTGATTTTGCCACAGTACTCCACTGAAGCCACGACCTTCAGGCGAGCATGACAACAGCCCCAAAACAGCTGCAGCATCTACTTTGAAAGTCAGGCAAAAGAGACTCCACCCTCTAACAGGGAAAATAAAAGGCTGCTAAATGCTAGCATCAGGGTCTATAACAAGCAGGTGTTGCTCTACTACAATTGTCTGTGAAAAACCCTAACTGCTTACAATTTAATTACAAAGAATAATTAGAACCGTGACATGAGCCTTTCATTGAGAGGCAGCTCAGATTTTGGAGCAACTTCTGAGCCATTCTGACAAAACCAGTCTCACCTGCTCCCTCCTTAGCTTGCACGGGACTTGACAGCATGACACATCATGGGATCTTCTATCTCTCCATCTCCTGACTCCATCCCAGCCACCAAGGGAGTTTATACTTGCTTTTGACTCTTACGCAGGGATGGTGAGCATGGTTCACTTTCAATCGCATGAATAAGGCCATCTAGAATTAGCCCTGCTCTGGCCATGACAGTCTCACAGGTAAGCTACACTATGATACGATACATCCATCTGTACCCCTGAAGATGACTGGCACGTAATCCTTGCTTCTGCTCACCTTAGATGTGGGGGACAGGAACAGTAGAGGCTTGTGATCTCCTCCCTGTTCTGATACCTTAGGAAGGGGGCAGAAAGGAAGGCAGGAGATCCACGTTTCCTCTCCGCAGGAAACCTCTTCCCAGTCCTCCAGCATCTCTCAAAGCTCCCCAACAGCATTGCGGCGCTTTTTTGGAGAGGGGCTGCTAGGCTCTCACACAGTATCTTTGCCCATGACTTTTTGTCTGTTGTCAAATTTTTAACCTGTGAAAACCAAGATCATCTTGTCTTGCTTGTGACAGCATTTTGCCTACTTTTTTTGCAACGGACAAAGTCCCTGGCTTTCCTGGGTCTGCATTCACACAGCTAACTTCACAGGGAGGAATAAAGGAAAGCCACTGGTCAACTCACCCCAAATAAATCACACATCAGGATACCTCATGTAGACCAGAACCTGGAAGAACTCAGGGTGGCCCAGAGTTCTAGCACAAGGTAAGAAGAGACAGCAGCAAGAGCAGTTAGCAGGTGCACAGGAAGGCAAGCTTGGAAAATCCAGTCACATTTGTCCAAACAAAGCACATGTGTCTACTATCAAACAGCCGGCAAACTACCTCCACCCCCCAATCCCAAGTCACTTAATAGCTTATGGGACATGAAAAACCTAAAAACGCTTTGCTTCAGGGACTAAAAGAGTATCACATACGAAAAAAATCACAGTATTTCTCAATGCCTGCGACAACCCCACTGAGGTCTTGTCTTGGAGTGGTGAACTATTCTTGTTGGTCACTCCAAGCTGGCAGGGCTTATCAGCCAAGCGGATCACTGCAGCCTCAGAGCACACTGAGATTCCAGCTCAGATGCCAATGAAATTACTATTTCACCCAGCTACAAAACTGTTTCAAACATGAAAGCTTCCTTAAAAGGAACCTATCAAGGCATTTCACTTACATTCACTGTTTGTTTGCAATAAACCCTCAGAAGAGTGAATCCAGAATCTCAATTCTTATTAACCCATTCTATGCACTCTGGCTTGTTCTTAGAGATTTTCTACATGTATTATCAATTATAGAGTGTGCACACACAGGACTGAGAGGGAAGGAGAGGAAAGGCAAGGATTAATCCTCAACTCATGAACAACCAAGTCCCCTCTTTGAAGGGGATTCCAATGAATATTTTGGATGACCAAAGAATGCACCATCGGTTTCATGAATGACGACACAGGTTGCGCAACCAGACACACAGCCAGACTGCACTTCCATTTTTGAGCACAAATTTGGCAGTGTCTCCACAGAAATGTTTCCCTTATTAAGGTCAACAGGCTGCAAAGCAGTTCTTCAGTGCAGTCCCAAAAAGACCACAGCCCTATTTAAGAATTAGCAGCATTACAAATTGCCAGGGATTTCCACTCGAAGAGCTTGGAAAGAAAGAGACATCTCCCTCACTACACATTTTCGTAACATTAGACCCATCTCTTTCCTACACCCTGTTAAAAATTATGCCAATCACGACTCACTTGCACAAGAGCAACCTTGGCAGCATGACTTTAAACATACACACTTCCTGATCAACAAAATCAGGGAGAAAAAAAGTCTTCAGCTTCGTAATTGCCATTTAGGGGCTCCTAAACAATCTTTTATTCATAGATCAGATACGCAGCAAAGAACATTTTAGATTAAATGCAGACATTCAGGTCTCCCCAAGCCAAATGATGATTCACATTTTTCATACAATCCAGATCATAGCTGGGCTAAGTTTAAGCAACACCCAAGAAGACAAGCAGGTTTCTTGATTAATTGCAGGCTTTAATCACTCTTCAGCGTTTCCACAAATCAGCCCTGCCTTTGAAACACATTTGTCTTCTCAATGTGTTCTTCCCCCTGGTAGACTTGTATAGTATTTGTGTTAAGACAGTCACCCCCTGCCCTTGCTCCACTTGGAATGCTAAGTGGCAGCAAGGCCTTGTTTCTATCCTGGAGAGCTTTGGAAACGCTGCAACCCCCTTTCCAGAGGCAGCATCACCCAGGTGGGGTTTGGAGGCCTGGCATGAGAACCCCTGCTTCTCCCATGCCCAATGATGCACTGCTTACTTGCACGTCCCCTTC
Organism: Tringa tobata; assembly: GCA_033628505.1. Taxonomy (NCBI): domain Eukaryota; kingdom Metazoa; phylum Chordata; class Aves; order Charadriiformes; family Scolopacidae; genus Tringa; species Tringa tobata. The sequence continues at coordinate 20,905,678 of JAHREE010000245.1, forward strand.
CCAGCACACCCACCCTGGCTCCCAGGTGAGAGCAGTTCTTTCCTACCTCTAAGGAAACATACACGGCACAGTCAAGTCCAAAGGAAAAGGCCCTTCTATTTCAATGCCCCTGTTAGGCTTCCAGACCTGCTCAGACTGTCACTGGTCGGCAAAGATGCCGATTGTCTGCAGACAGTCCGGTTCCTCTTCACATTTCACTTCTAAAGCATCATCTCAGCAGGGAAAAAAAAAAGAATCAGCCACAAAACAATTAAAAAAAAAAAAAAAGAGAAAAAAAGTAGATATGTGACTGCAGATCTGAACTATACACAAGCTAAACCTTCAACAGTCACCCATCACACCTGCACATACAGTTTGCCATCTTGGCTTATTTTGGTATAGTGGTGTTCTTTTTTTGGTTGGTTGGTTTTGGTTTGGGTTGACATTTGTGGGTTTTTTAAGGGATTCTGTGTTTTTTAGTCTCTGGGCTTTTTGGAAAGCAGATCCCATTGCCCCAAGCACCACGGCAGCAGCAAGACCCAGCCTGTGAATACCACTCAACAACTCACACAGTGTGGATTCACCCACCTAAGTCCAATGGCTCTTACATAAGGTAACAAAGTTAAAGGGAGATGCAGTCGACGGAGCAGACACGGGCTGAGAAGCAAACAGTACCTCCTTATTTTCAAGGTCCAGGAAAACAAAAAAAAAAAAGAAAGAAGAAAACAAACCCCAAAACAACCCCCCAAAACACACATTATTCAGATTTGCCTACAAACCTATTCGGCATCAGTGCTTGCTTTAACTCAAATCACACTCCAGTTCCCACACAATTTCAGGCTACCTGTAAATAAAGTTCCAACATACTTCCAACATTGGGGGATGTGGGGGTGTGTGGGGGTGTCTGTGTGTAAAACACACATTTCTACAGCGCTGCTTACAGTCAGAGTGTTTTGATTTCATGCAGATTTACACACCAAAGCACCTTTCCTGTGGCCCCCGCAACCCCCAGGACAAACCCTGTGGATACAGGTTAGGAGGCAGTACCTGCATACACACAAAGTAAAACAGATGCTGCTGCAAAACACCACCGACAAAATCAAAACTATAGAAACGGCAGCTTTAAAAAGCACCACAACCAGTCATGCTCCAGAGGAGAGGTATTATGCCTTTTTTTTTGTTAGATGAAGAGGGAGAGAAGACGGAAAACAACTGCTCTCAAGAATAGCTCCAAAAGGTGCGGTCTGGGAATCACTTTTAGGTGAGACAGTTAAACAAAGAAGATGGAGTATCCCTCTCTCTTCAGGGAAGAATGCTTCCTGCTAGAGACAGGGCTCAGATACAAGAAAGCATTTGTTATACAGGGCTACGGAGACCAACACACCCATTGTCTACCAGCAGGAGCCTTCCTGCATTCAGAAAGGCTGCAGCACAGGCCAGGTTTTGGGGTTGAGGGGTTGAAGGGGAAGAGAGGGGACACCCGCAGTCTTTTAGGCATCTCTATCCGTGTTTACAAACAGCCCCAAGGAAGGGGGAGCTGCAGGGTAAAGGGAATTAGTAAAAAACCGCAGTGCCATTCAAAGGAATCAAAACAAGGAGAAGGGCAGGTCAGGCAGGGCCTTTTCAACAATGGCACCGCCAATGCTCAGGGCCAAAACCCAAAAAGCAGAAAGAAAAGGCACGGACAAAGGGGGATGTAACACCCTCCTCATCTCAGAATAGGGTTATTTTAAGCCTGTCTCCTTGGAGCTACTCTAATATTTTCTCTCATGACTCAAGTCACCAGGGAAGGGAGAGCAGAGGATTTAGAAAAAAAAAATATAGAAAAAAGAAAAAAAAGAGACAGAACTAAGACTAACACCATAAGACTCCTTTTTAGAAGGGCCAAAGCCCCAGGAGAGGCAAGCTGGGTTGTGCCTTACCTGGAAAAGTGTGTGGGTTGGGTGACCCTCTTTTAAGGCACTTTGAACAGAGGACGTGCACAGTGTAGTACAGGCCCGGCCATTCCTGCAGCAGGACATTCAGTTCTTCTACTAAAGGGGTGATAGCTTGCCAAGCTGTCCAGATATTTGGTAGGGATGCATGACTAGCAATAGACAGAGTGTCTGGCTGCAGAGCTCCCCTGGCAGGCCGGTAACTCACCACCACGGGCACCTTTCCCCGGTAGGCATAGATCTGGTATTTGCCATCTGACCGCTGAACCACGTGGCTGTTAATCTGGACGCTGTAGCGTGCAAACAAGCCGGGTGGGAAAATGAAGGGAAAGCTATATTCAATCTGCAGCTGCTCCACCACGAAGGACTGTCCGCTCAGGTTGGCCCCATTGATCCACGCCTCCGCATGGGGCACTTCATTTTTCACGTAGCAGGGAAACTTGTACCAAGCGGCCGCCCCATTCAGGGGCTTGCATTTGGGTTTGTTGACACAGTAACAGAGGCCCATCTTCTCCAGCAGCTCGAGGATGAGCTGCAGGTCCTGCCGGCTCTGGATGTGGGGCTTAAGAAGGAGACGGATAACGTGGGCAGGGAGGAGGCCGTGCAGCAAGAACCCCTCCACATAATGATGGAGCTGAGTGGCCCTCAGTTCGTCAATGTGGGTGTCGCTAAGCAGTTTCTGGAGCAGCACGGTGGCATCCCGCTGGCAGAAGACATTGAGGATGTCAATGAGCCGTGGCAGGTTGTGGAACACGTACTCCCGCAAGGTGAGGTGCTCCTCAAAGTAGAGCAGCTTCCCACTCTCATGCAGGTAGGACAGGGCGCTCTGGAGCCGATCCTCCGTTAGGCCTGCCTGCAAGCCCAACCGGGCAGAGTCCCACCAGCTAAGCCACAGCTGCTGAGCCTGTGGCTGGAAGTGCAGCTCCTCCAGCACTTGCCAGGATTTGGGCAACACCCGATGCAGGTTCGGGAAGATATCCCGGTGCTCAGCCACCGAGAGGAGCTTGTCCCGCAGGCGACGTACCTGGCAACGGTCCCAGCAGCTTAAAGGCAGCACTGGAGAAAGGATCTGTGGGCGGTGGTTGAGAAGGTACTGAAACTGGGCTTTCTTTCGCCTCAAGTTCTTGTCTGAAACCCCATAAAAGGCAGCATGCGGGCTGGAGCAGCGCAGGTCAAAGTCCTGTCCCAGAGCCTCATCCACCTGCTGGACCAAGCTCTGGAGTCCCTCAGCATCCCTCTTCTCTTGCTGAGCAATCTGGTGATGGATGTCCAGGCACTTCTCTTCCAACTCCCGCTCCGCACAGAGGTCAGCGTGGGTTCCCACCATGCACACCACGGCATGGGGCACCTTGGAACCGAGCCAGTGCAAGAAATAGCCCACAGAGGGGTAGAAGTGCTGAGGGACGTAGGCACTCAAATTCACCACCAGCACGTATAGGGCTCCGGGAGAGAGGAAGAAAGACTGGATCACATCATAGCTCGGGTCCCCCGCCAGCTCGTACACAATGAACGTCAGGCCCCTCTCTGCATCTGCTGTCCAGTCCATCACCTCAATGCCCTTGCTGCCTCCTGACAGTCCTGGTCCTAACGGTACTTGGGAAGCATCCGGTGGCAGCGATGGCGCAGGGCATGGCGTTTCCCCTGTCACTCGGTGAGAGGGCACGTGAGAAGGGATGTCCTGATGCTCAACGGGGAGATGTTCCAGCTGCTGCATGTCAGGTACCCGTGCTGAGGAAGCATCCTGAGGCTCCGGAAAGGGGCAACACCCAACTGGCACTCTCCCAATGTCCTGCTGCTGCCCAGGGCACCCTCTGGGCTGGGTGTTCCCTGCCTCCCGGATTCCCATGTCCTCCCTCTGCCCATCCTCCTCCATGAGACATCGTCTCAGCAGGGTCTTTCCCGCATCCTTTAGGCCCATGAGGACCAGCTTGAGGCGGGGTTTGACGGCAGGCTGGGAGTGGGCCAGCTCGTGCTGGTAGGCTGCGATGTAAGGGATGCCCTTCATGCACACCTCGTAGGGGGGCTGGATGAGGGGGTTGTCTTTGATCTTCCACAGGGTGACGCGGGAGAGCTGCCCAAAGCCCTCGGGCAGGATGGCAATCTGGTTGCCTTGCAGGACCAGCTCCTCCAGGCTGTGGAGGAGCACGATGGAGTCAGGCAGGTAGCGGATGTAGTTGTTGTCCAGCCAGAGGGTGCGGAGCTGGCGGAGCTGACAGAGGTGAGGGGGCAGCAGGGTGAGCTGGTTGCGGCTCAGGTAGAGCTCCTCCAGGCTGGGCAGCGCCAAGATGGCAGCGGGGAACTCCGCCAGCAGATTGGAGGAAAGGTTCAGCATCTTGAGCCGCTGGAGGCTGCTGAAGCCGGCGGGCAGGGCCTGCAGCCGGTTGCCGTCCAGCATGAGGCTCTCCAGGGCGCTCAGCTGGCAGAGGCCCTCGGGCAGGGCCGCCAGCCCGGTGCCGCTCAGCCAGAGGATCTTGAGGCGGCGGAGGGCAGCGATGCCCTCGGGCAGGGCCCCGAGGTGGCGGTTGCCGGAGCAGTCGAGCTCCTCCAGGGCAGCCAGCTCCAGCAGCGGGGCGGGGAAGGAGGGCAGCAGGTTGTGGTCGATGTCGAGGGCGCGGAGGTGCCGCAGGCGGCCCAGGCCC
>JAHREE010000245.1:20914893-20990749 GCA_033628505.1 Tringa tobata
GGCGGCGGAGAGTCCCGAGGCGGCGGGGCCGGGCGCGGCGAGCGGGGCCTTCCGCGAGCTGCTGGAGGCCTGCCGCAATGGGGACGTGACGCGCGTCAAGCGCCTGGTGGACACGGGCAACGTGAACGCCAAAGACATGGCCGGCCGCAAGTCCACGCCGCTCCACTTCGCCGCCGGTGGGTACCGGGACCGGGGAGGGGGCCGGGGCCGGTCCGGCCTCCCGTTCCCGGCGAGGGCAGCGAGAGGGAGGGTAGGGGTCCCGACCCGGCTGCCCGGGAGGAGCTCCCCTGGCTTCGGGTGGAGCTCCCCTGGCTTCGGGGAGCGGGCCCCCGGGTTCTCGGGGGGTCGGGAGAGCTCGGGCCGTGGCTGAGAGGAGGAGTGTGAGCGCACCGCCCCGGCGGGTGGTGGGGAGACGGCTGGGAAATCTCCTGTCTTAATTTGTTTGTCCTCGTAAAGTGGAAGAAGACCCCCCTCGTTGGGTGAAATGCGTGGGAGATGCGTTCCTGGGGGCTCACACAGCAAGGGAGACTGTGTGATCCAGAAGTGCTTCTCTGTACCTGACACACGGGCTGCAAACTTGTGTGCGTGGGCTTAGCAAGGGAGAAACTGGAGTTCAGGACAGAGTTGGCTTGAAGTTAAGACTCTCAGGTGTGTTGCAGTAGCTCTTGAAAGTCAGGGACCCCCGTGATGCATGTAGGCTCGATAGGAAACAAACTCGATACTTTGTATTTTTTTTGTTTGTTTGTTTTGTTTTATTTGGTTGTAGCTGCTGATTTATCTCTGTATCTCTTGTGGTCTGAGTGGGCTGAGAGGTGAAGTGGAAAAACTGAACTTGATCAGAAGTTACAGATGTGTCCAGGAGAGACTGTGCCTCTTTGAGCAGAGAAGAGATGTCAGTGTGATCAGAAATAACGTCATAAAAGCAGTTAACAGTGAGGTCCAGCAGTTTACGTTAACTGGAAGTAAATATTATCTTCTAGGGTGTATAGCTATTACAAGTGAGTGTAATCCATAAAGAGAACATTTTGTACAGGGTGCAGCCTTCGCTAGGGGCACGGGGCACATGAAGCTCCTAATAAAAGTAAAATCAGGAAGCTGTTTTTAAATCATTAGTCCTAACTTGGGACTTACACAATTGCTACATCTGTGGTCAGGCTGAGGGCTTTCTGATGTGTCTCACAGTGTTGCGGGACTGGACTTCATGTATTAAGGGGCACAGATCTGGTTTGAGCCTTAAGAGGTACACCTAAGATAATTAACAAGACTGTATTGAGTGGTTGGTATTTAAATGTTGGCATATGGCTCTAAAGGACCATGTTGAAATTGATAATAAAAATGAACGCTTTATGGCAGGCACAGTGTTGCTGGAACTCTGAATAGTGTTTTCATTTTCAAAGTACAAGTGGCATTTCACGATGCCACTGAGGGGACTTCTGGTCCTGAGCCGTTTCTTTTTTATTCTTTTCTGATCCCTGAGCTTTACCAGTGAAGCCTGACCTTATGCAAGTGGAGTTTAAAACACAGTGAACTTCTGCAGTACGGAGATGGACTAGATTTTAGCGAACTTTGGAACATAATGCTGTTACAACTGCATGTGTGCATGTGAAGTTCTTAATGTTTTGGAATGCTCATCTTGAGCATTGCTGCTCTGCTTGTTTTGGATTCAGACTTAAAATTAGACCTTGCTGCTTCCCCTTAAACTCTGAGATATCAAGTTGTAACTTCAAACTCTACTACAAACTCTAGTGTTGATGCTGCAGGTGTAACTTCTACTTTGAGCAGAGAAGAAATGGACAAAACTTACTTAAGGGGATAAGGATTTGAAAGTTGATAGTGTCAATAAGATGTTACTGTAATAGCACTGGAAGCTGCTTCCTTGTAGCATCAGATGAGGTTCTTGTACCTAATAAATTCCTGTATCTATCTTTCTGCATCTAGAGACTTTTCTTAGCTACCATACATATTTTATCTCAAATCAGTGCAGTATGTCTGCATGGTCCAAATGGATTTGACTTGTAATAGCATTAGGCATATTCATTATTGTAGAGATCTTGGTGTCCTGCATTTTGGAAAGACCTGTAAGCACATTGTTTGAATGCAACGGGTATTAGGCAGTATATATCTGCCAGTGATGCAGTCTGTTGATTAGATCTTCTCCTTTGTGGGCAAAAGGAGAAATAAGACTTGTTTACTTATGAGTGTAGAAGTCTGCTGTGTGTATGAAGCTGTGTTGTGGATAATAGCCCATGTTTTATGGGCCATACCTAAGTGTGAATTGTATGGTTTTCATTAGGGGAACGGATTTGGAGAGTACAATATGCAATGTTTCACATTGCTTCTTTCAGACCTCTTGAAGCTAAACTCTTAAGTGATGAGAGAGTTCCACTTCTGATGCTGTGACTTGTCATAGAGGAATTCTTCTTCTCACTTCTTAGTTCCCAATTTTGGAGGTACTCCCTGCTCAGTCTGGTTTTCTCAAATTTTCTTTTTGGCAGCAATGCTAGGCAGTTAAGTTACTTTTACTGTAACAGGGAAGGACAATTTCCCTAGTTCTAGTTTCCTGTAAAAAAAGCACTAAGTTCAGATTTCCTTAAGCTTTATGAGGTTTGTGGTTTCAGAATCAACTTTATCTCCTTTCTCATGGCAGAAGGAAAATAAAAGGGGTGGCTTCTGAGAGCACTCGGAACCCTTAGCGCATACGTAAGATGGTAATAAGGTGAGAACTGGAATCTCTGTGATCAATTATTTAAAAAGCTGGGGATAGATCTAAATCTGTTCTAGAAGTTGGAGTCATCCATTATCTTCTTCCAGATAAAATGTGCACAGCCGCATCAGGTTGAAGCAACAGTGTTATCCAGATTTTCTTTATGTGAGATATCTGAATTGTCAATTGATCTGAATGAAGGCAAGTCCGTTCTTCAGCTCTGTTGAAATGTCAGCTAGTGTGCTGAGTAAATCTGACCTGCTTTGGTTAGCTGTTAATAAGGCAGAAATTAATACTGTGGCCATATCGGGGTGATAGCGACCTCTCTTGTCAAGCAAGAAGAGGTTGAACCAAAGGTCATTTTCCTTTCATCTTCCAACCAGACTGTTATTCTAGCAGAGCCTGTCTGGAAATTCTGAATGTCTTTAGGATGTGCGTGTGTTCAGCTTTTCCTTTGCAAGTGAAGTTAGCCCCTTGAGTTTGTAGGCAACACATTCTTTTAGCTTTACAGTTATTCTTTTTCTAGTGTTTAACCCAAGGATATAGAGAGTACTAGTAGTAATTGCTGAACCGTGGCTCAATGCCCACTTCTGTACTGAGGAAGAGGTTTCCGGTGTGACTTTTGGAAGGTATGGAGTTAGGATCAGAGGATGAAGTGCTCTGGTGGTATCAGCCCAAAATCAGGCTTGGAGAAACCTGAATTAAAGTGGTTTGTTAGAGCATCAGTGATATTCCTTGTTTTCTTTCTGCTCGGGTCTGTAGTAACGGCAAAAAGCTGTTTGGGGAAAATAGTCTTGTGTAAGCATGGTTTTGAAATAACAAGTAAAAACTGTTGGAAGTAAAATCTTTTTATGAAGGCTAACATATATAACTATTCTTTGGAAAATTTCTGGAGTATGCCTTTAATGCTGAAGGCAAAGGGATCTCTCTTGGTCTGGAAAATAGTCAGTGGTCAGAGTTTAAGGAGAGAGCTGATCGAGTTGATTTGTCAACAAGCAAGCTGTTACTCATAAAAATGCCAGCTTCTTCAACGTGTCTGAGATAAGCAGTCGAGGAGGTAGGACTCATATAACTGGCTACTGAGTGCTCCTTGAGGGAGAGCCAGGAAGGAGCAAGAAGTAGTTGGCAACTTACTACACACTTCCACTCTACGCAGAGACAGCTGAATTGACCACTCCACCTACGGTGCAACGTACAGCAGATTAGTTTACATTGGCCGGGGAAGCCTTGCTTGAGATACCGTTCTTTACACTACTCTGACTCATTTTGTTGTGGTTGTCTGATACATCCTTGCCAAGGAAGAGAAGTCTGACCTTACTCAAACAGTTGTTTGTAAAGCGAAGTCACTGATTAATTCTGCCTTGTGCAACTTGAAGCAGGGGTAATAATTTTCAGATGGATTCGTATGGGTAGAATAAAGAGTGCAGATTATGTAGTCAATTAGGAAATGTCCTGGCAGGCTTACAGGCTCAGAGCCTGCAAAACGCAGACTTTTTCACGTAAAAAGGTGAATTGATAAATTACTGCCCTTGACTTTGGAATTCTTTCTTTTATGTTTTTGTAGTGTTTGTAGTACATGAACTCTGTTAGTGTCACAAGCCTATTACTTCCTAGGAAGCTTCAGTTTGCTTTCTTTGTGACCGGTAACTTGTTCTCTTGAATGCTCTTGCAATACTTTGTACAATGTATTGTATCTCCTTCCCATTTAAAATCCTTTGAAGGAATTTACAAGAGAACATAAATGGGAAATCTCAGACCTTCAATAATACTGAACCAGGTGCCCTTTTTCCCAGCGGGAAGGCTCTTCAGTTTACTTAGTTTAACTGTGTTCTGTCTAGTGAAGTGGGAGAAGTGCTGATGGCGTTTGGAAGAGCTGTCTTGGGGAAAAATCTGGTCTTGGAATGTGCAGTACTAAAGCAAAGACGTACAGTGACTTTGCTTGAACTTCTTCCACCCTTTGCTTACAGTTTAAAATGATTCTCAAAAGGTTGCGTGTCTCTAAGGTGTGCGCATCTCCACTTCAAGGGCTTGTATTCTCATGTGAGTTACGTTTAGCACTCTAACAAGTGGGGTTACATTTAGTAAGGGCATCTTTCCTGTTTGCCTAAGATCACAGTAAAACCTGTAGATATGCTTAACCTGTGATTATACACTTGGGTAAAATTTAACTCCTTTTGGAGTCAGTGTGTTCTTAAGAGCAAGCGGGTTAAAAAGAGGAAAAACGCCTAGTGAAAGTTGTAAGCCTTCCATGTGATAAGTTAAACTCTTCACATAACAGCAGCTTTGCAGAGGTTGGAACTGGCATTTGGAGGAGTTCATTGCTACCTTGTGATCAAGTGACGTTAATTGGGCAGTGGCTGAAACAGTACAGCTGTGCTTAAACTGATCAAACCAACTACTTGATGTGTTGTACTCACTGGGGAAAGCATTCTTCCAATTCTAGTGGGAAATCCATATATTTATTTGGTTGGGGTTTTTGCAAGACTTTCTGAAAATGAGTCTTGAAGTTGGGCAGTGAATTATGTGACTTCTGGGAGTGTTAGTAATTAAGTAATTAAGAGAAAACTGAATATGGTTTTAACGTAGAAGCCTTAACCAGAGCATATAAGAGAAGGTATCAACCGATGCTCCTGTTGCTTTCCTTGCATCACTTCCCTCATCAGTCATTCAACCTGTTCACCCTGTTGTCTCTTGTTACTTAGGTTCGATGCCACAAGAAGAGATGGGACAGGACAAGCTTGTGGGCTGAGAGCAGGGTGTGAAAGGGGAGCAGGACAGATCTTGGCAGTAGTATGAAGCATTTGGTGGTGCCTCTGTGCGCCGTGTTGTCTTACAGCATTTAAAAGTTTTATTTAGCTTAATTTTCAAACTGCTAGTTTACTACCTATGGCCTTTTTTCCCCCCTCACTTTCAGCCTACAGTGACAGGCATAAATTGGAAAAAAGATAAGAACATGGCACTGGCAAAGAACTAGTTAAATGATGTTTTCTCTCAATTGTCTGCCTGTTTCTTGGTTTGTGCAAAGCTGTCCTCAATATGTCCATCTCCTGGCTTTCACCAAGCCTTAGTCTTCAGTTGTTTCTGTGAGATGACTAGATAAAGAAGAGCCTGTCAGTCACTGAATTTTTGCCTTTTCTTTGGTTTGACTGATGAAGGTTTCACCGTTAAATTTCAGATGTTCTCTTGCTGTTGCCTTGTTTATAATAGGATTACTACTTCCTTTCTCTCCTGGACAACATGTTTTCTCTGACTTGCCTGAAACTTCTAAGTTGTGTAAAAAAGCTAAAATGAGGGGAAAGGTTCTGCATTTCACTTAAGTGAAATAGCTCAAGTTAATAAGGGAGTCTGCCCCTGAGGGTGCTCTGGGAGCTGGCAGGTGAATCTTTACCTTTACCTTCACCTTTAAATGTGACTCTCCTCCATAGTTACCCTGGTTTTGGATGTTATCTGCAGGAACCTTCTGTTTGATTGTTTTGGGATCTTTGATTATAGGTCCTTTCTGGGGAAGGCTTTTTTAGACTTTAAAGTTGCCCTTGAAATATACAAGTGTGTGATTTTTAAAGTCATCTTCAATGACATCACACCAGTTTCTTCAGTTTCAACTGGATTATATGTGTTTCATCTGTCACAAATGGCTTGGTATGTGATTGTTTTTTTACAAAAGGTGACTTCGATACTGCAGGAGTTTCAGTAATTACAACTGCTTTGTCACATTGGGTCATGTGATCATTTTAAAGCTTTCTGGTACTTTGTCAATTCAAGTTTTTACAGGTTTGCCTGTGGTGGTCATAGGGCAGCCTGTTTCCATAATTGCTTACTTTTTCTCTGAAAGTTGTGTGGTCTGGTGGGATAAAATCACAGTAATCTTTACTGTGCTTTTTGAGGACTGAACAGAAGAGCTAATTCACCAAGAACTGTAAAGTGTTTAATGCTGCCATTTCCAAAGCTCATTATCAATGAACCTGTATCCAGGAATACCTTGAAGTATGTGTGTAGTCCAGAAAAATCCCAACACTGAACAATTTGGAAAGGAAACTGGGTTTTCAGGCACTGTCAGGCTGTTTTTCCTTAAGAGATAAGATATAGGTATAAAGCAAATGCTCATGCAGTTTCAGCACTATTTTTAGTAGTTCAGTCTACAAAAAATAAAGGCTAATAAAATCTGTTGATTTACTGTTTAGTTGTCTTGCTTAATTTTGCCACTCAAATGAACAACATAAACATGGAAACCTTGAGGACTTGCTTCTTGGTATTTATGCCCCAGGCCTGTTAGCTTTGCTGTGGGACCAGATACCCTTTGTTTGCTGTTGTACCCACTTAAGATGTCATTTTCTATTTGAAACCTTACAGGTGATGTTTTAGAACAGAAACAAACAAATAAACAAAAAAATCAGTTTTCCTGCTAGAAGCTTCAGCGATTTACAGTGGCAGTGGCCTTGCTGACAGTTCAGTTAAGAAAAACGTGTCTTTTGGTAACAGTTTTGTTGTGATAAATAAGTATCAGTTTTAATAATACCAGTTTTGATTTGCACGCTTCCGTTTCTGTAGTGTAATTTCTAACGTGAAGCGATCAGTATATAATGTACCAGAAAGCTTTGACTCGTCTGCAGCGACGGGCTAAAATTGGATTGCTGAGTGGGGTGCCAGGCTGGTTGTGGTTCCCCTCCCTGCAGCTGGTGGGGCTCAGCAGGTTGTGGAGCAGCTGCTGAGACTGCTGTTGAGTCCCACGTAGTAAAGAAAGCCCGCTTTGGCATCCGCTCGGGCTGCCAACTTGTGATTTGTAGTGGTCCAGCATCTGTGCTGCAAAGCAGCTGAGGGCTCTGCGCAGAGGGGAAGGGGAATCCTTGCAGCCATCCAAAAAGTAACCAGGCTGTGTTTGTCAACTGGAGCCCTTGAGCTACGTGACCCTGTGGGATTAACCGAGGTGAGAACCGCTACGGTCTGAACTGTAGCGTCTGAGCATCTCTCTGCGCATCCATGATGGCTTCCCCAGGCTGTTCTTCCACCTGCTTGCTTGTGTCTCACAGAAGAATACTTATTTAGGCAGAAATAGAGATATTGTTAAACTGTCAGCAAAACTCTCAAACCACGATGAGCCTCGGTAAAGGGGCTTTTTGTTTTGGCCCTACCTGCCTTAACCCCTAGTATTAGTCAGCTTCTAGAAGACTTCTGTCCTTTAAGAAAGCGTGTCGAAAGACTCGGTGCTTCATTGAGGAGACAGTGTAAATTCCTGCAGAACGACCAGCCCACAGCTTGACTGACAGCGGGATGTGGAGCTAGAACGTTAGCCTTAACTGGATAAGCTGGTGTGGATGCAAAGCTGCTAGATCTGGCTTAGAGACCTCACTGTATGGGCTGTGGGGGGAAAAGCATGTTAATTCTGCACCATAAGGCTGCATAGCTCTAACTGGGGCACTGCTACTGCAAAAAGGGGGCTTAACTCATAGAAATGGAGGTCCTGTCCAGGGACTGCAGCTCTGGGGTAAAACGTTCTGATTTGTGAAGTCTTCATTGCATGAGTTGTTGCCTGTCCCAGAGGCTGCTGACTTTTGAAATTTTCTGACAGTGTTTTAGCAGCATTTCGCTGCAGCCGAGTGACATGGTCACCTCGGGGAGAACTGGCAGGTTCTTTGTTGCTTCCCTTGAGCTTTGTATTTGCCTTCTAGAAGGGTTTTCAATCCATGATCTGTGGAGTTAATACAATCTGTGTGCTGCCAGTTAGCACCACTGTGATGGGATTTCACATGCTGCAGCATTTAATTCAGCTGTTTCATAAACATATTTTGTATAAGTGGGATTCTTCATAGTTAAGCTGGTTGGTATCCATGATTACTAGGAGACATAATGACTTTTAAAAATTCCAGTGATGCTGCTTTTAGCCCTGAGGCTTGTAAGAAATGCAGTCCAACCTTTTGAGATGCAACCTAGTACAAAACCTAACACTTGTGTTTTAGTTCAAACTGTCCCGCTTGAGCCTGATACCTGATTTTTATTCCTGTCCTCTAAGGCAGTGGTCTCCAAAGAGAAGTGTGCAAGATCTTTCATTTGGGTGCAGGAAGAAAATACATTTTGTACCATTAATAAATGTAAAAGAAATTTTAAGAGTGTTTATTTTATCTTTGTCTCAGCCTTTTAAAATTTCTATTTTTGTGTATGTGTATAATCTACATAATAGTACAGTAGTACATGCATATGATATTTATAACTATACATATGTTGGGCATGCGTGCTCAAAAATTTTTTTTACTGATAGGGATGCACAGTCAAAAAAGTTTGGAGACTGCTGCTCTGAGGCATCTGGGGCAATAGAAAGCTCATACAGGCTTTAGGACCTCTCCATGTTCATCACGGAGAGCAAGCTAAAGGTGTCAGGGCTTGGCATGCTGATGCAGGATTTTGAAGTGTATTAGTTTAATGATGCTGGCTTTATGGTGATATTTTCCCTGGCCATAACAGAGGCTGCATTGTAGGTAGGGACCTTCCTGAGGTACTGTTTCCAAGCTGAAGTCTCAGTTCTACTTATAGATAACTTGGTCTCTCTGTCAGTTTGTCAGTTGGAGGTAGTCACACTCTTTGATAAAGACCAAAAATGTAGTTTGGGTTGAAATAAGGTTGTTCTGCTTGAGCACTGACAGTGTCCCTCAGTGTTTATTAGTATGAGGTCTCCTCCAAGAGGAAGACCTATATCACAAGATAGTATGTAAAGGGCATGCTTTAGATACATACAGATTATACTAAAATTTTAAAATTCATAAAAAGCTGTTTTTGAAAATGAATGGCAAACCTCTTGTAGAACTTCGAGAGTGGCAGCCAGTCAGACTGGTTATACCTCTGACATGAGTGTAAGCAAATCTATCATCTGTTCTTTGAGCAGATGAATATAGTGTCACTTTTTGGTGAGATGAACCAAAAAGTAGAAGAGGGACATGAATAATATCATTTGATGTCTGCATACTGGACTAAGAGTGAACAGTTTTAAATATGAAATGGTGGTGTTTTACCAGATAAATGAACAGAAATGTGTTCTCTTTCAGGTTTTGGAAGGAAGGATGTTGTAGAGCACTTGCTACAGACAGGAGCCAATGTTCATGCTCGTGATGATGGAGGGTTGATACCCCTTCACAACGCCTGCTCTTTCGGTCATGCCGAAGTGGTTAGTCTGTTACTGTGCCAAGGGGCAGACCCAAATGCTAGAGACAATTGGAACTACACTCCTTTGCATGAAGCTGCTATCAAGGGGAAGATAGATGTGTGTATTGGTAAGTGTCTTGTCGTTTCTTATACTGAAACTGTACCAGCTATGTTTTGTGCAGTTGTAATTGTTAATTTGCTGGACTTGAAAGGTATTGCTTGTTCTTAAAAGCTAACTTCTTTTAAACCACCAGGTAGGTATAGTAATAGTCATTTAAGACTAACTTTTTTATGGTATATAATGCAGACTTTGCTGAACTTGCATTTCAAAAACTAACTTGGGGAGGTTGGGTAAAGTCTCCTCATCTTTTAAATTACAGTGTTCAAAATCTGAATATGGTAGTTTGTCTTTCTTCATCGCTCTCAAGAAAACTAGCTTTACCAGGTACAGTCTTTGCTTTTGCGTTGCTCTCTTGGCTGAGTGGTTAGGAAGATGGTTAACCTTTCATTCTGTACAGTATGGGGAAACATCTCATTAGTCCTTAGAGCTTTCAAATACAAGTTATAGACACCATTGTTCACAGTGGTTATATATCTTCAGTGTATGTGCTGTAGCCTGGAGCCAAAGCAATTTAAAATGAAATGGAACACTTCAATCATTTTAAATACATCTAGAACATATAAAGAGCTTTTCAGTGAGGATGTCTTTAACTTTTATGGTTTTTGTCAGTGTACTTAGTATTACTTTTTTTTCTAAGTGGGAACTTTTTTTTTTTACACTCAGATCAGTTCCTTAAACGTATTTATCAATTCTGGTTCTTCTTGCATCTACTAACTTGAATAAAAGGGTCTGCTTACCATTGTGCTTTTTATCAAACACGAAAAGGGAAGCTTGATTTTTTTTTTTTAAATTTTTTTTTTAAGGAACCTCAGTTAAGATTATGAACATCAGAATTGTTCTGTACATTATCCAGATAACAGGACACAATTTTCAGAATTTCATATAATGTCTATTTGCTTAAAGACTTATTACATAAAATTTCTACAGAGACAGCTGCAAAACTTACAGGACAAGTTCTTACATTAGCTTTATTGCAATACTTAAAAAAACCCAAACAACCCCAGAAAAAAAAATTATGATTTTTTTTTTCTAGTCTGTCTTTTTCCAAGGGACGTGATGGACTTCATTCATCTAATATGGTAAAACATATGAAGAATCTGAAGAATATATTTTTCAGAAGTTACTGAGAATAGTATGTAGCAGTACTGTGGGAAGAGATCCATTGATATAGTAGGTCCCAGTAACAGTCTATGGTGTTGAAAAGTAAGCTTAATTAAGCTATGGTGAATAAAAAATAAGCTTAATTCCAGTCAGTAACTGGAGTTTGTGTGTGACTTAAATTTGATCTATTCATTGCCAGAATGTCTGGCTTTGGGAACTGCTGGCAGAAAATCCCAATTAAATGGTATAAGGTTGACAGTAAAGGACTCCTTTACACCTGTAAAGCAGGACTGGGTTTGTTTGCTTTGGAGAAAATTCATCTTGCTCAGTCTTTTAAATCCTTCTTATAAAGCAGGAGGGGGTGCAGCAGAGCACCTTTGCATTCACAGGTGATTGAATCATAGAACTGATGATATCTTTAATGGTATACTCTAATTCAGCAAGAAGCTGTGGGCTTGGTGCAGTCAAGTACAGAATCAAGTTTATGAGCTTGTATTACACAGAACTTCATTCTGTGTTCCATCCACAGGTTAGATATATGACTCTAAATGTTAGCTGTTAGACTAAGGGGATGATCCATATATATAAAATATTCAGCATGTGGTACTGGTCAAATCCCAAAGCTCTTCTGCTCTCCACTGCAGTTATAGGGTTCCTTGGAAGCACTGAGCAAGGCTGCAGGACTAGGTGCGGTTCTTGCAAAGATACTTGCAGGCAGATTAGAGTCTGGCAATTTCTCTTTTTTTAATATTTTATTTTAAACAAGCAAGCATGATGCTGTTATGCTCACTTTAGTTATGGATATCTATGCATGTTGTACTTCAATCAAACAGTTGATCTGTCAATGCAAGAGTTATTACTGAAGGGAGCATCACAAGTCACTAGATCTAATGTGTGCTGTAGTATGATGCTTCTTTGGGATTTAGCTGATTCCATAAAACTGCTAGGACATGAGTATAGACAAAGAAGTCTATTCTTCCTTGTTTACAGTGAGTTTGTTTGCAATTTACATCTAGTGGGCAAGAATGTTCTGCTGTCTTTGGCAAGTTCCTGTTTCTCTTCAGGTTTTGTATTTAATTTTTATTTTATATTAAGGTCTTCTGCTTTTATCTCAAAAAGTCTTTTGAGGCAGCACATTATACACAGGGATAATGGAACAGTGATTGCTTAGGACACAAATTCTGACTAGGAATACTTGAATAGCTTTGTAGAACATATTGTACAGTACCGCTATTTACGCTTTAAGTGTAGACTGTTACAGCAGATGTGATGGATGAAATTGACCTGTAAATAAATAAATCAATTACATTCTTAGAGTGTTCCTTTTTAAACAAGCAAGGCATGCTTTTTAAAAAGCATTAATTGAAGAATAGTCTCTGGAAATCCTGGCATAAGCTAGAATTTATTGCTGAACTTGAATATCTGTATGTAAAGCAACAGTCTGTGTAGGAATTAGTCATCTAGCCTCATTTTTGGTTACCTGTTCTTGGCTGCTTCTTCCAAATGATGTAATGGGAGAGTTTTCCAGTTTATCTTTTCTCCTTCCCTTCTTCTGTGCCACATCAGTCTGTGTCTTTTCTTTATCGTATCTAACATAAAACACTGTTCTTTTGGCCACTTCACAGGTCAAAAAGGGGCAAAGTGATAATTTAGCGGAGTGCAGAGATGCAGCACATTTATGAATACTGATTTTCTGGAGGGAAAACTCAAAGCATTGAAACGGAGTGGGAAGACCAGCAAAAACTAGTTAGTGATTACACTGCAACTATAGAATGGTCTTGTGTCTAGTACGAGCCTTGGAATGGAGTGTGTATTTATGCTAAAAGTACCATAAGTGCTCAGCTGTACAGCTGAGTTTGACTAATAGGTACAAACCTTGCCACTGGGGAGCTTATGTGGAGTCCATAAGTGTAGATGAACTGATGAAAACTCATCAGACTGTGCACAAACTCCAGGAAACTGTAAGGTAGCAAGTGACTGATACGACTTCTTGTGCTTCTCATTTACTGGTTGCATGTTACAGTCATATGACAGTGTAGAAACTTAGAGGGACAGGATACTAATGTGCTGAGTTTGGGAGGAATAGGGACCATGGCTCTTGCTTTTGTGTTCTGGAAGCATAGGAGATCATGGAGGATGGTAAGCAGTGCTCAGCTGGTTTGCTGACCATCTCTTAAAATATATTTAGTCGCTATGGATTTGCTTAGTTGCTAAGTAATTGAATCTATTTGAAAGTGTTGTTTGCTATATGCAATCAATTTTTGGAGTAAATGTATTGAAGCATTAAAACCAATTGTTAGATAGTGTTCTCTGGTATTTATGGCTTCTAGGATTGCTTTATCTGTCAGGAAGATGCATTTTCATCGTCTGTGGACTGCTTCTATAGCTAATGAAAAGTGGTTTTGTTCCTTGGTGTCGCATTTGCTCATGGAATAATGAATGAATGGTGAACACTGCAAAGTGTGTTTGGAGGAATGCGGTGAAGTCAGGATAGTGACTGTTCTGCAGGTTGGGCTGGGGAGAAGGGATGATCTATTTCTTCATCTGGAAGTGTCTACTGCAGTCAGACCAAAGATCCATCCATATTGCTCTCTTTTCTGAGCATCTGCTACTCGTCAACGTTGGAGAGACTATGAATGGTTTGAGTGTATCCTCCTTTCTCATGGCACTCAGCAATTTAGGAATTTGATAAATAGAGGCCGCATCTGGACTGCGTGTAGCCATTGGCATGCAAAATTCTTGAAAGATAGATCTAATAGCTTCTTAACTGTTAGCTATACTTTTGGCTTTGAAGGTGTTCTGTGACAAGAGAATTTTATAATTTAATAGTCTTGCAGGATGAAAACAACCCTTCCTTTTCTTTAAAACATTATTTTGGATGACTTTTATTGCAAGCCATTTAGGACTTTTCTGTGAAATATTGAACAGTCATTTCTGTTTGCACTCTGCATATCCTTTGTGACTTCATAGACCTCTATCTTTTCTTCCTTCAAATGTCCCTTTTCCATGCTGTAAAATGTAGTCTTCTGTCTTGTTATCCTGTTGAATGTTCCGGTATTTTTGTCATTTTTTTTCTTTAAGGGTGAAGTGTTGGTATGGGGAGTATAGACATCAAAACTGGGTGTAGTAGATTTATAGGGTAACTTAATGTTCTTTCTGTTTTGGTTTTCTGGTTGCTGAGCACTGAATGGGAGTAGCTCCAAGGTATTTCCTGAGTGGTAACAACTCCTTTAAAACTGTGTGTTTGTGCAACACACAGGGGTTTTTTGTTTAAAAAAAAAAAAAAAGGGCCAAAAATAACTGTACAGAAGCTTTGCTTATGTGGTCTGTCCGGACTTGCTTTGTCCTCCACTGTGTGTGTTTCTGCAGAGGCTGTAGTTGTTCCTGCAGAGTGTTTTATTGTTTGTTTTTTTTCTTTAGGTGGATCTCCAGTTTAGTGTTGTGAGAATAGGACTGCTAGCCTAAAAGTGATCTCAGGTGTCATATATCTGCTTGGTTTTTAAGGGCATCCTTCAGAAGTATGCAAACCCTGAGCATCTTCTATGGTGATGCTGTGTTTTATGGATCTGAACATACAGGGTACTTTGGTAATTTTAGGGGAAATAAAAAAATCTAGCTACTGAAAAGCACCCTTCAACATGGTACAAAACTGTAAAACTCAGTTTAAAATTACTTTTAGTCCATGCAGTGCTAAGGATCCATCAGGAATTCTTTAATATGACATTAGACCATTGTTTTTACTGGCTTCCTCTGGGCTAGCTATCAAACTTCCTGCAAAGATCCTGTGGCATGATGAATTTACTGTCTCAGTGCTATGAAGCGATCTCTAATGGTAATGTCAAGGGGCATTTGTCTCTCTCTTTGATAAGAGAACTTCGTGGAAGTTGATTTTTTCCATTACCCTTTTTGCACTTGAAAGATAGAGCATGCAAGCAAAGTAGGACTTTAAGCTAGCAGGTTTTCTAACATACAGGTCCTGCCTGTAGCATAGGGATTGCTGTTCATGTAAATATCTCTGTGTTAACATGTCAAAACATTGCTCACCCTGCTGTGCTTCCTCATGACCAGGGAAGGAGAAAAATTCGTTAGCTGTTACCTTATGCTATTACATATCTTTAGGCTGAAATACGTGGAGGCAATATGATATGGCCAGGGCAGATAAACCTCTTGTCAGGGTTAAAAAAAATAAAAATCTGTGAAAGGTACTTTATGGATAGAACTAGTGCACACTAAACCTTAAAGGAATTGTAGAAATGGTAATTCACCCAATCATTAAACTGCTTGACTGTTTAATCACCTTGCAAAGAAGGCATGTACAACAAAATTATCACAATTTATGATATTTTTTGAGATTTCTAGAATGCTTAAAGCATTTTGCCTTCCAAGCAGAGGAACTATCTTGCCCTAAAAGTTAAGCTGTGTCTGACTTTACTACCTGAAAAATAAAAAAAAAATCACAGGAAGTGCTCTCAAAGAATGAAATTGTGCAGTTCTAGGGTACTGGGTGGGGTGAGGTATGGGGGAGCAGCTTTAGTGTCTTAACTGAAAAATGATTACAATGGCTATAGATTTAGCTGCTGGATTGACAGAAGCCTGTAAGAAGACTAGTAGCCTCTTAGTAAGTATTAGAGGAGGATATTGGTAATTGAGGTACATCAGGAGCTGCTTATGTGTGTTGTTTGTTGGAGAGATGTATTGAATTCCCCAAGACTCTGTTGGAGAACTGGTGTTCTAGAAGGAAGCTTAGATTCCAAGAGGCATCCCAGGAATCTGGTATTCAGAGGCTTGTAAAATCACTGGAAAATGCTGTCAAGTGAGTACTTGAAAAATATTTATTGTAAACTGTTTAACTGTTGCTGCTGTTTATATCAGAAGATTCTTAAATGTTGTTAATATTCCTGCTTTCACTCTTGGAGCACTACTGCTACTAACTACTTGTAAGTGCAATGGGAAGACAATGACTTGTATTTGAACTTCCTTAAGCTGCAGGACAGTCTAAAGAACTCTAGATTGTTCTTGTGTACCAGAAAGGTGAGTTTTGCTCCATTAGGAGGACACAAATTAATCCCTACAGTGGGGGAACCATCCTGTATGTTGGTTACAGTTAACATTGACATATGGAGCAAAGGAACCTTGTGATTTGATATGCTCAAGGCCAAGCAGTCCTGGTTAACAGCATCTATCTATTATCTGTCCATAATTATCATAATTTTACATTATCTGCAAAATAAAAATCTGGCTATTCTTAACAATATTTATTACTCAGATTCTTACTGATCAAAGTCATATCTGTTGTTGTGGAAGGAGACTCATCAGGCCATTCAGGTTATGAATTCTTTTGGTCAGTTTCTGCTCTGTGAGTGACAGCATGTGTGTGGAACCCTGCTTCTTTGAGTAGCAAATGTTTTTAAATCCTGTGTGCACATAGTGGGTCAAAGACCTAATATGCTTAAGTGTACTTATACTGTTTTTTCGTGGGGTCTTTCTCAAATGAAGCTTGCATATTAGCAACCATAGGATAAAAATTCCATGTTTTAGATTGAGTGGAAGAATGTTTTTGCTTTCTCACTGGAGTTCTTGTTCATGGTTTAAATAGTTTCATGTCCTCTAACCACTTGTTTGAGCTACATCAGCTTCTAAATGTTAGTATTCATCACAGAAACGAGAGCTGTTTGGGCTGAATCTTACATTTCCCATTGCGTAAGTCTGTGGTTCAGGCTAACCTTACTGCAAGGGACCTGAGAATAAGGCTGTCTTTTCTGTGAGCTGGTGGGGGTGGAGGAACCCATGCTTGAAATCATACATTGGTAATCTGGAGGCATTGTAATACTGTCAGTCACAGTAACAATGGACTGGAGTGTGAGACAGCAGGGCTTTTGTCAAAAGTGATTACAGAAAATAGTTTGCGACACTCTACCATAGCGTGTACAACTGCAGTGCTCCCTGGTGGGATTTGGTAGAAGGACAGGAAGGAACAGATTTATTGATTTCCCTATCTGAAGGGATACCTCTTCAGCACGTGATGTCTGTGTGCAGGCAGGTGTGTTGATGTAGTGCAGTCTACGGGAGCTGTTGTTACGGGAAAGTGTGCCAGAGTGAGTTGGGGTTGTTTGCTGTAAGGGCTCCAGGGAGTCCCTTCCACTGACATTTTCCGACTGTGCACATGTAGCTCTGATTGATGCTTTATGAAGAAAATCTCTGCGAGCAGTGTCAGTCGCCTACGTGTGCCTGCCAAAGGTCTCGGCATGCGAGGAGCCTTGAAATGAGTGGGTCATTGACTCAAGGTGGAAGTGCCCTGACACAACATTTTTGTGAGAGGACCGAGCATTGAGCTGGTTTAATCCTGAGGTTAGGTCCTCTTGAGAAGCAAAATCAACAGCAAACTTAATAGCAGACAGGATGATGTTTTGTACAGATTAGGGAAAAAATGAGCCTTACTTCAGGTGAGGAAGACTTGTATGAGGATTTTGCCAATAAAATGACTTAATTGTTTTCATATCTGGAACTCGTGGTGCTGAAGGCTTGTAAAACCTGTCACAGTACTGTTTTGCTTACAGTCCTTAAGGGTATTATTTACATTATGGTATTTGTATTGCTAAAAGATGGCTGGAATTCAACTCCATGAAAATAGGTTAAGAAGGATTGTCTTGTCTGAGGTTTCATACGCTGTATTTATTTTGGAAGCCATTTGTCTTTCTGTTAGGTTTGAACTGTATTGACAGTTAATACATTACAACCTATCTGTGGGTTTTAGACTTTTTCACAGTTCTATTTTTTCTTTCCTAAAATTCAGGTATCAAGAAAACTACTCTTTTTGCCTTGTTTGGCTGCTTGGCACAGCAGAGTCTGTGGAGGACAAGAAAAGACTAATTTATTTTATGATGTTCCTTTACAAGTATTGATTAAATCAGAATCTGGTTACTTTCAGCAAAGGAGGTGATACTATAATATGTGAAAGACTATTGGAAAACTTGCTGTAGGGCC
Source organism: Tringa tobata (assembly GCA_033628505.1). Lineage (NCBI taxonomy): Eukaryota > Metazoa > Chordata > Aves > Charadriiformes > Scolopacidae > Tringa > Tringa tobata. The sequence goes on from JAHREE010000245.1 coordinate 20,932,935, forward strand.
TTTATGGGAAGTAAGGTCTTCAAAAGTACTGATGTTAACTATTAGCAAATTGAGAGGGAGGGGAAGAGGAAGTTGCATGTTATCCAGAACAAAGTGATGGAACAGCTACTGCTTTTGCAGACACTGAAACTGCTTTCAGGTGTCCAATATCAGCTTACAGTGGCTTTCTAAATATCTTGCAGAAATAATCTTATGGGACTCTGCTTGCAATTACTGTAGCAATATCTACTTTTAGCTTCTCAGAGGAACCATGTGGTCTTAATGCAGTTCATGTGTGGTTTAAAAACTGTATCTAGATATATCTGTAGTTGTTAAGGCGTGAGTGGGGCCAATTCTAGCTGAGTTCTCGGATGTTTACTTAGTCTAATGGAGAACATTGATTAAGGTATTACTGCAGGATATAAAGGTCTTGCATGTAAAAACATGCAGGCAATTAAATATTTGTCATATAGTGAACAAAAAAAAGGTGTCTCTCTTCTAATGATTTGGTCTTTCCACAATGTAAACCAAGTGTACAAAATGAACTAGAGGTGATTGAAGCCTAGCGAAAATACTGGGTGCTTGCCCCTTGTTCTGTGTCTTCACTTCAATTTTCCATGCAGCTAGGACTTTTGATGAACATAGGCTCCCGTGCTCCAGTTATTGTTTTTCCATGTTTATACAAATGCACCACACTTCTTAGACAAAGCTATTCCTTTCTAGAAAAGACTGAAGTGTCTGATGTGAATCCTGCAGTTCATGCTGCAATGTGTAGTCTTCATGTTTTGCTGATGTCTTGTCCAGGCAAGCAGTACTGAGTAATTCCTTGGTTAGGCACCGTGCTTTGACCTAGCTATGGAATTGGACACTGACCTCGTATGACAAGGGAGCCAAGAGGAACTGGGTGCCACAACTTGTTTTTATTTTCTTGCACAAGGATGGTGCAGGACACAGCTGTGACCCAGGAGAAAAACCCGCTCAGACTGATCTAACATTCATGCTTCTCTAGTGTGAGACCCACGATAGTGATGATATCTTACCTGACAGATAGTGGGATTTTTGCAGTGTAGAGTATTTGCTTGTCAAGGACCTAATGCTAAATAGGATAAGACTTGCACTGCTCTGTATCAACAGGGCATGGTGGTGAGCAGTTCTGGCACCGGAGAACAAATGGGAGTAGCCCTGTCCCTTAAGAATAGAAAGCAATGTGATGGTTTTACATCATAATGTTGTCTATGATAGTGGCTGGGGGAGTTCCTGAGACTGATAGGTGTAGTGTTGCTAGCTAGTCAATTGCTAGTCAAGTTCTACATCTGCTTGAACTTAATGTATTCTTAGCTTCCTGATGTTTAGTTCAGAAATTGATTTTTTTGAGAATACCCCTGTCTTCTGGCCAACCTGTAGCTTTAGACGCTATTTCATGGACTGATCATCTTGGTATCCCTAAGATGTCATGTACTTCTTGTATTTCTTAAATATTTGGTAACTATGCTGTGGCCTCATGACGAGTTTACTGAATTGGCACAAGGTTCAAGCTTTATGTAAAATATGCAAAAGTTATGTGGCATGTTGGGGTTTCTTTAATTTTACGAATTCCAGCTCTTAATCACATCAAATTGTTACTGTGTGTTCCATAGGGTGCGTGACTAAGATTCCATCTCCAACTTGCGTACTGTTGAAAGCTGGTAGGCACTGAAGCTCACCTCTGAGAAGGGCTGGGCTCTTGGATTGTGACAGTTGTGTTGTTTGGGTGTTTTGGTTGTTGTGTGTGTGTTTCTTGCTGTGGTGTTTGTTTTTATTTCCTCTTTCTTTCCCTTCTTGTGCTCACTTCACTGAATGGTGGGGTTGAGAGCTGCTGCTAGGGCTTGAATCTGTTTAATGCATATTCCTCTGGTGCCAAAGAGAGAAACTGTTTTTGATTGTGCTTGCACCCTTTCTGTTTCAGAAAAATGGTAAATCCAGGACAGATTCTAAGAAACTTTTAAGACTCCTCAGTTTGTTGCTTCCTGGGTGTTAGACTTTAGTGCATTGGCAAATAATGTGTTCTGATAGCCACATAGCTAATTCCACATGCAGTCTATCACCTGACTTCCACCAGGATTTTTGCCCCCAGACTTCACCTGGAAGAAATGGTTAGTGTATGCAGGAGATTGGATTTGGTCTTTGGTTTCTCTTAACTTTCCTCAATTCTTTTTCCTCTTAGGATGCTACTTGTTGACCTGATTTGCCTTGGTGGCTGCTTTTGCTTTTCAAGGACACTGAAAGCAGGGCTCTTAATCTGTCAAGTGAGATATCAGGATTACAGCTGACATTTATTTGAATAAAATTTGAAGTAGAAAGGTGAATTAGTTCAGAGAAAAGTGAAAATGGGACCAGGCAATGAAAACTTGTCCTTAAAGCAGCTTTCAGCTTGGGATATAGATGAAAATGTAAATTGCTTGGACAGTAGAGCAGCAGTTAAAATTTCTAGCTGTTCAATAAATAGCATACTAAAACAAATGCTTAGAAACTAAGTAGTTGCAGAATTGTTGCTTGCAAGGAAAAGTGGTGTGATTTAGTTGTGACATAGTGAGGCTTCAGCCTGTACCATCTAAAATAGGCTAAATGTTTGTGGGGTTTTTTTTAAAGCTTTTTTTGATTAAAGGGTCTTCTATTCCATTTTGCACTCTAATGACATATTTTGTTCCAGATGACTGCTCAAACACTCTTAGGTGTGATTCTTTAGCCCCTGTGTGAAGTGGGTACAAACTGAGGCGTGAGAAGTTCCCTCTGAACATCAGGAAACACTTTTTTTTACTGTGAGGGTGACCAGTCACCAGCACAGTAAAGCTGCAGGTTGTCCAGAAGATGTGGGTATTCTCAAAACAGGGGGGTTGTTCCAGGAGATGTTCAGAGGTCCCTTCAACCTCAACTGTTCTGTGATTCAGTGTGTTTCTGTGAAAAAGGAGTTCATGGGTATGACTGCAGACAAATAGGATTGAATAAGAGCTTAGTTTACTATCTTTTATTGCTTGTTAACCTCAGAGTTTGTGGTAGCGATGTTGGGGTTTTTTTTTGGTGGTGTGTGATTTTCTTATTTGGTAACTTAAGTGAAGCTTCTGGAGTTCTTACTTTTTGCAGGTTCGTTGTGGAAGCCCCAAAGCCTCCTTTACTCTACACGACTTTGGTGTTGATTGCGTGCTTGCGAGGAGTGTTCTGGAATGACAGAGCCATCTCTTGCACGATGCAAAAAAAAACCCCAACGAACAAAAAACTGCAGTGACACTAAAGGTTTTGAGGTTGCTCTCTCAAGACTGCTTTCTGCATAACCTGCATAGACTTTTGTTTTCTCATTGTTAGCTGAAATGGAAAATTTTACCTTGAAAAGTATTCCATCCAAAAAAGGAAACGGGAATATTTGCTTCATTAAGCCCAGGCAAGATCAAGGCTTTAATTTGCTGTTCATGTAGGCTGAACAATCTACCAGCTCTTGCTCCTTCTCTGAGGGCAGAAAGATATTACCAGCCTGCTGTGCTGCCTACAGCCTCTGGAACTTTCTGCTTGTTCTCTCTCCCTGTGCGTATTTAATCACTGGTAGGCAGAACTGGCATACCAGGGAGCGATTTTGTAGTGCTTCCTACATACAGAAAACTAATCATAGTTAAGATGCACCTACTTATGGGGAAACAGTTGTGGGCAGTCACTGAGGGAGAAGAGAGCCTTTTAAAAAGGTATCTTCTTGCCCTGCTGGAAGAGCTCTGACTGTTGCAATGATGCTTGTGGTTTGGGTTGTCTGGTTCAGATACTTTTCTCCTATCTTACTTTGACTAGATAAATCTGATCTCTGGAACACCTAGTGCAAACTTAATTCTAGAATACATTGAAGTATTTTGTAGTGCATTGGGAAGTGAGATTTATGGTACATATATATAGACGAGGAGTAGGCTGTCTTGCTAAGAGGTTGAAACTTCAGTGAGCAAAGTCTAAAATAACTTCTGGGTCAAACAATGAAAAGACTGAGATAAGCGTATCTTTCTGAAAAACTAGAGCTTGCATGAAAATAGGATAAAGTCCTTTCAAAGTGATGCTCTGTAATAATCTTTTTATCTAGATACTTCTTCTCCACTCAAACAAGAAAAGTTGGTACTGGGAGACCTTGTTTATGGTACTTCTTTGATTTCTTATTGCTGCCTTGAAGCCTGTTTCTGTGAATTGTTCACCTAAGCTGAAGGAAAGTCTGACCTCTAAGCATTTCCATTTCATGCATTACTGGGCCTCTGCACAATGTGGTAGTTGCATCCTATTACTGTAGGAACATTCTGCAGTGTATGGATGTGTGAGGACTTGCCTTTCAAAGAGCAGATCTGTGTCAATAAAGTGAGATGTTTGATACAGTTATCCTCTCTCCCTGATGGACCAAATGGTCATTTGAGCTATAAAGCAAGAATTGCCTCTCCTAGGAGCCATATTCCAAGCTGTCTGCATGTATAGTCTCCTAGCACATATGGATGCCCCTGGCAGTTGCTGCTATTGCTCATCTAATGACAAGGAAATAGAAACATGCAAGCAGGTGCTATGATTTTTATCTAGATGATGTCACATTTGGCCAAAGGTTTACTAGAGGTGGCTTTCTTTTACTTAGAAACAAGCATTTAAGATCATGTGTCCATATAAACTTTAAAACTGCATATTTCCAGGAGCTGACCTGCGGGATTACAATCATAGAGAGGTTTGGGTTGGAAGGGACCTTTAGAGATCATGTAGTCCAATTCTCGCACCATGGGCAGGGATAGCTTTCACTAGACCAGGTTGCTCAAAGCCCCATCCAACCTGAGCTTGAACACTTCCAATGGTAGGCATCCACAGCTTCTCTGGGCAACCTGTTCCACCCTTCCAAAAGTTCAGGTAGATGACATCTGTAGCTTTTCCTCTGACTGATGCAATCACTCTGTTGTAGAAGGCTACCAAATTAGTCAGGCATGATTTGCCCTTAATATCTCTAATCGGCTCGCTGTCTTCCATGTGTTTTCACATGTCTTTTAGGAGATCTGTTCCATGATCTTACTGAGCATGGAGGTGAGGCTGACTGGTTGATGGTTTCCAGTGTGATGGTTTACTCTTTTTAAAAATGGGCTTGATGTTTCCCTTTGTCCAGTCACTGAGGACTTGTCTGACTGCTGTGACTTTTCAAGTATGACTGAGAGTGGCTTGGCAACTTCATCAGCCAATTACCTCAAAACCCTGGGATGCATCTTACTGGGTCCTATGGATTTATATATGTTCAGGTTCATCAGGTGGTCTTGAACTTGATCTTCACTTACAATGGGAGTGACTTCATTCTGCAGTCCCTGCCTTGAAGTTCAGGGGTTTGAGAGATGTGGGAAGAGAGATTACCATTGAAAACTGAGACAAAAAATATGAGTACCTCAGCCTTCTCCAAACTGGTTGCCACTACTTCTCATGTCTTATTTATAGAGGGGAGGTATGTTTTCTTTACTCTTCCTTTTCTAGCCAATGTTCCTGTAGAAGCCCTTCATATTATTTGAATCTTGTGCCAAATTCAGCTCCAACTGTGCCTTAGTTTTCCTGATCCCATCCCTGCATATCCGGGCAGTATCCCTATATTCTTTCCAGGCTATGTGTCCCTCGTTCCATTGCCTGTGCATGTCCTTCTTATGCTTTAGTTTGACCAGGAGGTCCTTTGCTGTTGGCTGCCACCGATCTTGACATCCCTAATTACTTCACCTGTGTTGGCAGGCAGCAGGTCCAGTAATGCTTCTTCTCTGGCTGTACTGTCTATCACCTGGATTAAGAAATTATCCTTAATCCACTCCAAGAGTGTTCTGGACTGCTTACAGCTTGCTGTGCCGCCTTTCCAGCAGATGTCGGGGTGATTGAAGTCCCCCAGCAGGATCAGAGACTGCGAATGTGATGCCTTCTGTAGCTGAAGTAAGAATTCTTCATTAACAAGCTCCCCTTGGTTGAGTGGCCTGCAGTAAACACCAACCATGAGGTTTCCTTTGTTGGCTTGGCCCTAACTTTTACCAAAAAGCCCTCAACTTGTTCAGTGCTGTTTTTCAAAGGCAGTTCTATGGAGTCAATCCTTTCTTTTAATTTTTTTTTTAACATAGAGGGCAATCACCTGCTTTTCCTTCTTTGCCTGTCTGTTCCAAACAGTTTCTAGCCATCAATTGCAGCACACCAGTTGTGTGATTCTTCCCACTGTGGTTTGGTGGTAGTGATTAGGTTGTAGCTGTCTAGCTGCACAGTGGCTTCCAGTTCCTCCTGCTTGCTGCCCCTGCTGTGTGCATTGATATAGAGGCGTTCCAGCTGGGTTGTCGACTGTGTCCCCTTTTTAGAGGAACGTGCCCTAATTCCTTTGAGGTATTTCACAGGTGTTTCCCTCTTGGACTGCTGATGCATTAGGAACCCTGGCTTTTCTGTGTTGCTCAAAACTCCATCACTTTCCCCTGCTACTTGTCTGCTGCTTTCTTCTGCTGTCACAACTCTCATTTCTGCCTATGCTGCTGGAGAGCACTGTTCTAATTCCCTTTACAATTTTTTTTTTTGGTTGTTGTTTCAGTGTAGTGGGCCCTAGTGTTGCTTTGGTAAGCTTCTGTCCATCTACTTCATACTACTGCAGTTGGCATATTTGTCTCTTGCTCTGTCTGGTCTCAACAAAGAACAAAACCAACACGCAAGTTCGTTGGGACTAAAACTGTTGTCTGCAGTAATGGGAAATTGGGATGCCCGGGACAAGGGGAGTAGGGAAGGCAAAATTATGGGAAGTGCTTGGATTCTGCCACCCTGGTCTAGGTGAAACTGTAGCCTGTGATAGTGCTGTTCTGCAGCAGAGGGGGACAGACTTACGATTCTTTGCACTCCTTCAATGATTTTTTTTTTTTTTTTTTTGATTGGGAGGGAGGTTAAAGGCTGCATGCTCTTCTGCTCTCTGCCTTGAAGTGTTGTCTATTCTCATCCTGCTACAGATGTTCCTTATTCCCCTGGAGCTTGGTGTTTGGACCCTCCCTTCCTCCCCTTCAAGCTAAGCACTGTTCTGCATGGCCCATTTGTACCAGGGCCGTTGAGACTAGCTGGACATAATTTCTCAGCTTCATTAAGTCCTTTGCCTCAGAAAAAGCAGCTCTCAGCCTGGAAGAGTCTGCTCCAGCCTGCCATCTGAGCAATAAAGCCCTGCCTAGAAGCCATGGTAACGCAGGTCTTTGAAGTCTTCAGCGATGAACTGAAGCAGGCACTTTTGCTGCTGGAAATCCAGTCTTCTGCAACTCTTCCTTAGTTGTCCTACCTGCACCCATGGGGACTTCTACTGTATTTCTCCCTAAAGTCCCTTAGGGTTTAATTGCTCACCCTTCCTTTATTCTTCCTTCTTGTTCTTCTGCCTGCTCTTTCATGTTTGTGTCTGTCTCTTTTACCAAATGCATTTCTCTCCTTCTGTCCCTGATCTGCCACCTGGTTATCATTTCTTACCAACAAACCATCTCCAGTGCTCCCAGATATGCCTGGTTATTGCCTCTACCCTACCCTCACTTTGAATGAAATCCTTCAGTGTGCTTAGCCTCTCTGCTCCGTAATCCTCTCTTGATTCAGCTTTGATGGCTTTCACTGTACATGGGCAGTCAACAGCACAGGACCTGCTCCTCTCCTTTTTTCCAACTCCTCTTAGCTGAACTGTCAGTGGCTTTTAAGGCCATGGATGTCACCTGGTCAAATAGTGATACTCAGACCTTTAGACCTGTGTGCAACCTCTGTAGTGATACTGCCTCTCATGTTTTCACCTTGTAAGTCTGATGGCTAGATAACATAGCCACCGCCTTCATCATGCAGCCAAGACTGGGATTGCTCATGGAGGTGGAAGTTGATCAGCGATACAGTTGTGGGGGTTAATTTTATTAGCTCTACCTCATATATTCAGCTTTACAAAGCTAAGAGTAGGGTGCTGTGACTTGAGTTATATGGGATCATTTTGCATAAAGATTTATGTATCTGGTAACTTGCCAGAATTGGATTATTAGATCTGAATCACAGAAGTGTAATTTCTAGGCAAGAAATTCTTGTTCTTGTAAGATGAGAAGAGGTTCAAAACCTTAGTGGTTTGATTTGTGTATAGAAGTAGTTGGGGGAGAAGATGCATTTTGCATTGGCTGAAAAAAAAAAGTTTTGATTCCAGTGTGTTCATAGAATCATGGAATGTTTTGGGTTGGAAGGGACCTTAAAGATCATCTATTTCCACCGTCCCTGCCATGGGCAGGGACACCTTCCACCAGATCAGGTTACTCAAAGCCCCATCTAACCTGGCCTTGAACACAGCCAGGGATGGGTGTTGTCTGGATGCTTTTAGAACGTAAAGGTAAATGAGCACATCATATTTCTTGTCATGGAAACATGTCCTGCATTGGACTAGAACTGAGGTGTATATGTTCCTGGGACCTAAAGTTAGTGAGAGACTGGCCAGCTCTAAAGGTATTGTTTAGAGAGGTGGAAGATAGTGTGTATGTTGTGAGTCAAAAGGAGGGCTTTTTCTGAGGCTGTCGTCTTTGTACCTTGATACTTTGGGAGAAAGTAGATAAAGCTACAGTAATATGTTTTGGAAAGGACCTTTGGAAGTGACTTCATAAGGTGAAGTTGAAAAAGGGGGAAGAAAGGCTACGTACTAAAGCTGGGGTAGCTGGAAGGGACTGCAAGCACAAAGCAGTGGCTCATAGTGATAAAAGAACTGGTGGGGAGAGAGGTGGCAGTGGTAGAGCTATGAGGAACTGAAGACTCTGGAAACGTAATCAAAAGCAGTAGGCAGCTTGAAGTACAGATACTTCTGGAAGGTCTGCCTGTTGTTTTTGCAGTTTTCACTCAACAGTCAAAGGTTTATATATATCCTTTTTTGTACTTATGTGCATCCAATTTGAAACAAATACAAACTTTTCCATCAGCATTCCTGTAAGTATACTCAAGAAGCTTGTGGGTGTTGGGCGTAGACAAACTGTAACGGAAATATTCATGATCTTTGATCATGCCTAATACTGGAACAACCGAACTGATTTTTAATCCCGTTCTATTCCCATTGTATTTCTGTCTTTCAATCAAAAATGTTTTCTTTTGGTGCACTTCTAACTGAGGCAGGGTGAAGGAGGAAGGGCTGAGAGATGGTTTGCATGTAGGCAAACTCCTTTTTTTTTTTTTTTTTCCTTTTTTCTTATTCTAATCAACCTTGCTTCTCCCTTGTTGCTGAATAGCTATCAGGGAAGATTTTGCCATACTTTGCTGGTGAAAATGTGAAGGCTGAAACTGCCAAAAGTAAAAATGTTTGTTCTTGGTGGGTTTGTAATTTGACAGCCAAATGGGGTAGTTTTGGTTAGCTTCACGGTTCAAAATACCTATGCCAGGAGGCTGTGGGCCAAGCGTTTAATTTTAGCATTCATCCTGCTGTAGCAAGTTGGCAGTAATCTGAAATGATTGGTGGTTGTAGTTCATGCTCTGTGCAATACCATAACTTTTTTTACTTGGCGGGAAGAATGTGTAGCCTTTCTTATCTCTGTACTGATCTGGTATAATAGCAGTGTAATTAAATAAAGCATTTCAGATGGTATGTGAAGGTCAGAAACTTTTGTATTGTATCAGTTGCAGTGAGGATAAAAATACAATTCTGTACCCAGCACAGTCCGTGTTTGCTCTATAGTTAAGTTTATAGGACTTCGATGTCCACATACAATATGAAGATTCAATTAAAAGAACTTTTTTACACTGTCTGTACAATATGGTCTGTAGGAAAGGCAGGGATAGCTGGGTAATGGTATTGCTGGATTATTACGGTCTCTGCTTGCAGTATAGAAAAACAAGACGTGTCCATGTCCCCACTGTCCAGAGGAATAAACCAGCATCTCAAAATATGCTAATTAAAAGGGTTCCAGGAGTGAATATGTGTATGCACACCATCCTTATGCTTGCTGCTTAACAGCAGTGTCTTGATAGAAACTGTTGCCACGTTTCTTTTTCAGACTATTCAAACCATCCTCTGTGCAGTGCTGTGCAGCGTTTGAAATCCAAAATAGCTACAGTTAGCTAGAATGGCTTGTTCTGTTGTTTTTCATTATAAAGAGAATGTTTTTCTCAAAGAGGAGATCTGTCTTGACGTTTTTACACATCCCTGGTGCATTGAAAAGGAAATTTAGAGAGACACACTGTGTCTAGATCTCAAATACCCTGTGGTTAGAAAAGATTTTGTGTTGGGCTAGAGTGTTAAAGGTTTTGAACAAGCAGGCAAATCTTCAATTAGAAGCTACCTGTGGTTTGCCAGGTATAAAAGTACAGCTGTGTTACACAGGTAGGCTAAACATCAAATGCTGGATTTCTTTTGTTAATTCATGTTGATGACAACATTGCTCACTTCGATATCTTTTTGTGAGATTATGCGGTAAAAAAATAAATGTGGAGAGGATAGAATCAAGTAGTCAGTAGAGGAAATGTAAGAATGCCTTTGTGACCTGAATTTACTTCTTTTATTCATCTGCACTCTTAATACAGCCTTTATTTAGATGATTGGTCTCTTATCCCAAGGTGCTACTGCGTTCATTTCACAGGGTAGATCTGTCTGTAGGACCAAGTAAGGGAGGTGTCTGCAGGACCATACCCTTGGCTATTGCAGGGGCTGGAAGGGTTGTGAGGAGTAGAATGAGCGATTGCAGAGACATGAAGGGTAAGTCATACGGTTACAGCAATTGGGTTCTGACAGGTTCTTTTCCTGAACCTAGTTTGGCCACTTCAAGTGCACGTTCCACAGGGATGGAATTCAATTCAGGTCACTGATTCAAGGTTTTTGCAGGAAACCACCTTAAGCACCGTTAGTGTATTTTTAACGTATCTTCCTAGGTTCAAAAAACCCCAAAAACTAAAAACTGGACACAGAAACTGTATGTTGTAAGCCATGCCAGAACCCTTCATGGTTCATTAGCATGACTGAACGGGTTAGATGCACTGCATAATCCTCTGTCATTTTAGTCAGAGGAGGAGCTGAAGGGATACGGTGTTGCCAGCAGAAGTAGCAGGGGAGGGCTCTTGGTTGATTTGCACAGGACTGAAGAATTAGGAGACTTGAAAAATCTGTTCTTCTGTTTTAGCAGTGGGCTCAGGCAGTTGCAGATCCCTTTGACATCTCTACGCCTGTTACCTCTCATTTTTCAAAGTCACCTTTCTTGCACCCTGACCTGCCCCAGGTTGGCTTTGTGTGCTAGTCCAGACCTCCAAACTCTGCTCAAATCCCAGTCGTTCTTCTCACCTGATCTTTCTTCCTGGACTTTTTATCTGAGCTATTATCTGTTCTCCCTTGCCACATGTTCAGTTCTCTCCCCTAGCTCTTTGTCTCAGGCTTTTTGCCATGTGAATCCTTCACTGTCTTTTCATCTAGTCTGTGCCTTTTCATCATTTTGTACTGCCTGCTTCCCCTTGATAGACGCTTAGATGCTGGTTCCCTCTTTTAGTGTCCTGCTCTTACCCTGATACCTTTTGGGACAAATGGCTTCCCTCTCCTCTGGAATAAAAATTCACTAGCAGGGTCCAAGAGAACAGAGACAGGACATACTCAATGTGTCTCTCTGTGCTTACTTTCTGTACTGCCTACTATGTTTAAAAAAAAAAACCTGCAAAAAGTCCTGTTCACCACCTCCAGCTGGAGTGTGCTCAACTGGCTTGTGAGGCTGGCTCAGACTAAAACATACCCGTGAGTAAGATCTCCAAGGGGGTGGGTGGCATGTAAGGCACAGATGGCATCTTCAGAAATGTAGGTGCCAGATCTTAACAAGCTTCGGTGAGCACGTGCTAGATGAATTATTTTTTTCCATTTTGGTGTCTTCGTCTTGATATAGGGAGAAAAAAAACAAACCACCAAACAAAAAACCTCCTAGGAAAAGCCTGATCTGCCTACTTGTGTCTTTTTTTCAAAGACATGGGCCAATTGCAGCTTCTTGGCAAAAGCGTAAAATAAGTCACTTGATCAAAGCACCAAAGTCATGCAAATGTTCAGCTTAGGGCAAGCCGATAGCATAGCATCCTGTAAGCTGAAATATATGAAATTTGGCAATGTTAAAAGCATTTAAAGTCAGGATTGTATAAGAAAAGAGGTTTGAATAAAAACAATACTGCATGTTAAAATTTTAATTTAGAAAAAAGTTTATTTCTGAAAAGCCTTTATTTCTGAATCAGCCTTGCTGATTTAAGTGATATGTGTAATATAATATTGGTAATTACTTTTCTTCTGGACTGGGTTATGTTTTTTCTTGGGGAATCCTGTCTGTGAAGTGGTTTTGAATCCTTAGTTACAAAAGGTGTTTGCAACTATGTCTTTGTCTTGGCTCGTTCAGTCCAGCTGTATCTCAACAGCCATATTTACATGAGCAACCATAAATGTCTGCTGCTTTTTATTACTTGTTTCCTTGAGATTGAGTGAGTGTCTGTACCTCTGTATACTGTCCTGTTATTCATGCTTGTGCAAAGTAATTGTGTAGCTGTCGCTGTGAATTTGTAATATGTTTGCTTGTTTTGCACAACATTTGGGGAATTGGGGCCCTCTTTGTCAGACCTCTAATGTTGCTGTGGACTTCGTTTTCCAGTTCAGCAGAAGATGCCTTGATCTTGAGAAGGGGATGGTCAGAATTGCATTGTTGTTACATTGTTTTTGATTAAAATAGTTTATAGGTGGAATGGTGTTTTCCTTTTTTTTAAAGAGCTCTTCTAGCTTATAATTTACTGTATCAATGCTTTCATAGCCATATGGTTGCATATTGCGTCTGGGTATTTTTATCTTCTTGAATTTCTGTGCGTTAAAAGGCTTAGCAGGGAAAAGAAATAGCAGTGAGAATAATAGTCCAGACTGCAGGGTACCAGGTTGCACATTTTACCCTATTTGTTAGATTTCTTGAAGGCGAGCCGGTATGCTGTGCTTGAGATCTTGTGCGCAAGTGAGCAGGCACGGAAAGGCAGGAGCATTACTGATTTACAGAGGCGGGGTGACTTGGGATGTTCGGCAGGAAAAGGAACAGGAGTGGTAACAAGCAGCAGTAGTTGGTAGTAAAGGCAGGAGCAGGTTCCACAGCAGATTTCCCAGTATGAGTCAGTGAACGCACGGCTTCCCAGCTAGCTGTCAGGAGGAGCCCAAAACTGAGTCTTGCAAAAGAGATTCAGGGTTCATGTTTATCATGCGAGGTCATGTGATCTTACTATATCTTAACTTGCCAACTTAGCCTGACTCCGGAGAAGATCCTTTGCTGCAGTGCTTAACAAAAAAAAAAAAGGGGGGGGGGGGCGAAGAAGAACAAAAAAAAACCCAGAAGGAAAAATAAAGAAAATTGTGCAATGTGTGTTTATGCCTACATGATGCCAAGGAGACACTTAACAGTAAATAATCTGTGTATCCCTGAGGTAAGATACTGTTTCTGCTTTCCCTGCACAGTGCTGCTGCAGCACGGAGCTGATCCAAACATTCGGAACACCGATGGGAAATCTGCGCTGGATCTGGCAGACCCTTCAGCAAAAGCTGTACTCACGGGTAAGATGCATACATCTCTCGGCAGCGTTACCGGTAGTTCATTTTGTGTCTATAAGTTCAGCATCATAAGAGCTTTCTGCCTTTTTGAATTTTCTGTTGTGTAAGAGCATTTCTAAACTGTCTTTTACCACATTTTTATATTGATGTAACTGTTATTAATCTGCTGTGCTGCTGTAAGTTTGCTTATTCTACTTATGCTAATGCTGTAATTTTCTGTCATAACATCATTTATTATTCACTGTTTCTATGGTTTTTTTCTTTGTAATTGCTACCCAATGTACAGATTGAATAGGAGCCCCCAATCCCTGCAAAATAAAGAAAAAAAAAATCAGGTCAATTGTTTTAAGACCTTCACTGTTGAGCAAGCAAGGACGTTTGTGTAACTATAAAAGTACCTGTGATCTGAAAGACAACCTGCTACCAATTGCAGAGATCAATAGTTACATTATATTTTGCTGCAGATTCACATGCTACCCTTACCTTCCTCTTCCTCGTTACTTGTTTTAGGTAGAACTCTTACTCTCCCACCATTTTTTTTCCTTTTTAGGGGCTATTAGCTGCCAAACAATATGTTTCATGAAAATATTCTACAGATACAACTTTGTTTTTACACAGCTTTGGGTTTTTTCTAAATTAAGTGTTGTAGCATACCAGTAAGCATAAAAAGTATAATATAGTAGCCTGTCAAATCAGTATCAAGAAATATATGGTCCTCTGTGCTGATTTTGACATCTAGGAAAAAATGTTTAGAACAAAGTAATCTTGGATTTTAAAATATATACAAATAGATTTATAGAAAGGGATTGAGCAGCTGAGCTTCATTTGAAGAAATAGCTATTTTTCTTCTTTTGCCCTTATTTTCCCTATTCTCTCTCTCTCTTTATTGACAGCTTAATTTATAGGTTATGTGCTATGCAACACCCGTATTATTTCTTCAGATTATGTTCAGAGCGCACCATCTCCCTTCACTTTGTCAGGAACATTTCCTCATCTTCTTTTTCCAGTGCGCTGACTGCTATACATAATTATCTACAGCTCTGCAGTGATTTGAGAGTGCCTTTGGAACAATGCACTTTAAATACATATGATTTAGTTTAATTACTCAGTGTCAAATTTAAACACGTTCCTACAGTGTTAACACTAATGTTAGCTGTGCTAAGCAGGTTAATCTGACTTTTGGCTGTTAATGGGTACAGTTGCTGAGGATGCAAAGGGCACCAGGGTATCTCAAAGCTGTTAATGGATATCGGGCATTTAGTTGGCGGGAACTTGGTATACGTGTTGGGGGTTCCAGGCTCTGAGATGCTCTTCAGCCTACGCTTAAAGATCAACTTCAGAGGATAGTAAAAGACTTAGGAAGGTGTGTGATGGTGACTTTGCATTTGCTCCACCGAGTTCTCTGTGCACTAGATCACAACATTGTGCTTTAGGCAGTGGAGAGAGCAGCGTGTCACAGCAAAACAAGTGGAGGAGGTGGGTTAGAAGCAGCCTCAAATGTCCTGTCGAGTGCAGCAAGAGCCCTGTGTCCCTGGCCTCACCCCTGATCCTTCGTGCACCAGCCTCCAGTGACTGCAAGCTCTTGTGACCAATGGATGTTACCAGGTTGTGCGTATAAACACACTGCATGTGTGTTTATATGCTGCTGTTGGGGTGTTCTGTTGTTCGTAACAAGACATGCTTTTTGTATGTGTTTATTCTTCCTAGCAAGAGAATCAGCTTTTGGTTTTATCAGCTTTGTCCTCAAGGTGGCTCTTGGCTACGCTGGGCTCTCTGTGCTGTGCACCTGAGCTCCAGGCTGGGTAAACAGGGTTTGATTCAGGCTTTAGCTGCTGTATGAGTCACAATAACTGAAAAAGCTGACACTGAGTGCAATTTAAATGGGAGCTTTCTATTAAGAGCTTAATTTTTCTGGATGCTGCCCCGCTTTCTAGTATCTCTGTTAGGCTGCTACTTTCTCGTGCATTTTCCATATGTTGTTACCTTCAGGTCTTGCTTCATCCCTCTGGAAGAAGGGGGCTTAAGGGATTTCTTAGGATCTATCTGGCTTGGGATAATCTTTAGCTACAGCAATGCTTTGCAATTAGGTGCATCAGGACTTAAAGGTATTACTGGATTAAGGTTGAGTAGGATGTATTAACTTAATTTTCAGTATTTAACGTAGAATGCTGGGTTTTTAGATATGTTCATATTTAGAGCTTTTAAAAATGGAGTGATTCTGAAAGTACAATTGGTAACCGTTACGGTATTTCCATCTCTAAACAGAATGCTCATCAAGGCTGTTCTAATGATGTTATTTTGGATTACTCTTTCTATCAGTGTCTATGACAATAATAGACTTTCCCACATTGCTGCTGTATTGATTGTTGGAGAACAAGGTTCCTCTTACTGCCTTTTTTGACCAATTATTTGCATAAATTCATGCATTGATGTTAATCGCTTTACAAATGAACTGTGATTATAGTCTCTCTTTGACCTCCAACTTAGCAAAAGTGAACAGAAAACTTGTGGGTAATTGATTAAATCTTTTCAATTTTACAAAGAATTCTGTATGTGTTTTTTAAAAAAGATGTTCCTGCTGTGTAGAAAGCGTTTCTGGTGTTCTGGCAGCAAATGCTGAATCCACAGAGATTTGTTCTTTTCTGTCTCCCAGTCTAGAATAAAGTACAGTATCTTTTTCTCCTGAATTACAGTGAGGAAATATAACGCAGTAGTTTCTGGGATGACTTCCAGCAATTTTCTTGCAACGTTCTCCTAAAAAAAAAAAAGTTTTATAAAGGATGCATAATGCAAATGAAAAGCTAATGTTTTGATGGAAATGGACTTTGAAAATTCTTTATAGATGAAAGTGAATTTTATAGACATTAAACACTAAATTCCAGCTTCTTCAAAAAAGAAAAAAAAAAGGAAAAAGGGGAAAAAAAAAGTTATATAACTGGGGAATCTGCTATTTACTATTTAAAAATAAAAACAATCGTTTTTCCCCTGCTGCAGGATAAGCAGCATTTCTGTGAGCCAAGCACTTAGTGATTGAGACTTCAAGGGTGAATATTTTTTTTCCTTCCTTAGCATCCCTTAATGTTCCTGAATCAGGTTGTCGGAAGAGGAGTGTAATCCCCTTTTTGTCTAGATTGAAGTGGTATGTACAGACTCCAAAAACATATTGCATCTAAAAAACAGAGCCGTTAGACACGTCAGATTAATATCCTAGTTAATTTTATTTTAGTTTAATTGCCCTCGGGGTGTGTAGTTTCTGAGATGGGGGCTCATCTTTGTTGCTGTACACAGTGCTGTGAGACTCCCATCCAGAACAGGGCCTTTGGGAGCTTTTGCACTACAAGTCATATTAGTCTTCATTATTCTCTTGTGCTGCTTATTGCCTCTTTAAACATTAATATACTTTTATATCTTTCCTGTACAATATATGAAGAGTCAACAACGTTGTTAATGATTTATGTGAATGATATATTTTCATTTTTCGCACAGTGATGCTTTTTTGCCACTTCCCCATATTATCTACTATTTGGAATGCTTTCTCTGTGTGAATGGTTGTTCTTTGTACTTGACCGGTTTCCAAAGCTGTTATCAGGAGCTGAGGGCACTTTGGTTGGATAATATGTTCTTGACTATTCCATGCCACTGTTTTGTAATGTTGGTTTAGGTTTGTTGCAAGGATTACTCCCTTGAAACAGGTCAAAATGAAAAAAGTTTGGAAACTGCTGCACCTTCAGGTTAAAGGAAGATTTCTTGGGTACGAAATAATGTCTTGTCTGTTAATAGAATAAATTTTCAAAGTTAAACAAGACTCTGATCTTCCTACTTACTATGGAAATAATGTCTTTTACAAACAAAGTGTGTAGGTCCTATTGAGCGTTTCTCACTTCTGCTTTTCGGATGTGAAGGACAGCTTGATGAGTGAAAGTACAGCTGGGCTAAGGTTACCAGAAGTGTTAATGAGGATTCATGTTTTCATCTATTTGTCATGTCAACTTTTTAATTTAAGTGGGGAGAGTAGTCCATTTATTGAAATATATTTGCACAATTTTTTTTAAAGTGAACTGCCATCTAGGCATAATTTGCCTGCAAGGAAGGGAAAAAAATCTGATATTTCACTACAAAAAGTTTACTGAACTTTAGAGAATGGAAAATGGGTCCTAGGTACAATTCATCCATTTTAAAATTAGTGGGAAGAGAAGAAACAATTTTAGTTTAGGTTAGTTTTAGTCTCACTGTGGCACCTTTACAACTTGACCACCTCAAATCCTTCTGGGTTGGTGGTTATTCCTTTCAGGTACTCTTAGGATTTTGAAGGCATTCTGGATAGACACTAGCTCTTCATTTTGGGACATACCCACCTCCTGCAGCTTTCCTTTTATTGATCTGAGTCTTACACAGTGTACTCTGAAATCAGATTATTTGCACTAGGTGTAGTTTCTGTTTTTAAGAAATGGTACAATAGATGTTAGTGCAAAAGGAGAAGCACTTTAAGGGTAAGGAGGGCAGGTGCTGCTAGGATGGTTTGGGCTATCCTTTTATCTGGGTTGTTGTCCTTTCTGAGGGTGACACTGGGCTCTGCTGCCTTAGAGAAAAGTGGAAGAAACCCAGCAATTAAGGGATATCCTTGCACTGCAGAAAATTTTCACCTTATTTGTTAAAGGCTGTTGGCATACATCTTGAAGCAAGAGGTCTGACAGGCCTTTTCCAGCACTCACTTGTGCTTTGAATGTATGTTTTTATGGTTGTTGTTTGTTTAGCATTCAGGTAGCTAACCTGAAGATTCATTCAGCATCTTATAGTTGCTTTTACAGTCTTTGGAAAGATGTGGGCAAAATGTACTTGTGGCAGAGACCTAATGTAAAGTCTACCATTTAGCTGGCTCTCATCTAGAAAGTCTAACTAGATCGTTATATAAATCTTGTGTGCTGTTTTCAGAGAACATCATAATTGTGACTACTTCCTTATATTTGCAAATATATAATTCTAAAAAATCTCATCTGCTGTGTGGTCTGGTTCCCACTTTCCTCTTTGAAGGAAGTGCAACAGTTACTTGGCCGGCCAGGAGTGAAATGCCTTCCCTTCTCAGTTCTGGCATGGTCACATTTCCATTTCATTTCACATTTCCTTGTTTTCACATTGAGAGGAAAGAGGAAGAAACAGTCCTCTCTTTGTTCTAGATGCCATGTCCTACCTCATGTGCTCTTCTGTTATGTTTCTTCTTCAAGAAGAGCAGTCTGTGTTCTTTAGACTGTCTACGTACGTTTCACTTCAGTAAAAATGAAGTTGCACTTTGGTGATACTGCATTATTATTTCAAGATAGCATATCTTGATTTGAGCACTGTGCTCTAGTACAGTGTCCAGTTGACTTCTGTAGTGATGATTTAATAGCTTTCATGACATTTTTTTTATTCCAGGTTTTATTCAGACTAAGCTTGTTTTTTATTATCTTTCTGATTGCAGAAATGAGAGCTAAATGTTTTATGGGAGCCTCTAAAGGAATTCTGAATTCTTAAATTTGTGGTTTAGATTACAGTAGAGTTCCAGATGATTTATATTATACATGCAGTGTTTGTTGTTTTAATTTGTCAGTACTACTTTAGTCTACCCATTTTATTGCCCGTTCCCTCAGTTTGTCTTAGGTCCTTCTAATTTCTTCAGCTTTCTCTGGTAATTGAATAATTAAAATGTTTCCTTCAATGTGTTAGATTATTTAACACAAGTTTCAGTGTATTTTGTCATAAAGGAATGAAGTCACTCCTGTTTTTAAGTATCTGATCCTTGGAAGTAGTTTGGTTCTGATGCCATGACTACATAACTTCTTTAATCTTCTACTGAAAGGACTTGTGCAAGGCTTTATGTGAGCTGGTATGTATGTTCTTTTGCCTAAATTTTCCATTTCCATGTCTTAATGCTCTGGATGCTCTTGTTTCAGAGGGGCTAGTTTTAGGATAATGAGAGTTTATCCTCTTCCCCCACTCCCTATTTTAGAGATGAGTGCTATCATCCTCATCTTTTGTTTAAACTTAATTGTGTGCCTTGAAGCTTCTTTGGAATGTGGCTTTCTGGCTAGATCAGACAACTTTTCCTTCTTATTTGTATCCTCTATTTAGGCAAGGAGTTAAGTCTGTAGTCTGTTGTGTAGGTAGTCAAACAAGAAGGGGCACTGTGCGATTCAGGATTAGTGTTCTTATGAAAAGCATGGTACAGATATACACCATCCCCTCTGCCAGATTTTTCACTCTTTTGGCTTTCCTTTTTACCGTGATATCCATTTAGGAATATTTAGTAAGAACTCTTTGAATGGAATCAAACTCTTAACTTGTCAAAGGAACAAATTATTCTTTCAAAGCTTTCACAAAGCATCTTAGAGAAGTCTTTCAGTTCTCCATTTCTCAGCTCTGCTATTGTATAGGATTTTCGATGCTTTAAAAGCTTTCAGAAACGCAATGTACACAAATTTATTTAGCCTATACTACACACTGACATTTAACAACACCAAACTCAAAAGAAGTTTTTCTTCCTAAGATTTGTTGTTATTCAAATGGACAGAATAAGAAATGAGATCTCTAAACCTTGTAAGCAAAGAGCCCAAAATGTATTTTCCATGCTGCCCGAGGAAAAATAATTGCAGAAACATGTAAGAAGCGTTTATATTTCCATAGTGCATCAGAGCACTCATTATCTTTTTGCTTTCTGTCTTGAGCACTGACTACTCTTATACTTCATGGAATTTTTTTCTTCTTCTGTAAATGTTGATTAGATAATTTTGTTTGTTGTTAAATTTAGGATTTGTTTGTTGACCTTTTTTTTTTTTTGCTTAGTCTGTGTTGTACATTTCTGGTTATTAGTAGCAATTTCTGTCATTCCTGAGACCAAATACTACTTTGACCTCTACTACATTTTTTCATTGTCCATGGATAACTTTTCTGGATTGTATCAAAATGGCTTTTTCACTCTCTATACTGCATGCAATAGTAAGCCAGGGTGAAGTGGTAAGAAATGAATGGAGAATGTTATACGACGGAACTTCTCTCTTATTTGTTTGTAAGTAGGATAGCCATGTTAGATAGATAGTTGTAACTATTTTAATGTAGTTTTGTGTGTTATCTTTGATTCTAACGTGTAATCTAGTCTATAAGCAAGCATGGAACGTTCTCGAAAATAAACTTTAGCTAGCTGGGTAATTCCTGAAAAGTTCCCATTGCTTTTATCTCTTGTACTGTAACTTCAAGAGCAGTCTTTCATACTTAGACTTTCTTCTGAAAGTGAAGCCATGTTTAAATTTTGAAAGCAACAAGTCACTCTTAACTATGAAATCTGTGGATTCTGTGAATGTGTAGACAAAAGATTTAAGACTATTTTTTCTGGGCTGAACAGATGAATCTGAAAGAATGTTAATGTTGTGTAAGGAAAATACTGCCTAGGAAGTGGGAGAGGCAGACAATCTTAATTTTACCCTTTTATGCACATACTAGGACACAGACTCTGCTTACGAGTACCCCACTGCCTCATTCAGCAGGATGAACGGCTGTGTGCTGGGGAGGAATCAGGACTGCACAGTGAAGGACAACGTTGTCCATATGGGTCCTGCTTCATTTGAGGCAAAAGTTGAAAAGAAGAGTGAATAGTGGAAGACAAGAAAAAAGGGCTGCATATATGGTTAAGGCAGCTAAGTACTTCCTTTGGAAAGAGAATTTTCTTCTTGATTCTGACCAGTATTTCCACATGGTCTTGGAGTGTCATTCTAACATACTGAAGAACAGTGGGGTTTTGCTGTTCTACTTCATCTCTGGTAGCAACTGAGTGAAGATTAATTGCATCCTGCTATAAAGCGTGTAGGTTTGAAGTGCCTCATGTTACTTCACTGCTTCCCAGGCAAGGAAGCACTCTTAGAGAAGGAAGTGTGTGGTAGAAGTAAGAGACTATTCTTCTCATTCTTTATATATAAACATGATGATACCAGCTCATGCAGCTGTTTTACGCAGTAGTCTTATCTGCTCTGTCTAATGCTATCCATCTTCTGGTCCCAGTTCCAGGACCCAGGCTTATCCTTCTTAAGCCTTTTATCTTGGTCCCTGCATCCTGCCGACAGATTCACGTGGATACACGTGTGCACCCCTTACTTGAGATCTCCATCCTTTACTCTGTCTCTGACTAGGCCTGTAGGTGTGGGTTTTATTTTTTTTCCATTGTCTTCTAAATTCTTCACCCAGAATCCATGATTATGGGTGAAGAATTGAATGGATGGATTATGGATGAAGATAATGATATCTTCAGCTTCTCTGTTCAGCTAGCTTCCTGAATCTACATCTCATTCTTCTTATCCTCCCTGCACCTACTTGTTCTCAGGCAATTTCTGATTTGACTTCCATTCTCCTTTTCTTGAGCTAGCAAAATAACTCCTTTGAGACTGTTAAGTAAATGCCCAGATTTCAAAAGAATTTCAATACCATGAAGAGATTGTGTTATGTTTCAGGTTGCTAATTGTAGCTTTCTAACCTCCTCCTTTTATGTTAGTCGCTTTTTATTTTTCCTTACTTAATTTCCGCAAGAGCTGCTTTTGAGTTTGAAGGAGAATGCAAACTTTGGAAGCATTTTATTTTAAAGGATTTGTTTCTTTTAAAATAACTAACCTAGCCAGGCGTGTGTGGCCTGAAAGGTCATACTGGAATAATCTCAGTAAGAAGCATGGTTCTGATGTCTTGCTTGCAAGCCCTTACTCAGATACGGTCTTCTAGTATGAAGCTGTGTCAAACTCGACAGTATGTGTTTGAGGAAGATTTGCTCTCTTATAGCAAATTTAATAATACTGCTAAAAGTAAATCCAGAAATTGATCTGATCGGCAGGGATATGTCAGTCTAGGGGAAGGTTTCTTCCAGTTCTTTCAAATTGAAGAAGAGTTGAAAGTAGGCCCTTCCAAAAGCTCTTGGTTTGGTCACATTGCTGCCGAGCGCTGCGGCTGCGTTGGGCACACTTTCTGTACAGAGCTGCTGCACCAGTTCTGTTGTGGTGGGACTGGGCTTGTTCTTGCCAGCTGAGAAGTGCTCCTGCCTTGCTGAGTGCCAGGCATGGGGCACATCCTGAGTTCTCTGTGGTGCAAGGCACTTGGCTGGGTCAGAGCCATTTTCTTCCCTTTAATTTTACTACACACAGGCTAGATATGATTTAACTTCAAGGATAAGACTTTAAAAAGCAGTTAATACTCAGGGACTTGGGTTCCTGAGTTACATTTTGTTAATTTAAATGATCAACTGTTTTTTAGGGCAGTGTTTGGAAAGGAGAAATAAAACTACTTTTTGCTTCCACTGTTTCCTTATGAGGCATTAAAATGTCTAAAATAATTTTTGTACAAATGTGTTTAATGCCTTCACCTATTGCTTGTGTAACTTGTATTTCTTTGAAAACTGTTGTGATAGTTCCGAAGTCCCTGTGGCTTCATTAACCTAGGATTTAAGATTGTGATTGCTCTCACTTAGTAGGAAATCCATTTTTGACAGTACATCTGAAAATTCTTCTTAGATCAGACGATTTAGACTTGAAGTTGTGACAGTCCTTTGCGGATTTATTTGCAGCTCTTTTAAACTTCCATGCTTCAGGTTTTGTCTTGGCATTTGCTGGTGGTGCCCCTCTTGCAGCGGGGTTTGAAGTGCAGCACGTGTGCTTGTCTCGGATATCCCATTTCACCTTGGGAGGCTCCATCACGAACTGAACAGGCTTGTGCACTGGACTCTGCTGCTGCTTTTGCTGCTTCCACCAGTTCCTATCTGCTTTCCCATTTATGCAGTAAATAAAACAGGTGTCCTACAGTTAAGATTTAGTTTGTTGTGCCATCCTTCCTTGTTTGTATAGTGAATATCGGTCATCGTTTTGCGGAGAGCGAATCAGGGATTCTGCAAAAGGGAATGTGTGGTATGATCATAGAAG
The DNA here is from genome assembly GCA_033628505.1 of Tringa tobata. Classification (NCBI taxonomy): domain Eukaryota; kingdom Metazoa; phylum Chordata; class Aves; order Charadriiformes; family Scolopacidae; genus Tringa; species Tringa tobata. Next base: position 20,956,365 of record JAHREE010000245.1, read on the forward strand.
AATGCACATATATGCAAGTTGCATGGGAAGCCAATCAGATATTGGAGAGGAATGTGTTTTAATATAAATAGACTGCTGTAGCATTTCCTTTTTCAGTCTTTGCCCAGTATTCTCCTTTATTCCTGTCCCTCATTTGCCTAAGTGTCTTCTCACTTTTCCCCTGTCTAATCCAGGCAGCAGCCTTCAGCAACCTACAGTCGAGACAGATGCACTTGGAGTTTTCAGATTGGCCATACTAGGTGTTTCTTCTGACTTTGGATGATGATCTGAAATGTCTAGATGTTAACATTTCTTCTCAAAGAAGTTAGAAGAGGTTCTATATTTTGTTCAAACATACAAAGCATTATGTATGAGTTTCGTGGACAGCACAAAACACTCTTTGTCTTGTAGATGTGGTGCAATTCTTTTAGTATCATTTTAAAAGTTCCACTGAGGTATGCAAGAATTTCAGCCTGAAGGATTCAAAGTTGGCAGAATTACAATGGAAACTAGTCTCTAAATCATAATTGTTAAGTAACCTTTCGTTTCCTAGCAGCTATCAGAATAGCTACCAGCTCTGTCTGCAAGTAGTATATTGAAAAGAGTCATATTTCTTGGATGCAGCTTGTTTTGGTTCCATGTGCTTCTGAGCTTAGACCACCTACCTTGAAGTCTTTTGAAATTAATTTCAGGGCGTTGGGGACTTTTATAATTGTAGAAATATATAATGGAAATGGAATTGACTGGACTTATTTGATGAATTGATCTGATTCAGCAGGCTCAGATGCAGTTTATATTTCATGTGGCCAGGGGTTAATTCGTTGTTGTGCTGCACAAAACTTTCTAGGGGTGAATGAGGAGATGCAAGAAACTTATACTTGGTATCGTGTAACTTCTGCCATCACTTCAACTGGCTCGTATCGACAGGCCAAGCGCCACAGGTCTGATGGGGCTTGTCCTCATTGTCCTGACACCAGCCTGGTGTCTAGACCCTGAGACCATCCACCCCATTTCTTCTGTTGAAGGGGCAGTGAAGAGAGGAGAGAAGGGAACGGGAGGAAGGTAACCTACAGCAAATACCTGTAACCTTCTTTATTGGACAGGTTGCAAAGAATAGTTTGAGTCTGTAAGAAACTCAATTTTCTTTCTAGAAATATTCCATGTGTCCTTCTACAGTTGAATATAGCACCATTTGGAGTCTGAATGTGGAAGCTTGGTGCATCTCTACTTAGAGTATACTGTGCATAAGATTGAAATAGAGCTGCATTGCTTCTGTTGTATTTTACATATGCTTTTTTAATTTTGGAGAAAGTTTGTTTCATACTGGGCATGTGGTGTGCCAGGAGCATTTTAATTTAAATTCTCATTTTTATTATCAATAAAAATGAGGCAATTCCCATGTGTTAGAAAACAACAGTATCATACTTACGTAGTTACTTTCAGAAGTGTTGTTTTCCATTGGTGCACGAAGAGACTTCTAGAATGGATGCTTCTTGCTGAACAGGTATTTTACTGTTAGAAGTTTCTCAATAAACCAGTAAGTTTCTACCAAACTAAGTAGCCATTTCAGTGGTGACTAATTCATTCAAGGTATTGCAAATAATGTAAGTATTGACTGCTAAGATTCAGAAGTCCCAGGCTTTAGAGTATTGTGAGCTTCTGTTTCAACTTTCCTTTTTCCAGGGGGGAAAAAACCCACCCCAGTCTCAATGGCTTTTTTAAAGAAATTATAAAATGGTTTAATTCTTAAAATTATTTAATTGTCAAACAAAAACCATCTTTGACCTACCTTTGCCTAAAACAGAACATAGCTTAGATATTCTAAAACCCAGACAAACCAAACTGTGTTTATATTGTCCCAGGAGGCTGGAGTAAGAATGGAGGAAAACTACTTCCATAGTGTTTGTCTTATTTCTTAATTTATCACTGGAAGGCAAACAGGTCTTGTGGTGAGCAGTTTTGATGCATGAACTTGAATTTCATAGAATATGATGTATTTTAGGTTGTTTAGGTTGCACTTAAAAAAATCTTTAAAAATTTATTTAAGTAGCTGGGCATTTCAGTTTTTAAAGTTGTGTGATGCCAGTATGTGGATTTGCGACTGGGGAACATGGAAAGTTTAGTTTAAGATGGAGAAAACCGGGTTGAACTGTTGTTGAAAACTTTAAGCACTTTTGTCTGCTGAAAATTTCAGGCTCAACAGAAGATTTATTAGCTTCATTTCATGCTTTCTAACTATTCGTTGTGATCATTAAATAACAATCAAGGCTGTTTCTGTGTGAAGAGAGATCACTTGTTGTACTTCAATTTTCACTGGGAAGAGTAAGTATTAGCATTTAAATTGAAATTGCTAATTTCTCCTTGCGTATGTCCTTAGGGCTCAATCCTGCCAGATGCTGAGCATTCTAGTTGTAATCCAGGAAAGATCTGGGGTTAAGTTGGGTTTTTTAAACATTATTCGCTGAAGCAGGGCCACAATGTTCACCATATCTAGAATGAAGATGAAAGCCTCATGAGGTGAAGGTTGCACTGGGTGGTGTTCTGCTTTGGTGTACTATGGATGACTTGTGGGCAGTGGTTGTAGTCTGCATCTTGTGAGCAGACAAAGCCATCTTCCAGATTTTATAAAATAAAGCAAGTTACTTGTTTAAAGTATCTTTTTTTTTTTTTTTTCTGCACTTATTTTAGGAGAAGCATAATATGTGGATATAAAGGAATAATTCAGGTCAAAGCAGTATTTCCCATCAGAGTAATAAGCAGGCAGACCCATTATTTTGCCTTTTCTGTTTTAATTTTCTTTGTGGACAAAAGAACACAGGTGCATTTTTCTTCTCTTTAAAAATTTAAATTAAAATTTCTAAGCTGTAAAGAGCGTGTCTTTAATGTGATGGTTGAGTTTTCATTACTGTCCTCTTTCATAACAGTTTCATAACACTATCCTTGATGGCTAGTCAAGAAACTGTTGTGCTCAAGTATGAGAAGGCAGGACTTGTCCTTCAAGTGTCCTGTGTCTTTGTGAGTCAGCCTTTTTTTGTCCAACGTAATTCCTGGCTACAAGGTGTCTGTCTCGGTGCTCCCCATAAATATGGGGGCTCACAGTTCAAACGCCTTCAGTTCTGGGATTAACACGGGATTTCTTTCTTCTTCAGCTTTCTCCCACAGCCTCCTGCAGTCACTGCAGTGCAGTCTTCTCCTTTGGGGATGTGGTTCTTCACGGTGGCACTGGCAGGGACCTTCTGATAATTCAAGGGCATGCAACAAACCTTGGAAATCTTCCTATGTTGATTTCTCTTTACTGCACGCAGCACAAGGGAGACATAGAACAATATTGTCTTCTGTCTGCATTTATCTTTGGTCCCCTTTTGTAGAAATGAACATTGTTGCTTTTTCTTCTTGGAATTCAACAGCTCTTTTCCTCTGATTTCATGACTAGAGTTGGTTCTTCTAGGTGGGGGGGCTCTTTCTTCCTATGCTTCCTGTTCATCCAAATCCCACCTGGTGAGGCTAACTGCTGCTTTTTTGTTTGGGGTGTTTGTTTTTTTGTAGAGTTTGTTTGTTTTTCTGGAGGGTAAAAGGATTTCACTGTGTGTCAGGGCTATTGTCAATCTCTTGGGGATGTACTATTTGGAGACTCTTTCAGGGCTAAAGGAGTTTTCTCTGAAACTAGGTTGAATTTGTCATTTGTACATGGCTTTATCAGACTGTCATGAAGGTTCATAGTTAATTTATCATTAGCATTATAGTAAGATTTATGCTAAGCCTCTAATAACTTTGGAGGCGTTTTTAAAAAGCAGGACCTCCTTGGGAGGTAAGAAGTCAACTGTGCCTGTGAAAATGCGTCAGCTGTGGTCTGTCTTTATCGTATACTTCTTTCATACATGAAAGAGAAGCTCTAGCAACAAAGATGCAGCCTTCCATGTCTCACAAGCCTGTTTGCTTTAGAGACTTTTCTAAATTACATTTTCCTTTGTGATTTTTACCTAATTTAGTAGCATTTAATCATATGTTTTATAATTTTTCCCTGTAGTACAATGGGACTGTTCTTATGCTTAACAGAACTATATGATTAAGTGCTCTACTTGGTTGGTGACATTGAACAGTTTCTAATTTTACATAATAGCTAATGTATTGTCCGTTTTGTACCAAGACATAAAATTTTGAATTGGTTACCACATTGTTAATAGAAAATTTTCATGCATCTGGCAAGCTATAACATAAATTAAGCAAAAGTCTTTTGGTGCTTTGGAAATGCATTGATAAATCATACTTATGTTATGTTAAAAAACTCTAGACCATAAAGTATGGATGTATGTGTTCTGTGCTATTGATGATCTTTCATAAATAGTTAATAAGTATCTGAAACCTTTGTTTTCCATGATGCTTTTTCTACTCCTGTTCCACAAAGGTAGCTACGTTTTTGTTCAGAGTAGAATAATAGTTTTCAGTGGTAACTTAGAGGCTGCATAGCTGAGATTTGTTATAGATATGATAAATAGATGCTGGTGTCATTTTACTTTTCCTTGGAAATGCTCACAGGCCCCAAAATTGGACAAAAGAGGATTTATCCTCTGTTGTGATTCACATAGTCTAATAATTCCTTTATAACAGAAGTAGGCTGTGTCCTGATATCTTATTAGTTTGAATTTTTTTTTAAGATTAGGCTTGCTTCTTTGTGGATAATAAGCTTATTTCTCTGCTGCTTTGTTCCAGACTCCACAGATCCTCCTGCTTTGGGTGATAAAACTTATTATGCTATACGTGACTCGTGTATTTTTCATTGTTGTATGTACTAGTCCTTTTAAACAACTTTGGAGATGACATGAGGCAGCAGAAATTCTGTGATTAGGTCAGCTAAGTTTGGTCTTTAAGGATTGATCACAAGAAGCAAGTTGCAGAGTTAGGGCCTAAATTAGCAGGGAGAAACACAAGCTATCTCAGTGAACAAGAACTGTTCTATAAAATAAAAACAAACAAACCAACCCCCTCTCACTTATCAGGTAGGTAAAGGGAGCACAAAATACTCTTTCTCTCTTCTTAAGGTCATGGAAGAGAGCCTGTGAGTTTAATTCTCTACTCTTCTGATTTCCCTTCCTTCTATGCATGTATAGATGCATTACTGGGTTAAGAGGACTGTGTCAATGACCACACTGTTTTTAGCTGTCTGATTTTAGCACTTCATTGGGAAATTGTTTTCATATCCCCAAGCTTATTCCTTTGGAAGTGGCAATTTATATAGCTGTGGCTGAGAGAGTTAGGACAGCTTGGGTGTGTGGCAGGGATGCCCTAGGCTCCACAGAACATAGGGCAACTATGTCTGTGTTAAGCCTGGACAAAATCTTTAGAGATAGAAATAAAATGGCATTGTTTAATTGACCCATAGAAGTTATGGTCCACCTCCACAAATCAGCTGAAACTTCCTTTATTAAAACCTCAGGTCAATTATAAATTATACAGTTTCTATAAAGCTCCAGACCTTGGAAGACATGGGTGATTGGCTCCATGCGAGCAGCAAACTGACAGCAAAGTTCCTGTCACCAGGTCTCTCCCCCTGCACCTTCCTCAGTTTCCTGCAGTCCCTTCGCTGTTTTCACAGTCCTAACTTTGTTAGAAATGGCAGGAGGACCCTGAGGTCATTCCCTGCCTTCCTTCTCCTATTTTCTTTTCACATTTCTACTTGATGCATCTTGTTTTTGGACGTGGTGCCTCCAAAAATTAGGTGCCTCTCTTGCCTTCCACAGACAATTTTACTTGTTGACACATGGAAAAGGCAGGCAGACCTGACAAGTCAGAAGATAACAATGCAGGGCTCGCCTGAGACTTATGAAGTATCTGTTGTGACGAGCATATTATTTACAGCAAAGCAGCAGTGGGTTTAATTGGAAACACTAGACAGTGCTGTTATCTTGAAATTTCAGAAAAATACTACTTTAGACAAAGCCAGTAACTTTATTCTTTATTTCTGGTAGAGAGAAACATTGTTCTCCGTGCTACTGAAAACAGAGAAAGGAGTCATTGAGCATAGGAAGCTGATGTTCTGTTGCTCAATTTGAAAGAGTCTGTACTGCCTTGTATAATGATATTAATTAGTACAGGAATTCATAGAATCATAGAATGGTTAGAGTTGGAAGGGACCTTAAAGATATTAACGTTAAATATATTAATAAATTCTGTGTTGTTTGTCAAAATGGTGAACTAGGAGTCTTCCTGGGAATAAACAGATGCAAGTATGTACACCTGAGAAAAATCTACACAGCACTAACAGATGTATAATTTTTTTCTCTCTGTATTGCCAGTTGTTTGAAGAATGAGTCTCACGCTTCATTCATGGAGTTGTAGCAGATAGTGAACTCTTGAGATGTTTATTAATCCTAAAGTTAAAAGGAAGCTAAAAGAGCTGGGTGTGCTTCTTTTTAAGAAGAATTCTTAGATCGGTCCAGTATCCTCAGCTTACTTTACGTGTAAGCCATGGGATGTGTATCAAGGTTTTCTGGACATCTGAAAGAATGACCAAGGCCTATTAGTCATCTCCTTAGTAACTTGTTTACTACTTTAGTGTGAGTTCCCTCTCTACAGGTTTCAGTCCTTCATGAACTTCTGCAACGTGGGTTCTTCCCATGGGCTGCAGTTCTTCAAGAGCTGCTCCAGCATGGGTTCCCCATGGGCCACAGGTGCCAGAAAACCTGCTTTTATGGGCTCTCCATGGGCTCCAGCTTCCTTCAGGGCATATCCACACTGCAGCAGGTGGATATCTGCTCTGGTGTGGTCCTCTATGGGCTGCAAGGGGGAATCTCTGCTCTGGCATCAGGAGCATCTCCTCCCTCTCCTTCTTTGACCTGGATATCTGCAGGGCTGTTCCTCTCACATTTTCTCACTCCTCACTTGGCCCAGCATTTTTTTTTTTTTACCCTTTCTTAAACATGTTACTGCAGAGGCACCACCAGTGTCACTGATGGGCTCAGCTTTGGGCAGCAGTGGGTCTGTTGGAACCAGCTCTAAGTGGCTGAGTCCAGCACAGGGCAAACTTATGAGGGTCCTTTCTCAGAGAGGCCACCCCAGCAGGACCTCCTGCTACCAAAACCTTGACACCTGCACCCAGTGCAGCTTGAAAGCTAGATACATGAAGTCTCCTTTTGGCCATGTTGAGAATCAGATTTGTTAAAAGCATTGTTAACTTCAGCTCACAAAATGAACATCTGCTGTAATGATTGATGTCCACTGTGTAACCATCTATTATACATACAGTGCCGTCAGGCTAATTTGAAATACAGCCATCTGGACTTTAACCTCAGTTATTTAACTTTGCCCATACCAGAAAGCCCTTTGGGTCCACGGTGTGAATAAATCAGTCATTCTGCTTCTATCCAGCATGTCTACAATGTATTTGTGTCGTCTTTTAGTTTTCTTTCATGTTGGTGTTGTCTTTTTTTTTTTTTAAATAGAAATCATGTTTATGTGAAGAAAGGTTTAATCTCTTTCTCACTGTAACACAGCTTAAATTTGCAAATGGCTATCTTCATATTAATTCTTATCATAATGGGGGGCAGTGTAAAAATAGATGTGCATCCCCTGGCTCAAAACTGTGCAACTTGCCTCTTCACATTTTACATGTAGTTTTTTGGGAACATTTTTAAAACAGGGATATTGAATTTTCTGGTTTATGTTGTTATCTTTCCTGAAAAATATTTGCCCCTGGAGAAGTTAGATGTGAAAGATTATCTAAATACTTGTGATTTGAACCCTCAAAAGAATTACTCCTGAATGTGAGTAATGATACTGTTTTCTCAAGCCATACCTGTTCTTGGAAGAAAAATGTACCACTCTAAAAAATTTAAATATCTCACTTCTGCAGTAATTCATAAGGTTTTCCTGAGAGTTTTAGCCGTAATTAAAGCGAAAGTCTGTGTCATTACAAATACCATGAACTTTCAGCTCCTCAAAGAAAAGCTCTTCTACAAAAATGCAGAATGTAATAGTAATTTGTTCATGTGCACTAAAAGCAGCTATCACTTTTGGTATATTTGACTGCTGAGAATTTTAGTCATTTCTACTGCATTTTGCTTTATAGTACCAGCTACAAGTCAGGTAAGCATTTTTAAAATGTACCTACATTTCATTTGGCATTGCAACAGCAATGGTGGTTAATATTTATCTAAACAAAACCTCTATAATGTTAAAACAAAAATTATGCTAATTAAGATAACACTTTCCACTTTAAAACAGCATCTACTCCTCCATATAGAGCAGATATAAATAAAACTGAGGATATTAAGTATTGCATTTAATGGGTAAGGAAATTGTCATGCTGTGCGACTACTTGCCAGAAATTTTATTTATTGGCATTCTTCCTGCCCCAATAAGTCTCTAACATTTTCCAAAGGCTTCAGAGCTGGTACTTTAGCTAATAATTATTTTTATTTTTGGCATCACAGCCGTAATAATAATTACTTAGAAGTTCACAGGTATGCTTCTAACATGTCCCTCTACCCCCTCTTTCTGCATAGGAGATCCCTAGGAAGCATGTAGTTTCCTATCTATTATTGTGACTTTTCTGTGTCCATTCTGGTCTTTAGGATTAGTAGGAGAGGGATGTTGAAATGACTCTATAGAGCCATTCACAACGTGTGTGCTCTGCAGAAAGCACAGAGGGAACCACCTGTGGCTTTTTCTGGTGCAAGGAGAAAATCCCATTATGGGAGATAGGCACTGGTGTATTTGCAGTGGATGCGAGACCAGTTAATATATAGTTAACCAGTGTGCCAAAACCTGACAAGCAAATTATCCTCTGAAGGTACCATCCAGACTGCTGAAAGAAAATGCTTTTCCAGGTCCACCTCCCACGTCTCAGGGTGGCACTACGGCTTGTGTTTTTCTTTTGTGCCAGTGTACCTTGTGCATCTTTCTGCAGAATAGCATACTTTTACCAAGAGGTCACTCCTCTTTTTCCCCCGAGTTAATAGTATCATATAATGCATCATGTGTTCAGTCTGGTAAACTTGATTTACACATATTCAAAAGCGTTAAGTCTAGAAAGATTTGTACAGGTAGGTTTTTTGTCTCCCCTTGGCGTTTTAACGTTGCTGCAGGCCAGGTGCACAAACCAGTCAATTTGAATGCTTCCTACAAGACAGCTGGAGTCAGTTTTTTCATCCGACTTAGGTGAGCTAACTCTTGCTCAAGGTGGTCCTTCCGAGAACGTCATGGGCAGGTAAAAGACATTATTTGGCATGAGTCGGCTCTATCAGATTCATGCCAGCATGCTGTGTAATCTACAATGATATATTTGTGAAAGGCTTCTGAAAAATGTCTTCTCCTTTTAAGCCTGTCTCTCTTGTTGATGCAATGTTCTTACTGTGTTTTCTGATTGCTGACCCAAAAAATGCTTGTCCTGTTCTCCCATACTTGATAGCTAAAGCAAGGAAGTGTCATCAGGTCATGCTGTTTAAATCGGTTTTTGCCATCAGTCTGTTCACACAAGTTTGCTTAAATAGAAGCCCTGAAATCAACAATTCTGCTTGATTGCATTTCTTCCATCTTAGTTGTCACTTGCTTTTGGGCTTAACAGAGAGCTTACGCTGCTGGAGAATGAGAAATGTCTGAGAGTAATTTATTAATATTTAGTTTAAACCTGACATCAGAGTTAATGGATTTATTCCTCTTTTTTTGTACTTTACAGTTTGGAGACCTGAGATGTAAAAAGTGGTTTGGTGTCACAGAATCACAGAAAGTCTCAGGTTGGAAGGTACCTCTGGAGATAGTCTAGTCCAACTCACCTGCTTAAAGCAGGGTCAGCTGAAGCAGATTGCCCAGGACCATGCCCAGTTAGGTTTTGAAAAGCCCCAAGGATGAACACTCTACAACCTCTCTGGACAGCCTGATCTCATGTTTGATCATCCTTACAGTTGGAACAAAAAAAGTGGGAAAGATTTAGTGACTACAGAGTAAGGACAAGTAGTTTTCTCAATGTCTGAAACCATGTATTTCTGTTTGGAAGCATCACTTTCTTAATTGTTGCTCCCGGAAGCATGCTGAACTGTATCAGAATGGGCAGGGAAAGGCAGCTAAATACTGTCAGACATCATTCTGGTGTGCTGAGTGGAGGTCATGGAAGAACTTGGGATAAGATTAAGTTTCTTAGTGCTAGGAGACAGCTCTGAAACAGTCCCTCACTGTACTTTGCTGTTGGCCCTCTTGAGCATGTCAGAAGAGATGGTCTTGAGTAGACAATAGCATCCCTCCACTCTATATACTGGTGAAATTTAGTTTGTGCCTCATCTCCTAATAAAGTGGCTATTTCTATACCTTCTGTTTCTATTACAGGGTGAGATTGTATAAAATACTGAAGAGCTCTTTCTGTCTTTTGTTACTGCTTTGCCTGAAGGTTTCAAAGATTCTCTTCCTTTGTGCAGAGATGGTCATTTTTCTCATATTAACATGCCTGGAATCTATTTTCTGTACTTTTGCCTTAATTCATGTTCCTTCTCACTTCATCTTTCCATTTCCTCCTCTGTTATATTTGCCTTTTTTTTTTTCAAGTTAGATTTTTAGTATACTGCATTTGTATATTGTCAAATAGACTTGTTAAGGTCAGGTTCAGTTGCCTGCTTTGGAACTACAAAGCCTTAGAAGCCTTTGCTGACTCTCCTGTCAACAACTCTAAATATTTTTTTAAGTTGTTTTGGGTTTGTTTGTGTGTTTGTTTGGTTTTTTTTAATCAAAGGTAACTCTAGTGTGGTCCAGTCCTATGGACTCAGCACTCACTAGCCTTTAGTAAGTGTCTGCAGTGCGTCCTTTTGTGGATTTTCTGGAAGACATCCATGCGGTGCACTCCAGGACTGCTACAGTATATGCACAAAACTGTAGTAAGTCAGGATGATGAAGGTTACTTTGAAAGCTCTTTCCAGATCCAGATCTAGAAGAAAACACTTATGAAAATATACCAGAGTTCAAAAGTATCAGAGGCACCTTTGTCAGCCCCTCTTGTTACAGCCCTCTGGTTAAACTCTTCCAGGTCATTGAGCTAACCCAGACTTTTACAGTAGTTTTATGGATTGGGCATTGCCTTTGGCAGAAATAAGGAGAGGTGTTTCTATGTTTGGCCAAAGGTACTTTCTTCTTATAGGATTAGCTTTTTTCAATCACGTTCCTTTTCGCTCTGTTAATGCCTGATTTATTGACCCTAATTCTTTTGATGTTGCTATGCTATTTTTAGTGCTATTCTATGTCATTGAAGCAATCAAAGCTGTTTTAATAAATTGAGGAATGGCATCAGTGTGAATTTGCTGGCTTTTATGTGTTGCATAGACACAGGTGTATGGTGCAGGTTGCAGTACTACTGTTGCCCTTATTCTTCCACTCTTTGCAGGTGTTTGCTAAGGGTGTAGGCAGGTGCTACCAATCTTGCTGTTGTTTAGAGGGGTGAAGATTGTGCAGAATGTCACCAGATCCTGAATGTGTTCACCTTGTGGTGTTGTCATTGCCAAACAAGTGTATGCTTGCCCATATCATAGTGGTCAGATCAATATGTTTTAAGTCCTGCTTCTCAGGCAGTCTTGTGAGAGAAAGGCTGCTTTGAGCACACCCTTACTATTGGTTAAGGTAGATAGAAGAACATTACCTGTAACAATGCACTTATCAGTGGCCAGTGTTTTATAAGCACAGTCCAGGATGTCTTAAGTGTTTGGAATGGATTTGGATGCAAAGTCATTATTATTAACATTTTATTTTGTTTGTATATATGCTGATGGTATTCAGCGAGGTTTGCTACATAGCAAAGGTTTGCTACTTGTACACCTTAATTCACCTGGATGATTCTTAATGTCTCTCTTGATAATAAAATAATTCCTGTCTGTAACCTTCCCTTCTCTTATCCTGAACCAGCTCTGTCACTGTCCTTGTTTTGTTTCTTTTTCCTGCCTGTCACATTCTCTCTACGATGGCTTCTTTCTATGTTTCTGGGTACCTATGTACTTTGAGAAAGTTATGTCTGAAACAAGTCCTTAATTTTTTTCCTTCCTTCTTTTCCTCCTCCAGTTGTCTCTAGAGGGTTGAAGTACACTTCTCCCTGCTTGGCAAGCAAGGAGAGGGTAGAGAGGTTTGGAGTGAAACTGCCTGACAGAATCAAGTCTGCATCACGTGGAAGTTGAAAGAAGTGCTGGTCCTAGCTTGTCTGACTTGAAGATTTGGCACTGCATGCAATGTAGAAGAGTCCAGATTTTCATAATTCAGTACTCACAGTTACTTGCTCCTATAGAGCGCCGAGTGCTTTAGGTAGACTGATAACTATTATTATTGTTCTTCTGCCCCACTATAATACAATGCATATGTAAACCATTTCAGGAAGGAAGGTTGGCTGTGATAATGGCACCAGGTAAAGCAATCGATTATGTGACTGCAGAGATGTCTTTTACTTGGGGTTTGTGCTGAAACCTTGCTGACATGACATGAGATGAACAACAGATAAATGAAGTAGCGTGCAGGCTTGGTTTGTGCATTCTGAAAAAGGTGACACAGCAATGCAAAAAGAGGTCTAGAGATATTATAGGTACTGTCTTCCTTCAGAGCGATGATCATCTGGCATCAATGGCAATAGGTGTATGTTTGCAGTGGAGGATGGCAGCACAGTGCAGGGCAGCAGGCCACAATTCATACAAGTGCAGGTTTCAGCTGAAGAGCAAGGGACTCTTTTTTGCTGGTAAAGAAACGCGATAGCCCTTTTTTTTGTAGTTGCAGTTCAACCAAAGTACATTAGACATGAGAAGAATATCAAGGTCAGTAAAACTGCTCACGTACATGCTTAAAGTTTAAGCACGCTTCAGTGTGTTCTAACTGTACTATTTTTGGGACTTGGAATAGGCATTTTATAATCTACAGCCGCTCAGTAGCGGGGAAAAAAATAAAATTTGAAAAGTTCAGATGAAAAAGAAAAGAGCTGAATTAAGCTTGAAAGACTGAAGGTAAAAAGTGCAAGTGAATACAGAGTGAATTGATTTTTTTCATTTGTTTAAAGCCATCTTATTACTACTTTGGTCACCTAAAGGATCATCAAATTTGACCTTCAAGATTCTTTTACGCTGACAGAACAGAGTAAATGAGTTAGTCTTTGGATGTTTGAGGATCAGAACTATGAAAACCAGGGAAACGGGACAATTCTTAAAATTGAAGCAAAGGAGGTTGAACCCCATGGAACTCTGTATCATCAGGTCTAAGCCTGTACTGTAAAGGTGATAATGACATATAATTTGATTAATAAATTGACTGTGCTCTAGCATGCAAGGGTTAAGAGTACTGAGGACAAAACATCTACTGACAGCCCAGTTCAGAAATCATTTCTGTGGTAGCAATGAACCTAATAATTTCCAGCCTAAAGGTATTCATGGCCATTTTATAGTTATTAGTTCTAGTGCCAGCAATGACACTTGGCGTACAAAGATCTTCAGTTCTCTGTCTCTCTCCACCTATTCAGAGGGAGGTTTAAATGCGGCTGTGAAGTAAAGACAGATAAATGGCCTTGAGTCAAAGTAGCAGAGCATACAAAGTGCCTCACCTTGTGATCTAAGCTTGAATTTTCAGCAAAATTTGTAAAAGCAAGTTATGAATGGTGCTTGTTGTTTTGGGTTTTTAATTGTTGGTTGTTTTTTTTAAGTATGTGCAACTAATAGCCACAGAGTTAATGGCATAGTATTATCTCAGCGAGTTGAGCAGTTAATGATGAAAGTCCAGTAAGGAAAAAGAAGGTGAAGGTGGCTTTTCAGTATAAATATGCAAAAGATGCAAGGACTAATAGACAATTGTGATATGTGAAATGCTTCCTAGCAGGCTGCACTGTTGGAAGAAAAATGAATGTTATAGTAATGACCCCTAGATCAGAATCCCCAAACCTTGTCTGGCCTGGTTCAGTTCTTCCCATGGTGTCCTTTCATGAGGACAACACATGGGGACGGACAATGTGGATGTTGATTGTACTGGATTACTTGTTTCTCCTTTGTCATATCACAGCTTTGTGGAGCTTGGTTTGGCTCATAATGAGGATTCTTTTACTTTGCTGTTATAATTTAGTCTGTAATTTGGTCTAATGGCAGCCTTGATAACTGCTGTGACTAGCGTAGTGATCAACCCTGCCAGACCACTGCATGAATTGAAGGTATTCCAGGAATTGAGGGTATTAGGAATAAATAATTCGAGCCATACAGTAGGCTTCCCACCTACTTCCAGCCCACTGACTTGCCTTTTAAGGTTAACCTCATTTGTCTTCCTTTCAGGTTCTTTAGCGTTCCTACAATACCTGTACAATCCTCATCTGAACGAATAATTCCCAATTTATCTTTATGGATAAAGTATCCTGTGTTTTCTTTTTAACCACCAGTAATTGCATGAAATATTTGTTTGGGGTAATTTACCTTTCTGATGCTGTCACATATTGTGTCTGTCATCCTTCCTTGAGAATTGTTTTTGCCAGTACTTACTGTTGAGGTCAAGCATGTGGATCTGAAGTTCCTTGAATCAATCTCTCCTTTAAACGGAGGTGCTGAACTAGGAATGCCACCCATCTTGGTATATTTATGACAATTTCTTACCAGGGCTTCAATAAAAATGATGTGCTGGTTCCTTCGGTGTTCTTGGGTGGTGCATAGATAGAAGCACACTCAACTCGTCTGTGATGTTTTGCAGTTTCCGTTTCTACATATGTATTGCTATTTTTCTTTTGTCTCCATGTTCTATATTGCTGTCCTGTTTAAAAACTGAGGCAAAACGGGTGTGAAGAAAAGCAGATGCTGCCAAGTGGAGAAGAAGGATGTTCTGTCTTCAGCTAGCATTCAAGGCAGAATGAGTAAAACATTAAAAACACATTATTTCTTCACGAAAGAGCTTGTCTTTTCTAGCCATAAATTGCGGCTAGTTGTCTGTAGCAGCGAGACGTCTGTAGTACTTCACAGATGAAGCATCTTTCAAGAGAGAAATTAAGATGGCGAAGTACCAGTCTAGAGTCAGTGAATGAGCCAAGGGAAGTTGAAAAACTGACTAGTGGTTGATGGCTTCCTTGTTGGCAGAAGAGCAAAGTGTTCCATTTCAGAGAGAACAGCATTATTTTTCAGGTGCAGGGGAAAGATGGGCATGGAATCTTACTCTGCAAAGAGTATAAGCAATGATTTGAGGGTTTTTGGAGAAAGCAGGTAAGGGGACTGGTAAGGGTATTAATATGTAACAAACATTTGAAATAATTTACAAACCGAAATAGTACTCAAAAGATGTCTTCAGGAGACTGTTATTCATAGATACTATTCTTTTCTGTCAGGTATCTATTTTTTTAATAGAAGCTATATACGGTCTGGTACTGCACTCCATCGAGATAAGAGGACTGATGCTGTAGCATTTTCAAGCATATAATTTAAAACGTTGTTATCAGAACATATTCTGAAACCGACACCTATTCTGTAGGGTGCAGGTTTTTGAATGGCATGTTTCTTTTCTATAGTCCTGTATTTTCCCCGGGCCACTTAGGGAGTAAGCACTTCACTCTTTCGAGGGCATTCCCTTTTGTTTTGAAGTGAAACAGTCTGTATTTTCTGCTGTTTCAGTAGCATTTTCAGCACGTAACATCATTTGATTATTTATTGGCCATAGAGCATTGCAGTCTACCTCCTTCTGTGCTCTGCAAATTTGTTTTTGCTTGCCTTTTAAGAATACAATGTCTGTTTGAACTCTAGTTTGTGTAATGGCAAGAGCATTTTGGCATAGATTCAGAATTCGGCTTGTTCTTTCAGTTTGGGCAGGGAAGTGGCTTTATCCTTACGCAAGCAGCAGACTCGGAGAGTTGCAGCATTACTAGCACCTCTCATCTGACTGCGGTCTTCAACAAAATCATCACCTCTTGCTATCCTTATGTCATCTGCCTTGGCTTTCGTCAGATGCATAAGTGGCTGATGAGGTTGCCAGCCCTTCTAGGGAATAAGCCTAATATGACTGTAGGTAGAGGAGCTCGTCAGTATGACTGTTGTGAAGACAGCAGGAAAAAAAAAACCTATGATGCATATCAGTAATTTTCAATGCCTCTTGGATCCTCACTTCGACCACTGTCAACCCTAAAGCAGGTGTTTCCCGAGACAAATGACTGATTCTGTGCAGACACTACCCCCTCGCCTCCCAAGTTTCTGTACGCAGCCTGCTTTTGCTTGTGGGAAGGTAATATGGGATGGGGGTGGAAGTAACAAGAAACAAACGTGGGATGGCATCAGGGAGTTTGGACTATTCATTTCTGAAAAGCTTTTGAGTAAATCTGTGAGGAGAACTGGACGCAGCACGCGCTTTGCTTCAGGAGCTCTGTTTCTACCAGCGGCGGCGAAGGAAGGTAGAGCCTTCAGAACCTCCCCGTGAATAGCTGAAAACTGACTATATTTGAATCTATTATTTTTTTAATAAATTCCAGCCTTCACTAATCATTTTATAAAAGTCATTTCTTGATGGACGCCTTAGTCCTGCTACTTTATTGTAGTAGTAGTAATAATAGTAATAATAATTCTTCTTATTATTACTACTACTCTAATATACTCCGCTTAGAGGATTAAGCATCATCACTCCTGTAGCTAAACACTACTTTCTTTTGCAGTCAGTGTCATGCCCAAATCACAAGCAGGTCGGTGTGTGTTCTGTTCCTCTCTGAACTCCTGCTGACTTCACTGGAATGGTCAGGTCTCCAGTACTCTGTCCCAAGAGTGAAGCGGGGTACAGGCTGCCTTGGCATCTTGATTTACATCCGCTGTTAAACAGCCCAGTCAAGACCAGTCTTGCCTCAAGATGTGAATTTCAGTCTGAATTACCCTTCTTTGGGAAGGACTTCCTTCTGTGGCCAGGCTATTGTAGGAATGAATGCGGGGAGACAAAATTTCAGCTATCCATTGCCTGCAGGATAAATCTTGGCTGTTAAAGGCAATTCTGTGCTGAAATTGAACAGATAATCTGGTGCTAAGAGACTGCTGCCAGTTAGCAGCACCATCCAAAAACCTGGGTGTGCATTTTGCAGTTGTAGGGAAAATGAGTTTTTTGTTCTTGTTAAGTGTTCTAAAATGTGGGGTAAAGCAGGCCTGAGTGAAGAGACCTTATTTTCTCAGGGATATACTATTTCATATGTGGCTTTGCTCGTTAGTCTCTTGTCTATTTCCCTGGAAGTGAAAGATTTATTATCTCTGACAGAACACAGAAAAATAACCTTTCCTTTGCAGGGAGGTGTGCAGGTTCCATTTAATTTTTAGCAAAAATCATAACAAAAAGTCTTTTGGGAACAACTTTTCCAGTTTCCAGTAGATAAAAGGCAGTCTTTTTTTCTTTTATGTAAAAAAAACCACCAACACCAACAACAGAAAGCTTGATGGTAAAACTAGAGGGATGGAAAGAGCACAGTAAGACATTTAAAAAAAATAATCAGCAGTATATTCATATATTAAATCCGATACTTGTCTAAGAATGGAGAGAATAATATTTCTGTGTTCACACTGCAACTCATGCCAGTCTTCTCTGCAAAGCTAAAAGAATAGGTGTTTTAAGTGATTCCTTTTCAGATGATGTGGTATCCTTAGGGAGCTGGATGAGAGCTCTTACCAGTGTTCTAGAAATTGTTGGTCTAATTACCCAGTAAATCTTGTCTTTCATGGATCTTTTTATCTCTTGGAGTCGTGTTGAGCTCTACAGGGAAACCTGTTCCTGGTCGCTGGCAGGGAAAATGTAGCATCTCAAGAATCCTCCCACTTTTGTCTGTCTGCACTACTGCAAGATGGTAGATGAGTGTTTTCCTCCTGCAGAACTAGCAAGTCAGAAAATAATTTATGACTTGCGTGTGTTGCGCCTCTTACCATATGTGTTCTGTGTAGGATATTCTATCCTTGCTAAGGTTAGGAGAAGCATCTTGGAGAAGATGAGAAAAGCAGGAAGGGGAGGAGCGCGACTGCTGAGACCCTGCTTCTTACCTGTTGACCAGGAATCCCTCCCTAAAAGCACAATACTTCAAAATGTAGCTCAAGTTGCCAGAGGACACCACTGATTCTTAGAGGGAAATATGCTTGTGAAGCACCATCTAGACATTCAACAATTATGAAGGCTTCCATATCTAAGCATAGCCTTCTATTTGGGCCGAAATGGTAAATAGCAAAACTACCCTGACAAATGTGCTAGACATATGTGCTAGAACTGGTTTAATGGCACAATGGGATCCGGTGAGAGCTGTCCTTTTTGCTGGGAATTTGTTCTTCATCCCTGCAGTTTTCATTGTCTGGCTCTCTGAAGACAGACCCAGTTCTCTTATAACCTGTCTTTGCTCTGCTGAGGTATGCTCAGAGGGTGGTAAAAAGGACACTCAGTGTCAGGAAGCAAGATCTCTCTGTGATGTATCTCACCATCTCCTGCATCAGTAACTGGACTCTAACAGAAATGGATAAGCAGGAATCCTAAGCTGGTGGTGAAAAAGGTACAGTATTATTTCTCCGTGATGGCATGTGCTCTCAGGAAGCAGTGGTAATACTGAGTTAGCTCATGCTGAACTAATACACCTAGGACACAGTAGAGAAGAGAAAACCTATGTTAACTCTTGCATGGTCCTTGTATTTTATGTTACTTTTTAAAATGTCACTTTTTAAAATGCCACTTTTGGGGGAGTTAAAAATCAAGTGTACCTCAGAGTAACTTTGAAATAAAGCCATTGGCAAAATAGGCTGCTTTAGGAGCTGCTGGTAATCCTATTACCTAACAAAAAGATCATTTAAATGTATTTTGTGGGGATATGTAAGATCGTTAATGATTGTGATGAATGAGGAATGTAGGAATACTTTTTGGCCAATTATATTTTTGAATTAATTGAAGTAAGCAGAGTCTTTAAATCTAGTGAGAATTGCTGGAAGTAACTGAGAATGGAAAGCAATATCCTTTTTTTCCTTCTTCATGCAGAACATAATTAAACTACCTTTCACTGCAGGTTTGCACAGAACCCTGCAGAGCTGTCGTGCTGAGGGTACATGAAGTTTATGTATTTCCTTTCTGGCCCACAATGAAGAGGGAACATCTGATTTAGACGGTGTTTTATTAATGGATATTTCTGTGACAGTAAAGTCTTGGTACTTAGTTTTCCAGTGCAATAGAAATAAGGTGCACATGGTGTGTCAATAGTTACAAACTGAACATAACTGGCAACTGCTTTCCATAGAGTCATCTTGTATAGGGTATCTCTTGAACAGGCAGCCCTGTATTCAATTAGGTGAAACTTTCTGTGCATAAATGACAAATTGGACAATGAACGCTCTCCTTTGGAGGTGAAACATAATGACAGCAGTCTGGTGAACTAAAGCTCTTGTCTTTAATTAATGAGTTAGTATTGCTTTCCTTCTATCAGCCTTCTTTTTTCCTGTGGTGCTATCCTGTTTCCACTCTTTGTAGTGAACCATATTGTCATTTAGGGCAGCAAGAGTTTTTTTGTTGTTGGTGGTTTTTGGTTTTTTGGTGTTTGTTTTTTTTTTTTTTAAGAAATCATATGTGTAATCCTATTACCCGTCAGGTAGTTAACTAGCAAAGCATTTAAAGCAATGAGGTTGATGTAAGGGACTGAAAATGTTTACAAGCCTTAAGTTACATGTAGTATTTCATTATTCTTTCACTGTTGGTAAATAATGTAACCCTTCACAGCTAGACCTCCTGCATTTTGGTGTTAGGTATTATTGCTTATTTCCATCTTCTTGATACATTATTCTGACAGGAATAACAAAAACTGACTGAATGTAAATAACAAATTCATTTTCCCCCAGCTGGTGCTTAATAAATGTTTTTTAGTAAGGACAAAAGTTTGCAGATTCAGAACATTTGTCCATAAATCCAAATTTCTTTCCTCCTCCTTACAAAACACCCGTAGTCACATGTAGGGCACAGAGCAGCTCTTTGCCTGAGTGAGCACCCAGAGACCAGACCACTGCTCAGATCAGGCAAACATTGATCTGAGTTACTGTGACTGATGGCTGCCAGTGCAAATGTGTGTTCAGAAAAGACATTAAAGATAATTTTTAAATATTAGACAAAACAAAGGGAACTGTCATTTCTTAGTATATATTCCCTATATCATAAAATCTGCTGGAAAGGATAAGGTAGTGAAGGATGTAACCAAGTCAAACACAGCTCTTCTTTCCTCTGGGGTACTAGCATGAGTCTTTTGTATCAATCCACATATCCTGTTTCCAGTCATGCTGCAGTCTCCTCTATTGCCCAAATTGTACCAGGCTCTTCCTTATTGTCCATATATCTTTTGACTCTAAGTGGCAAATAAAAACCCACGGGGAGGAAAAATTTGCCTTCAAATTGTGAGGCAAAATTATTTGAGTTATATGGCTTTAATATAAGTGAAACAGTCGTTGGGTTATATTTTTTTTCCTTCTTTTTGTTGTGGGGAAATGGATAGTTTCCAAAATATTTAAACTGAACTGTTGACAGATTAGCTTCCTGTTTGGCCTGACAAAGTTGTTCATTATAACAAAATCTATTACCTCTGTTTTGACGTTCTTTTGGTAAGGATTTACTTGCAGTACTTTGCTGAACTGTTGCATAAAAATAAGTTGACTCTCTTTTTTACCCCATTAATGATACCTCTTGGTAATAAAGATAAAGTTGTGGCTTTTTTTTTTTTAAACTTTTAAAATATAGCTAGGTGGCTTCGTTGCTGTGTGCCTGACAGATTTGCCCGGTGTTTCTTCCAGTTACAAAGGAGTTCCTTCTGCTCATTGCTCTGTGGCCCAACAGGGCTAGGAAACGTTTCATGTGTTTTGTCTGGGAGGTAGAGAAGTGATTTGACTGGATCTCCTTCCCAGGGTATGTCCTGCAGGGCAGGTGTGACAACACGTGTGCGTTTTTACAAGGTGGCAGCCTCTCAAGCTTGTAGAGTAAGTTTAGATACATGGGCCAGCTTCAGATGTACAGGGGAAAGATGGTACTGTTCAGTAAAAAACTCTTAGTTGGTAAAAAATACTTTGGCACACATGTACGTTTTATGTCTCATACTTATTTCCTAGCAAACATTAAAAAACCCACTTCTTTAAATCTGTACAAATTTTTAGTATAAAATCCATCACGTTTGCTCTATCTAAGAGAGGATAGATTATTTTTTTTGGTTAAAATAAATGTTTCTGGTTTGAATCCAGCTATAGATCTTCAGACACCATGTTCCCAGCTTGCTAGCATGTTTTATCTGCAGTGGGAAAATTGGAGAGATCACAAAATTTAGTCTGCTCATGTTCAATCCCGAGTTCTTTTCAGAGAAAGATTAGATGATGGGGCATAATTTTGGAGCTTGCTTTTATACAATATGGCTTTCCTGAGGGTTACATATTTTTTTTTGCTTGCTGGTTTTCTTCCATGCTTTTTGTCAATTATAAACTGGTGTTTCGGTAGTTTCTCTTTAGAGAATATTCTTGGGTATCAAATAATTTCCTCGTTTGAGGAGCTTGTATGGAAGGACAGGGGAGGCAGCTGGCTTTTGAAAACAGTGCACTAATATGAAAGCAACTTATTTCTCCTGCTCAGTTCTGGATATACTACTTGGCTGTCTACCCACCTGTACTGTACTCAAGATTTTAACAGTTTTAGTCCTTTGTCTTCCTTTGGGAAGATTTCCTAGAAATCACAGAGAGAAAATATGTATGCAGACATATTACAGAAATGAGAAAGAAGTCGTTGCTGGAAAAATGGAATGTCACGGTTTATTAGTTATTAATATGGAGCATGGCCTGAGTAGTGGGAATTACAGTGGAGCTTTGTTTTTGCTGATAGCCGGAATTAATACAAGAAATAAAGGCAAGAGGGAGAACCATGGGAATGTTACCTTTGCATTAGGCATGAAGGGGTGGGTGGTGGGGAAAGCTTAACAGTTCTGAAAACAAGTCAAATTTATTTATTCGTCTGTATTTCACAAGAGATCTCATGAGTATTGAACTTTGGTGAAAAGATGAGCCTCAATCCCTTCAGTTTTTTCTTCTCATCAGTGTCAGAGAACTGAATAGCAGAAGGTTTGGATATTCTTCCCAGTCTCTTGAAATTCTGCAGTTTTCCTCTTCCAATCTCAATCTGAAGACACAGCAGATGAGTGGTGATGTGTCATCAAGAAAAGTACAGCATTCTGAAATAGTACAGTTGTATTGAAAATAACACTTTTTTCACACTATGAATAAAAAATGGATGTGTGCCTGGTGTTTATATGAGTACTATGAGCACTAATGTGAATAAATTGAAACTATTTGTGCAGGTACACTAAAGAGAAGGAGTTTTAGAAGATTTGTCAGATATATTATTTCAGAAGAAATTTTATTGTAGGGTATGATGGTATTGTTGTGGGTAAGACGATTATATGGATTACCACATGATGGGTGGTTTTAAGGTGCTTTTTTGGTTGCTTTTTTTGATTATTGGTTTGGGGTTTTTTATTTATTCTTATGATCTTGCAGTGTGATGCGTTGTCTTTTCCCCGCACACTCAGGAAGATTCCTTTGTTTGCTGTGATTGACTTAGCTTCATCGTTGAATCCTATGAGTTCAGAAATTTGAAACCCTCTGATAAAGGGATTTTTTTTTCATCTTCCTGCTACTATGTCGTGAAGGAAATCTGATAGCATTTTTTAACAAATAGGTCAGCACTGCTGGAAAGAGTTCCTTTGAAAAACAGAAATATGTTATGTGCCAAATGTAAACTTGATGGTGCTGTGATTGCACATGCACCGGAGACCCATTTTGATATACTACCTAAGCCTTCTTAGTGACCAAAACCCATAATGTACATGCAATTTATACTTAGATACAAGGATGACAGTTAATAACCCCTGTAT
Organism: Tringa tobata; assembly: GCA_033628505.1. Classification (NCBI taxonomy): domain Eukaryota; kingdom Metazoa; phylum Chordata; class Aves; order Charadriiformes; family Scolopacidae; genus Tringa; species Tringa tobata. The sequence continues at coordinate 20,979,181 of JAHREE010000245.1, forward strand.
CTCATATATGCTTATGTAATATATGTGCTTTGAACTAATGGCTTAATAGACAAGAACTCTTCCGTCACTTAAGACCTTAGCAGAGGTTTTGCCAATCTGTGCTATATAAAGCTGCAGATTTACCAACATGCTGCTTCGTCCCAGGCCTCAGAAGAGATTGAGCTTGCTTTTCTAGAAGACTAAATCAGAAATGCTATGGAGGCTCTGTCCACCTAACTGAAAGTTATTCCAGGTAGGATGCTGCTAGCTCAGTGGTTTGGTAGAGTTGTGGCCAAAACCAAATGATGATGGCTTATTTGTTTAATTCCCACGCCCTTAAAACATGTCCCTAAAAGCACTTCGCTATTAGCTGAGCCATTTTCAGTTTTTAAATTTCTATTGCAAATGGCTTATTTGAATCCACAAGCACAGTTCCCGATTCATCGTCAGCAGAAGAGGCAGAGTCAAGGTACCAGACCATTCCCCCTTGTCTGCAACTTGTCCTTGAAGACATTATGTCCCGAGTTGCTTTTCTGTCACTCTTGCATATAGTAGAGTTGTTTTGGTTTTTTTCATCTGTGACGAGCTTAAAATTAGGATCTTGCCGTGTTCCTGGACAAGCCTATTAGTCAGCTTATAAAATGAGCCCATTTACTTGTGAGAAGCAGCTGAGTGAAGTACAAGAGGCACAAAGAAATGAACCCTAAACAAGTGAGAAGTAAGGGAGTATGATAATAAAATCTGAAATTATTGTTTTGGTTCCTCTTCTTTCTCATGTGTTTCTTATACTACTTAGTTATAATTGCCTTTTCCCAAAGGATATTATTTCAAGATACTTCTTTTTTTTAATTATTGTTGGAATTTTTTTTGCTGTTGTCAGGTGGTTATTCCCACAGCCTTTTGCTTTTTGGATGGTAAAAATACCTTGCTCTAATTTTAGTCTCACTTGTTGCTTTTCTTATAAGAAAAGTTAAATGGGGAGGAAGGAATTGATAAGGATTTTAATGGCGTGACTGGACTCTTCTGAAAGAGGTCATGTTGAAAGTAAAATTTGAGTTTGCTAGGCAAATTGTGTTTTTTTTTTTAAAACAAACAAACAAACAAAAAAAAAACCCAACCAAACAAAAATCGCAAAAAACCAAAACATCCACCCCACCAAAAAACCCACCACCTTAGCACCCTGTCATAAGCACTAAAAGCCTCCTGCTCTGATTATAACTTGAATATTTGTTTAAATACTTAAATACTACTACAAATATTGCAGTGGATTAAAAAGGGTGGCATATGTGGGTGTGGGCTCATTGCTAGCTTGTAGATGTGTGAAGTCCTGGAGGGTCAGAGGAAAAGTATATTTTAATTGATTTCTATGGTTTTTATTTCTTTGCTAAACTCAGTTTGGATTCTGGTCCATAGATTGCTTTCTTTGTAGCAATGCTAACTCAAATTCAGAGTCTTCATTTCCCCTCCCTCCTCTCTACACCGTCTTGCCCAGGCTCTTCATTCTCCAGGACCTATTTGGATGGCCACAGGCTGAGCTGCATGAAGTAACAAATCTGATGGAGAAACAAGTTCTCAGTGTCCCCCAGCTGCATCGGGATTCTGATGTTGTTCTCCTAGCAGCCCCATGCATTCCTGTGTTAGCAGAGTACCTGGTTGGAAAGAAAGGCACAAGAAGAATTTAAGAAAGGAGAGATTCTGATACCCCCTGTCTCTATTGCTGTGCTGAAGAGGCCATGTCCACTATATTGCTGGATAATTGTGAATGCTTATTTGAAAAAAATCTGCTGGGCTGTTCACAAATACCTTGTCAGTCATAGCATGGGACACATTTTCAGAAGTGGCAGTTCAGGTTTTTAGGGTAGGCAGCCAATAACAAGCCATAGTCTGCACATGGTCAAAGTCAAATGTAGAACTACCGTGTTTTCCAATGGAGCAAGATTTCACCCCTGACTTCCAGTGCTGCCATCCTTCAGCTGCCAAGGAGGAAACAGGAGGTCCTGAAGAGATCTCCACCTGGAAGGTTAATGTGTTGAGCTTGGGACCAAGGACTGGCACAGGTTGCCCTGCCCAGGGAGATTTTGGCATCTCCATCCTTGGAGATTTTCAAAAGCCACCAGGACACAGTGCTGAGCAGGCTGCTCTAGGCAGGCCCTGCTTGAGTACAAGGGTAGGATGAGAGGACCTCCAGCAGTCACTTCAACCTCAGCCATTCTGTGATTGTGTTATATTGGTGAATCTTCTCTCCCCAGCCTGTGGTCATGGTTGCACATGGCCTTTTCTCACATATCTCAGAAGCAGGGTACCATTGGTTAGTGTAAAATTTTTCACTGTTTATCAGTACTCTGAAGATTGAAATTTGTAACTGTGATTCCATATGATGCGCAACTTGTTCATCCTATTTAGTTTTTCAGTTTGGTTGAAAGTATTTTCATCCATCTTTTTCCTGTTATTTGCTGCTGTTACGTTGGATAACAATGGCTTGACATAATCTGTGTGACATTAATTTTTAGGGAATTGTCCTTACTGTGGAAAACTGACATGTCAGTATGATAATGCAAAAACTGCTGTGTCCAGGTTGTTATTTTGGCTTTGGCTGTTTCTGTATTAGCTGATGTATAGGGGGAAAGAGAAGAGAGCAATTCACCTTGTTTTGTAGTGTAGATGCATTGAAAAAGCGTTGTTGATTTATGCCATGCCTTCAGATAGATTTTTCAGCTTGGAGTAGTCAGATGAAATGTCAACACTTCGGGGAGAGAGTGGAATAGGGTTATTTGTCTGTAAAGTGCACTGTAGGACTGATTCATAATGTTAGTTTTTTGCATAATTTGGGATTTTTTCTTTTGTTTGAACATGTGTGTATGATGGTCCTGTTTCACAGGCTTACCTAATAGGCTTAAAATCTAAAGGTTGCTAGTGAATTAAAGCTAGAAGTGGATTGACTGATTATTCCTTGTAGCTCTTTAATAGCAGAATTGATTTGTGCTGCACCAAGATTTTCAGTGTGATGCACTGTACCACCAATAACCATAAGAGTGGGAAGATGGCACCCTGAAGATGGGAAGTAGGAAGAACAGGTTGATGGTAGAGGAGGGCTCATGGAGTCTGGCTGCAAGAGGCTGGTTATGCTTTTCTGGCTGCAGCTTTTATCGTTAAGCTGGAAAGCACAAATGAAAGAAATACGGTAGAAGCCCAAAAAGATTTCAGCCTGTCACTGTTGGTGCGTGCCTGTCTTTCATGCTCCCAAATACAATGTTCCTGCCTATGTCTGTGTGTGTCTCCAGCTCCACTCTTCTTTCAGTTACTTTCATCTGCTGCGGTTGGATTCAAAGTGGCTGCTGATCAGCATGTTGTCTCGATGCAAGGCAAGGTCTCCTGTCTTCCACTGAGATCTCAATTGAGCTTCCAGCTACTGATCTGCTTAACTGCCACTGATGTCTCATAGTTAATAAGCATTTGCTGCTGATCAGCTCCTGCAAAATGCAGCTAGGGCCAGGTACAGCCATGGCTCCAAAGCGTGTGGAGCCATGGTCACAGCAGCTGATCAGCAGTCTTGGAGATAACTGGTTTTCTCCTGGGAGGGGACAGACAGGGCTAGTTAGCTGCCTGGTGGTAGCTGTGTTTTGAAACACTGATTACCTGTGGTTACCAGTGGTGGCCCCCTAGTTCCAGCATAAATGGAGCAGCAGTAGCATGATCTGGAGCAGGGAGCAAATAGAGAACTTGATGGTTTAATGGCTGCTGAGTGAGCCGCAAGCAATGAACTTGATCAGATGCAGTGAACACCAGACACTGAGCAGTTTCTTCTCACCTACCGGTATTTGACAAGATAGGAACAGGGACACCGCTTTGGTGTGGTGCTCCCTGCTCCCCAGTTCACACCCTTTCTGTCCTCTCCTTCAGAAGTTCCCAGGACAGCTATCTCTGGGCTACCCAGCGTGCGGAGGGGAGCAAGTCCAAGGCTGTCCTTGTGGGCAGCCGCACTGGGCTGTCGCTCTGGGCTCTCTTGTATGGGGGAGGCGTACCTGGCAAGTTCTCATCTACCTGGTGTGGCCAGATGTGTCTGGTGGTGTGGCCAGATGTGTCTGGTGGTGTGGCTGTGTATCGTTTGGGCCGTGAAACACAGAAGGGAGAGGTAGAACTGAAATATGGTGGTAGAGACACGGTGGAAAGGATGGATAGCAAATAGATGAGAATTGTTTGTGGCCTTGTATTTCAGTTTTGGTCTTCTGTGGCACGGTCATACAACACTACCTTTCACTCCTCTGGCAGACAAGCTTTGTGCTATCCAAAATATTTCTGCCAGAAATCCCCTGTATTGACACTGTGATTGGAAGGATGTTTCCCTCTCAAAGCTAGCAACTGTTAAGACATTTGGAAGAGTAATTCCGGCTGTTACCTGTGCTTTGTTCTGCAGATGCCCTTTTGTGAAACTATAAATCCTAACCTGCCCCAAGGAGCTCTTTAAGTGATGTTATTAGCTTGGTTCGAGTCAAACAGTCTGACGTTCTTCGAACAGAAGTAATATGTGAGGTTGATGGTCTGTATTCCTCTGCTTCAGCTCAGAACTCGAAATTCATCTCTGCCACAAGCATGCATGGTTTGTTTTCAAATGCGTTGCAAATGAATATTTTATGAGGTGGCTGTGGCCAAATGCTGCAGGATGGCCTTTGATATGCTTGGTAGCCAAGTGGCTTTAGCTGCGTTGGCAGAGCCCTCTGCTGGGAACGCAGCCTGTGCCAGCAGCAGCCGGTCCTGCGGGCAGTGCCACCCACTGCTCTCCCGTGCCATCAGCCAGCCCTCTCTGCTCGGCCGTGTCCCACCGTGCTGGGGTGGCCGAGGGGTTCCCCTTCATCCCCTTCCTAGCCAGGAGAGCAGAGTTGAGGGCACTTGGCCTTTTTTTATTTTTTAGCAAACTTACGGCGTGCTGTAAGCGTACGTATAGCTTTATGTGCTGCTTTGCAAAATCTGACTGCTCTTTGAGAGTAATAAAGTTAGTGAATTACAAGATAATATTTTCCTAATTCATATCACGGCGTGGGAGACCTGCGACTAATTTAAAGAATTGCTTGTGTGAATTTCAATGGTATCTGTAAACACCTTTTAAAAAAAGTGCCACTTAGTAGAAGCAACTGATTTATTTAAGCATACAGTGGGACATTGCTAAATCAAGAGCCCCAGCCTTCCAGTTCTGCTTTTCCTAATCAAGGTGTTTGAGGAAAGGGTTTTTGTGTTTTAAAGTACCAACTTACTGAGCATGAAGGAAAAATGTTATTACACTTGTCTATCCTAATAGTATTCAAAAGCCTAGTTAGGACTGCTAGATGCACTGCCAAACCAGAATGTGCAAACAGGTCTTTTAATCTGATTAGGTCCCTAAAGTGTTGATATAATACAGGCCAATAACTCTCCTGCAGGAAATCCAGCTGTTTGAGATTGTTGCACAAGTAATGCAGTGGTAATAAAGTGTCTTTTTTTTTTCCTCCTCACATGCTGTCCAGAGCTTTTTACTCACCATTGATTTGAAACACTCACAACTGCGCCCAGTATTTTATCTTCATTAAAATAAAAAAGGAGGAACAGGCACCATGGCTTGAAAAGGCAATTGCCTGTGGTGGGCAGGAACCCCCTCTGGTGAAGTAGCAGAGTGGCAGCAAGACAAAGGCCGTCATATTTTTGTGTCATTTCACTTGTTTCAGCATCAAGCTTTTGTTAAGACAGCCGTATAAAATTCTTCCAAAAGCTAAATTAACCTTCGTGGCCTATATTTGAAATGCCAATTTCAGTTCTCTGCCATTGCGTTGAAGTCATCTGCTCCATCGCTGGGGTTCAGCACCACGGAACCGCTCAGTTAAGAGACCTGTCAACCGGGAGGCTGTCGCGTGGTGGAACTCCTTGCTGCAGGCTGTTGTGAATTCCCAAAGCCGAATAGGTTTCAGAAAGCAATTAAACACGCTTGCAGAAGGAAAATTCACCCCTATTACGAGATGCAGATACTGCCTTTGTCTGAGAATCGCTCAGCTGCAGCCAGGGGGATGGGGTGGGAGGTGCATGGCTGTGTGTACTCGCCCTCCTCCTCCTCCTCACCCCTGGGTGAAGGCAGGATGCTGAACTAAATACGGCTCCTTAAGGCCCTGGAGAGGGCTGGTTTTGTTGTGGTTCTTGTCCCCCCCTGTTAATAACCAAAGGAGCTGTGGTGGGGGAGTGCCAGGCTGTTTCCGATAGAAGAGGACTCTAACCCTCCTCCTGCAGCCCAGGGAAATTCTTTGTTAAGGGATATTGTTTCCAGAGGAGCCTTCCAGTTTACCTGCAGTTCAGTCTGGCATTTCCCGTGGCCTGATGCTTTCCTCACCTGTAATGAGAATTTCGTTGGCGGATTATTACAAACCCACATAGGAGGCAGCACAAAGGTGTTAGTTTTGTTTTTTTCTTGCAGGACAGCTTCATCTTCCTGTTTTTCTTATAGTGTTGTGGTCAGAGACTTTAATTCTCTGGCAGGTGGTATAATGGATATTTTTCAAACCCTGCATCCTTTGGCCTCTAGGATACCCCCGTTCTGTGACTTTATGAAGCTGTTTAAAAGCTATTTTTCTAATTTCTGAATTGAAATTCCCTTAAAGTTGCATTGCACAATGTCATCATGAGTCAGGTTCCTAGAACACTGTCTTACTTGCACAGGTCATCTTGTTCCGTGCTCTTTTTAAGATATTCACGTGCAATTTTAATCCTGTGATGCACCAACCCTCCGAAGTTATCTATTGTAACTCCGAATTTCTAATGTAAATGTTGCTTTAACATTGCTTGTGGCTATCTCTAATCTCAGAGTCTCGTAACAAAATCTCTTGGAGAGTTCATGATCTTTTGTCTGTGCTTTTTATTTCAAAAGCCTATTTTCTTGGGAAGTGGCTGATGATATAATATTTGGAAATTTTTAAATAATCACTGCTCTTCTGAAGAACTTTAGTATTACCATTCGTATAGGCAGGTGAGAGCTTTGGAGATCAGTAATTTGTACCTTTTAAAAAGCCGCACTGCCTCGCTTTTGTCTCAGGATTTATTATGCTTCCCAAGTATAATGTGACATAGTGAATAGGGCAGGGGGTGGGGACATTGTCTTCAGCTGACATGCTGTTATCAGCGGGACTGTGTTTCTGGACACAAGATTTTGCAGTCATTGGTTGTCCGAAGAAAGCCTTTCCATCTGAGGATTGGACAAGAAGATGCGTCAATTTGCTGCCCGTCTCCAAGGTACTGGTGATGCTGCCTCCACAAGCTGGCTAACGTCACAGCTCCATCACCCAGCGGGGTGTGGGCTTTTTTTTTCTCCTCTTCTCTGTTTTAATTCTGTATTTGCTTCCTACTGCATTTCTTAATCTGTCTTCTGCCAAATGCTAACAGCATGATATTTTGCAATCATTTAGGTGAATACAAGAAGGACGAACTCCTGGAAGCTGCTAGGTGAGTGCTGCTTAGAATATAAAGCGTATTTTGTGGGTGGAAGCAGGAGAGGAAACGGGATTTTTTAAAACAGTAATGTTTTGTCATTGCCTTTCTGTGAAATGATCCAAACAGACCACTTCATTAGCATAGATCTCTTTGGACTTTACAGTCTGCTACAAATGGAAAAGCCTGTTTATGTAATTGAAATCCCCCACTATGGTGGTTATAAGGTTAATATTGAGTTTTTGCTTTAAGCTGCTTAAACCTTCTTTATCATTTTGTGACTGTTCTTTTTAGGGGCAAATTAAATACTGCAATTTTTTTTTCAATTGGTTTTTACTGCTACCTTAGGATATATTTTGAAAATAGGCTTTATCATAACAGACGATAAGGAAGACTATACAAAAGGTGTAAAGTTCAGTCGTATATTCCAAAGATGCTTTCATCCTTCCTTCTGACAGCACAAGACCATTTTATATATACTGTTAACCCTTCTGAAAAATTTCTGGTTACTGGTATGTAGTTGTTCAAATGTTATGGGCCGTATGCTATGAAAATGTATTTAATTTAGAACATTTAATTTGGCAAATGGCTTTCACAGGGTCTGTAAAATTCGCTAAAGGAAATATAGGGTAAGGTTAAGGACAGAAATTAAGAGGTGGTTTTGCATGATCTTTTGTAATACACTTGACTGCAAATTTAATATTTTTTTTTCTGTATTTACCCTTTATTTTGAAACGTTTGGAAGATCCTCTAGCAATCTGACGTTCTCCCTGGCAGAGTACAATTTTCAATATACTATACTTTGGTATCCAGCTCCTTAGCAAATGTTTTGCAGAGAGCTCTCTTTTTTTTTTTTTTTTCCACCTTTCCATAATCCTCTCCTCTCCATTTACAGGAGCGGTAATGAAGAAAAACTGATGGCTTTATTGACTCCTTTAAATGTGAACTGCCATGCAAGTGATGGGCGTAAGGTAAGTTAATACCTGCTTTGTATTTCTGTTATTCAAGAAAGGCCAATTTAACCATACTGGGAAGCATACATGTATAAACCAAGAGAGTGTATGGGGGAAAAACCTGTGATGTCTTTTGACTATGAAATTAAATGCTGTGTACTTGACGCTGGCAGTTTTGACAGATCAACAGTCGGCGGACGTGGATTTTGTGTGTCTTTTCTCTTTAAATGTCAGACCCTGGTGTACATGTAAAGTGAACCCTTAAGACGTTTTATAAGAAAAAACAAAGTGTACTGTTGCAGATGAATAAAATAACTAAAGGTGGAAAGTTGTTATTTGTAATTGAACATTGTCTGGGGTGAGGTGGTTGGTATTCGGCTCGGCTCCTAATGCCCTGCCATGTAGACTGGCAGCGTATTGATGTGCTTAACACCTCCTGCATTTTCTTAAATTTGACACTATTGTTTTGACTTTCTCTGGCAGGGATGTTTGAATGAGTTAAATTAAGGATTAGGCTGAAACTGGAGGAGGGAAGAACATACGGAGTGAGAAGTAGATCCTATGATTTTTGGTGTTTTAGACATCAAGATGATGGTCTGTCTAGACTGTTGGATTTACAAATGTTGGCTATTACTGTGTACTAGAATGTTCTTAATCTGCATATCTTAAAAACCTTTCTCACGTGTAACAGTACATCTCACTCTTGGAGAAAAAAGCATGGGGCTGTTTTCCTTTATGGTTTTCCTTATTTTTGGTGGGGTGTTTTGGAGCACAGAGTAAAGATTTGGCCATTCCAGAGCTGTTGTGGAACAGCCTAGTTCCACTGAAATCAGTGGGGATAGGCCTTTTCATTAAAAGACGTGTTGTTATTGATTATAAAAATATACTTCCATTGTGAAAATATTGCTATTTTTAATACACATTTTAAAAGGTTTTCTGAACTGTAATGCCTATGATACCTACTATGTGAAAGAAAACTCAGTCAGTTTTTCACTTGTTTACATTTATCACCAATTGGAAGTTTTATGAATTTTCCAGGTTTTTAAAACAATTAATTTTATGATCTGAGGATAGGTAAATGATCAAGGGCTTTTTATTTAGTTCAGCTGTGTCAGAACTGATGAAATACTCCCCATATTTTAAAATTAAATATATTGCCCATAGTTCTTCGTTTCTTTCTTTTTTTTAAGACTTGACCATTCAAATGAGATTATATTTAGGTAATAATAGTGCACTGTGTTATAATTAAGCAAGGTGCTATACAGCACTGCATCACCGAGTAATTGAGTCCCCATCATTATTGGTTTAATGACAAAGGCAGAGTTGGGATTTCTGTCAATATGGAGAGGAATAAGCCCTTGCAGATATGTTATCTGGAATCTATTTGTCACTTTTTAAAAAGGAAAAACAAATCAAAACCATCCCAACTTTAAAATTCATATTCAGCTAGTGGAAAATATTTATGTATTATTGCTGCCTCTGAATTAGTCTGAAGATTTATGGCCAAAGCTCAGAAAGCATATTGCAGTTAAAAGCTAATCAATGTGGACACTTTGATAATTTGTGTGTTTGGTTGTTGGTAAATGCACAGGTTATTAAAAGTTCTTTTAAGATGGCTTGCTATCGATATTAATTACCTTTTTTTAATAATGTCTACCATATATATATTTTTCCCTGCCATATGTGTACAGACTGTTTAAGGTGAAGTAATTCTCCATAGCAAGTGTGATATATATATATATACTATTAAGTATTTCATTTTTAGGGCAAAGCTTTCAGGTCCTGTACCTACTGCAAGATCACTTGGGGTTTAATCATTCTAAGCTGTGCTGGAAATTAAGTGAACTTTTCAGCCTATGGCACAGCATTCTTGTAAATGAAAGTCTTTACTGGTGTTGCTGCCTCCAATTGGCCTCCACTGATTTACAGTAGCTGAGGATTTGTCCATTTTGGAAGTTGGCTTTTGCATTCCTTGATGCTTTCTATAGTTATTTTTTGCAGATCCCTTGGGTTTTCAAACCTCAAACTTATCACAGCACAAGGTCACAGACTTAATGCAGCTGTCAGGATGAGGAATGCAGACTCTGGAGTGGCCTGAGAACCTCAGCATCGCTCATATTCTGCAATACAGACATATCCACAAACTCTTGTGTGCACACTTCTCCAGTTTGTGTGTTCCTCAGCTTTACAGCTTTCTGAGATGCCCAGCACTAATCTCATGTGGGAAACATTTAGCTTTGTAGGTGAGGAAATTGAGTCGCAGTACTGGATGGGTAATTATTTTTTTCTATATAGCAGGTGGTGGTAGGGTGGTTTTTCTTTTTTCATATTTTGGGGTTTGAGTTTCCAGAAGTTGTCATCTAACACCCACTGCACTAGAACTCAGCAGAAGAATGGTCAAGATATTGTTACTCACAGTATTGCTTATTTCATTGCTGTATGCACTTCAATATTTATTTTTTTTTCTGGCATTCTCTTCTGTGTCCCATACATACTAATCCTTGAAGTTCCTGGATTTCCCAAACACCACATCTCCTGTGAGGGTGTGCTTCACGGAACAGATAAAAGAAGTGGAAAACTCCAGTCGCTTACTGGTCTGAAACCAACCTGGGTTGGAGATCATAAACACTTATTGCATTCTGTGTGCTGCTTGCAGCCTTTTTGAAAAGTATTGATAGCCAGTGTCTGATTCCTGTTGGACAGGAGTCCATGGTGCTCATGCAGTTAGAGCTGGTGCTGACAACCATGGCTTCATCTGCTTATTTACCATAGAGCTCAAAGACTGAATCGGAGTGAAAACTGAACTTGCTTCTTCCACTCCAAGTCACAGATTAGGTAAATTATATGAGCATTTTAGAAACATTCCCATTACGGAAGCTCTTCAGTCTGAAGAGGGAATTCATTCTCTTTTGCTACTCTTGCAATTATTTTCTGCAGTGGAAAATGAAGGTGTGTGTGCAAAAGAAACAATTTTATACATCAGCTAAAGCATTCCTACATAGCAAGGATCTATGTAATTTGTGGGGTTTTGTTTTGTTGAGCAAGGAAAATCAACAATAATATCTCAGAGAAACAACTGTTTCATTGAACTAGGTAATGACTGATTTTTGACTGAGTATTGGCTTGGGTGCCTGTTGAATATATGAGGGCACAAGTAATAGTGCACAAGTATGGAGCTATACAGTGCAGAGCTATAC
>JAHREE010000245.1:20994478-21067634 GCA_033628505.1 Tringa tobata
TGTGCTGCTTTGCAAAATCTGACTGCTCTTTGAGAGTAATAAAGTTAGTGAATTACAAGATAATATTTTCCTAATTCATATCACGGCGTGGGAGACCTGCGACTAATTTAAAGAATTGCTTGTGTGAATTTCAATGGTATCTGTAAACACCTTTTTAAAAAAGTGCCACTTAGTAGAAGCAACTGATTTATTTAAGCATACAGTGGGACATGGCTAAATCAAGAGCCCCAGCCTTCCTGTTCTGCTTTTCCTAATCAAGGTGTTTGAGGAAAGGGTTTTTGTGGTTTAAAGTACCAACTTGCTGAGCATGAAGGAAAAATGTTATTACACTTGTCTATCCTAATAGTATTCAAAAGCCTAGTTAGGACTGCTAGATGCACTGCCAAACCAGAATGTGCAAACAGGTCTTTTAATCTGATTAGGTCCCTAAAGTGTTGATATAATACAGGCCAATAACTCTCCTGCAGGAAATCCAGCTGTTTGAGATTGTTGCACAAGTAATGCAGTGGTAATAAAGTGTCTTTTTTTTTCCTCCTCACATGCTGTCCAGAGCTTTTTACTCACCATTGATTTGAAACACTCACAACTGCGCCCAGTATTTTATCTTCATTAAAATAAAAAAGGAGGAACAGGCACCATGGCTTGAAAAGGCAATTGCCTGTGGTGGGCAGGAACCCCCTCTGGTGAAGTAGCAGAGTGGCAGCAAGACAAAGGCCGTCATATTTTTGTGTCATTTCACTTGTTTCAGCATCAAGCTTTTGTTAAGACAGCCGTATAAAATTCTTCCAAAAGCTAAATTAACCTTCGTGGCCTATATTTGAAATGCCAATTTCAGTTCTCTGCCGTTGCGTTGAAGTCATCTGCTCCATGGCTGGGGTTCAGCACCACGGAACCGCTCAGTTAAGAGACCTGTCACCCAGGAGGCGGTCGCGTGGTGGAACTCCTTGCTGCAGGCTGTTGTGAATTCCCAAAGCCGAATATGTTTCAGAAAGCAATTAAACACGCTTGCAGAAGGAAAATTCACCCCTATTACGAGATGCAGATACTGCCTTTGTCTGAGAATCGCTCAGCTGCAGCCAGGGGGATGGGGTGGGAGGTGCATGGCTGTGTGTACTCGCCCTCCTCCTCCTCCTCACCCCTGGGTGAAGGCAGGATGCTGAACTAAATACGGCTCCTTAAGGCCCTGGAGAGGGCTGGTTTTGTTGTGGTTCTTGTCCCCCCCTGTTAATAACCAAAGGAGCTGTGGTGGGGGAGTGCCAGGCTGTTTCCGATAGAAGAGGACTCTAACCCTCCTCCTGCAGCCCAGGGAAATTCTTTGTTAAGGGATATTGTTTCCAGAGGAGCCTTCCAGTTTACCTGCAGTTCAGTCTGGCATTTCCCGTGGCCTGATGCTTTCCTCACCTGTAATGAGAATTTCGTTGGCGGATTATTACAAACCCACATAGGAGGCAGCACAAAGGTGTTAGTTTTGTTTTTTTTCTTGCAGGACAGCTTCATCTTCCTGTTTTTCTTATAGTGTTGTGGTCAGAGACTTTAATTCTCTGGCAGGTGGTATAATGGATATTTTTCAAACCCTGCATCCTTTGGCCTCTAGGATACCCCCGTTCTGTGACTTTATGAAGCTGTTTAAAAGCTATTTTTCTAATTTCTGAATTGAAATTCCCTTAAAGTTGCATTGCACAATGTCATCATGAGTCAGGTTCCTAGAACACTGTCTTACTTGCACAGGTCATCTTGTTCCGTGCTCTTTTTAAGATATTCACGTGCAGTTTTAATCCTGTGATGCACCAACCCTCCCAAGTTATCTATTGTAACTCAGAATTTCTAATGTAAATGTTGCTTTAACATTGCTCGTGGCTATCTCTAATCTCAGAGTCTCGTAACAAAATCTCTTGGAGAGTTCATGATCTTTTGTCTGTGTTTTTTATTTCAAAAGCCTATTTTCTTGGGAAGTGGCTGATGATATAATATTTGGAATTTTTTAAATAATCAGTGCTCTTCTGAAGAACTTTAAGTCTAATATTACCATTCGTATAGGCAGGTGAGAGCTTTGGAGATCAGTAATTTGTACCTTTTAAAAAGCCGCACTGCCTCGCTTTTGTCTCAGGATTTATTATGCTTCCCAAGTATAATGTGACATAGTGAATAGGGCAGGGGGTGGGGACATTGTCTTCAGCTGACATGCTGTTATCAGCGGGACTGTGTTTCTGGACACAAGATTTTGCAGTCATTGGTTGTCCGAAGAAAGCCTTTCCATCTGAGGATTGGACAAGAAGATGCGTCAATTTGCTGCCCGTCTCCAAGGTACTGGTGATGCTGCCTCCACAAGCTGGCTAACGTCACAGCTCCATCACCCAGCGGGGTGTGGGCTTTTTTTTCCTCCTCTTCTCTGTTTTAATTCTGTATTTGCTTCCTACTGCATTTCTTAATCTGTCTTCTGCCAAATGCTAACAGCATGATATTTTGCAATCATTTAGGTGAATACAAGAAGGACGAACTCCTGGAAGCTGCTAGGTGAGTGCTGCTTAGAATATAAAGCGTATTTTGTGGGTGGAAGCAGGAGGGGAAACGGGATTTTTTAAAACAGTAATGTTTTGTCATTGCCTTTCTGTGAAATGATCCAAACAGACCACTTCATTAGCGTAGATCTCTTTGGACTTTACAGTCTGCTACAAATGGAAAAGCCTGTTTATGTAATTGAAATCCCCCACTATGGTGGTTATAAGGTTAATATTGAGTTTTTGCTTTAAGCTGCTTAAACCTTCTTTATCATTTTGTGACTGTTCTTTTTAGGGGCAAATTAAATACTGCAATTTTTTTTTCAATTGGTTTTTACTGCTACCTTAGGATATATTTTGAAAATAGGCTTTATCATAACAGACGATAAGGAAGACTATACAAAAGGTGTAAAGTTCAGTCGTATATTCCAAAGATGCTTTCATCCTTCCTTCTGACAGCACAAGACCATTTTATATATACTGTTAACCCTTCTGAAAAATTTCTGGTTACTGGTATGTAGTTGTTCAAATGTTATGGGCCATATGCTATGAAAATGTATTTAATTTAGAACATTTAATTTGGCAAATGGCTTTCACAGGGTCTGTAAAATTCGCTATAGGAAATATAGGGTAAGGTTAAGGACAGAAATTAAGAGGTGGTTTTGCATGATCTTTTGTAATACACTTGACTGCAAATTTAATATTTTTTTTTCTGTATTTACCCTTTATTTTGAAATGTTTGGAAGATCCTCTAGCAATCTGACGTTCTCCCTGGCAGAGTACAATTTTCAATATACTATACTTTGGTATCCAGCTCCTTAGCAAATGTTTTGCAGAGAGCTCTTTTTTTTTTTTTTCCACCTTTCCATAATCCTCTCCTCTCCATTTACAGGAGCGGTAATGAAGAAAAACTGATGGCTTTATTGACTCCTTTAAATGTGAACTGCCATGCAAGTGATGGGCGTAAGGTAAGTTAATACCTGCTTTGTATTTCTGTTATTCAAGAAAGGCCAATTTAACCATACTGGGAAGCATACATGTATAAACCAAGAGAGTGTATGGGGGAAAAACCTGTGATGTCTTTTGACTATGAAATTAAATGCTGTGTACTTGACGCTGGCAGTTTTGACAGATCAACAGTCGGCGGACGTGGATTTTGTGTGTCTTTTCTCTTTAAATGTCAGACCCTGGTGTACATGTAAAGTGAACCCTTAAGACGTTTTATAAGAAAAAACAAAGTGTACTGTTGCAGATGAATAAAATAACTAAAGGTGGAAAGTTGTTATTTGTAATTGAACATTGTCTGGGGTGAGGTGGTTGGTATTCGGCTCGGCTCCTAATGCCCTGCCACGTAGACTGGCAGCGTATTGATGTGCTTAACACCTCCTGCATTTTCTTAAATTTGACACTATTGTTTTGACTTTCTCTGGCAGGGATGTTTGAATGAGTTAAATTAAGGATTAGGCTGAAACTGGAGGAGGGAAGAACATACGGAGCGAGAAGTAGATCCTATGATTTTTGGTGTTTTAGACATCAAGATGATGGTCTGTCTAGACTGTTGGATTTACAAATGTTGGCTATTACTGTGTACTAGAATGTTCTTAATCTGCATATCTTAAAAACCTTTCTCACGTGTAACAGTACATCTCACTCTTGGAGAAAAAAGCATGGGGCTGTTTTCCTTTATGGTTTTCCTTATTTTTGGTGGGGTGTTTTGGAGCACAGAGTAAAGATTTGGCCATTCCAGAGCTGTTGTGGAACAGCCTAGTTCCACTGAAATCAGTGGGGATAGGCCTTTTCATTAAAAGACGTGTTGTTATTGATTATAAAAATATACTTCCATTGTGAAAATATTGCTATTTTTAATACACATTTTAAAAGGTTTTCTGAACTGTAATGCCTATGATACCTACTATGTGAAAGAAAACTCAGTCAGTTTTTCACTTGTTTACATTTATCACCAATTGGAAGTTTTATGAATTTTCCAGGTTTTTAAAACAATTAATTTTATGATCTGAGGATAGGTAAATGATCAAGGGCTTTTTATTTAGTTCAGCTGTGTCAGAACTGATGAAATACTCCCCATATTTTAAAATTAAATATATTGCCCATAGTTCTTCGTTTCTTTCTTTTTTTTAAGACTTGACCATTCAAATGAGATTATATTTAGGTAATAATAGTGCACTGTGTTATAATTAAGCAAGGTGCTATACAGCACTGCATCACCGAGTAATTGAGTCCCCATCATTATTGGTTTAATGACAAAGGCAGAGTTGGGATTTCTGTCAATATGGAGAGGAATAAGCCCTTGCAGATATGTTATCTGGAATCTATTTGTCACTTTTTAAAAAGGAAAAACAAATCAAAACCATCCCAACTTTAAAATTCATATTCAGCTAGTGGAAAATATTTATGTATTATTGCTGCCTCTGAATTAGTCTGAAGATTTATGGCCAAAGCTCAGAAAGCATATTGCAGTTAAAAGCTAATCAATGTGGACACTTTGATAATTTGTGTGTTTGGTTGTTGGTAAATGCACAGGTTATTAAAAGTTCTTTTAAGATGGCTTGCTATCGATATTAATTACCTTTTTTTAATAATGTCTACCATATATATATTTTTCCCTGCCATATGTGTACAGACTGTTTAAGGTGAAGTAATTCTCCATAGCAAGTGTGATATATATATATATACTATTAAGTATTTCATTTTTAGGGCAAAGCTTTCAGGTCCTGTACCTACTGCAAGATCACTTGGGGTTTAATCATTCTAAGCTGTGCTGGAAATTAAGTGAACTTTTCAGCCAGTGGCACAGCATTCTTGTAAACGAAAGTCTTTACTGGTGTTGCTGCCTCCAATTGGCCTCCACTGATTTACAGTAGCTGAGGATTTGTCCATTTTGGAAGTTGGCTTTTGCATTCCTTGATGCTTTCTGTAGTTATTTTTTGCAGATCCCTTGGGTTTTCAAACCTCAAACTTATCACAGCACAAGGTCACAGACTTAATGCAGCTGTCAGGATGAGGAATGCAGACTCTGGAGTGGCCTGAGAACCTCAGCATCGCTCATATTCTGCAATACAGACATATCCACAAACTCTTGTGTGCACACTTCTCCAGTTTGTGTGTTCCTCAGCTTTACAGCTTTCTGAGATGCCCAGCACTAATCTCATGTGGGAAACATTTAGCTTTGTAGGTGAGGAAATTGAGTCGCAGTACTGGATGGGTAATTATTTTTTTCTATATAGCAGGTGGTGGTAGGGTGGTTTTTCTTTTTTCATATTTTGGGGTTTGAGTTTCCAGAAGTTGTCATCTAACACCCACTGCACTAGAACTCAGCAGAAGAATGGTCAAGATATTGTTACTCACAGTATTGCTTATTTCATTGCTGTATGCACTTCAATATTTATTTTTTTTTCTGGCATTCTCTTCTGTGTCCCATACATACTAATCCTTGAAGTTCCTGGATTTCCCAAACACCACATCTCCTGTGAGGGTGTGCTTCACGGAACAGATAAAAGAAGTGGAAAACTCCAGTCGCTTACTGGTCTGAAACCAACCTGGGTTGGAGATCATAAACACTTATTGCATTCTGTGTGCTGCTTGCAGCCTTTTTGAAAAGTATTGATAGCCAGTGTCTGATTCCTGTTGGACAGGAGTCCATGGTGCTCATGCAGTTAGAGCTGGTGCTGACAACCATGGCTTCATCTGCTTATTTACCATAGAGCTCAAAGACTGAATCGGAGTGAAAACTGAACTTGCTTCTTCCACTCCAAGTCACAGATTAGGTAAATTATATGAGCATTTTAGAAACATTCCCATTACGGAAGCTCTTCAGTCTGAAGAGGGAATTCATTCTCTTTTGCTACTCTTGCAATTATTTTCTGCAGTGGAAAATGAAGGTGTGTGTGCAAAAGAAACAATTTTATACATCAGCTAAAGCATTCCTACATAGCAAGGATCTATGTAATTTGTGGGGTTTTGTTTTGTTGAGCAAGGAAAATCAACAATAATATCTCAGAGAAACAACTGTTTCATTGAACTAGGTAATGGCTGATTTTTGACTGAGTATTGGCTTGGGTGCCTGTTGAATATATGAGGGCACAAGTAATAGTGCACGAGTATGGAGCTATACAGTGCAGAGCTATACGGTACAGTGTATGCAAAGGTGTGTCATGCAAGGATAGGATGTCACAAGAACTGTTTGTTTTGAAACTATCCCATTTACTTGCTTTCTAAAAAACAATACCTGAGCTGAAGTGTAATGGTAATTTTTCATGCCATTTAGTCTTGCTTTGATTTTTTTTTAAACAGGAGCCTGAAAAATCACAGAATTGTTAGAATGTGGTATTGTGTGTAACACAAAATTTACATGCTATGAAGCTTATGTTTAGGTTGAATAGCAAAGTATTTGCTCTGTCAAAACAGATTTTAGACAAAATGTGTGTGGGCACCTATATATTTCTGATGGGTCTTAAATTTCACCGTGTCCAGCCTCTGAGCTCTGCCAAACTGTTCAGTCTCCGTGTAATCTATAGAAGTAATGACTTCTAGAAGACATGCTACAGAATTGAAATTAACAGTGTGAAATGAACTTTCACACTGTTAAAAAAACAAGCCACATATTTATGTATCTGTCTACGTAGAGGTATATACCCGTTATTTTGCCTATATTCTCTCCTCCCCCGGGGGTGTCTTTTTGAAGGCACAGTTGTGGGTGAATTTTCAAAAAATGTTTTTGACTATTTAAAACCAACAGGTTCTTACCTGCTATGGGAAGCTAAAGCTGTATTATTTTGTCATGGGAGCTGTATTTCTGACTTGTAACCACAGTCACAGTTTAACTAATCCAGCAGTTAGTGGCAACAGACAGGCTTAAAGTAAAATTTATCATGGTTGCACGTTGAGTTGAAGCTATCACTTAGCCATCTCATTTCCTTTGGAAAACTGTTGTTGACACTTGAAAGGTGTTCCAGGAAGAAATTGATGCTGCCTCCATTTTTAAAATAAAGTATCTGAGCTAATAAGGAAGCACTGGTTCAACAATTCAGATGAGAACTCTTCTCTACAAGGCAGACTTCCCACATCACTTATTGACAGCTTTCCAAAGTGAACTGCACCCAGATGACACGGCAGCTATTAGCAATGGGAGGCTGGATTTTTGTTTTGAAGTTGGATTTTTTGCTGGTATATAATATCCTGCTCCTGTACTACGTTACGCATGCTTAGATCATGCCAACACTAAAATACTCAGGTGTTGGTTGAATAAAACCTTCTCTTCGTGCGAGGGAGCCCAACTCCTCTGGTCAGGAACTACTGAAAATTGTTTTGCTCCTTTTCTCGAGGTTCATCTCTTTTAAAGTAAAGCAAGTATCTGAGATTTTGAGCTCTCTGGAGCACAGAACAATTATTTTTATGTAAAATAAAATGTATGTCTCATGCTTTGAATGCATAATTTTCATTGATCTGTAGCAGCTGTGTTTTGTATGAACCATATGAAAAATAGAGAATACCATGGTGTTACCTATGAACAGCTTGTTCTCAGGTATTCATTCAGCGTGAGGCAGGAATTACTACCAGAAGGCAGCACAGAATAAAATTCCTGCACAGCTACATTGTTTTCCTTCTGTACCTTCCCTCCTGCCTAGTTCCTTAGAAACTAGAAATGTAGAAATTTCTGCAACCAGTAAACGAGGGAGCCTGCACACAATGCACTTCCCCAGCGCGGGACCATCCAGCACTGGATGAGGCAGTGATCCTGTAGAAAAAATAATGGGCAATTATTAAAGCCATTTCTAGCATGCACATGATTCCACTTAATTTTATTTCACTGCAGTCTTCTGGCTCCTAATGCCCCTTTCTTTGTTTATTCCCAGTTTTCAGTCCTTAACAGCTGCCTCTCCCACGCCTTTGTTGTTATGCCTTTCCAAACCAGATGGAGACAACCCTGGATCCAGAATACCAGTAGCAGGCCTTTGCATTAAGCTTTGTGAATCTTGGGAGGTGTACTTGCCCCTTGAGTTTGAGGCTGGTTCTTCAGCCCATTCCTTCCTGCCATACAGATGCTAATTTTTCTTGTGCACAGCATCATCCAGTTGCATGGGTGCAGGGTACAGATGTGAGAACCCCAATTCTGAGAAGGTCTACGATGCGCTGCTGAGTACCAGTATCCTTGGCCTGAAGCAACATCTGCACAAGATCTTGCATGTGTGCGTTTTACAGAGAGGACGGAGTGCCCCTCAGCTCCTGCTGTGGGACATCTCTGGTACCAAGTAACGTTCTGTTGGATGGGGTTGCAGATTCCTTCTCTTGTCTCCTCTGCTTCTTTCTCTCTACGGGCAGCCAGTTTGATCAGCCTGTAAACAAAGGGCTGATAAATAGAAATTGAATTCTAACAAGATCAGTTGAGCTATGTCTCCTCTTACCAGGGAGTCTCCAATTTGCTGCTGGTAGGTGGATTTGCCAGCCCCTGTTCCAGAATTCTGGTTGTTCTCAGCCATTTTAATGAAAAATCCTGCAGTTCAAAAGAAAATTGGTATGCCTTCCAATTTCTGAGTCTGTATGGAACGATCGATCCACCTTTTCACAAGCTTGTTCTTTACAGTTATTAAACCTACAGACAGCAGAGGTTGAGATTCTCTTGTAATCGCCTTGGCTCTAGGAGCTGGGGTTTGAAGAAAAATGCCATGAATTGCAAGACTTTTTAACAAATTGCGTGCTAGTGACACTATAAACCTTTAAATTGTTTGCCTTTTCCTTGTGCTACAGTAATAAAAACTAAAACTAATACCAGATAAACTTATAGGTCTGTATGTTCTATAGATTTGTGGTGTACAGATTATATTCAGATGAGTATGGAACATCTTTTGGAATAAATTATTTCACGTGTAGTAAAAAGTGTTGTTTAAATGTAGTGAAAATACACTCTTTTCTACAAACAAAGTACATATTTGAGCAAAGACGTGTGAGCACATACTTGATGCAAGGCACTTTTGTCATACCCCAAGGGTATGTCTGAATCTTTGAGTGTATTCTATACATATGTGTATTTTTTTGTCACATGTAATATTATTTAGTGTCACAATGTACGTTATCTTCCCCGAGATCTTGCAAGCTTTTTCTGCTGGTGTACATCGTTTGTTTGTGGTGTTTGTAGATATATCAAAAGTCTCAAGGCTTATCTGCAATAAAACATAACTTCTGTGGAGGAGAGGAGCAAAGGAATCATACATTGAAACCAGATTAGCAGTTGATGCTGTATATTCTTGTTTCAGAGCAAGTGTATTCTCCTTGATTAGTCTAATAAATAAAAATTTTAAAAAATGTATTAAAAATGTTTAACTAGAAAACGTCTTTTTATTTCAGAAAAAAAGACAACTCCATGTGGAGTAAATCCAAACCAGTTATTCCAGAATAACTGGGTAGACAAGTCCTTGCTGAATCTGCTCACTTGCTGCTTACTAGCATGAAGTGTCGGTCTGGTTTTGATGAAGTACTATAAAACCACTTTTGTGGGTTGGAAATGTGCAGATTTTGAGCTCTTCATTTGTGATCCTGCAAAGATTAGCCAGAAATTTCATGATGCATGATTACAGCTTTTTGGAACTGCAGTTGCAGATGTAAGCGATAACAATGTCCTCTTTTAGCTAATGTTTGCTAGCATGAAGTTGGCCCTGAGTGGTGGCTTCTAAACACTCTAGTATTTGTTGACACCAGTCTTGGATGTGTTTCATGGAATGCATATATATCAAAGGTTTATCTAGGGATGTGAATGTGGGGAGATTATATATATATATAAAAGAAAAAAATATTACAAAGGATATAGGTGTATATATGCATATATATGCTCACATATATGTTCATATACACTGTCATATATACCTAGCTGTGTGTATGTATATGTCTCAAAGATATAGCTAGGAAGTTTGCTTGCCTAGGGGAAAACATGAGCCAGCACTCCCCTTTCTGGAGATTGAAAGAGGATGGAGACC
The DNA here is from genome assembly GCA_033628505.1 of Tringa tobata. Lineage (NCBI taxonomy): Eukaryota > Metazoa > Chordata > Aves > Charadriiformes > Scolopacidae > Tringa > Tringa tobata. Next base: position 21,004,965 of record JAHREE010000245.1, read on the forward strand.
ACATCTGTTTAAAACAAAAATATTATTCTGAAAGCTTATTGTTCTAAAAATGTAGGATTTAAAATCCTTCTTTGCTGTGGTCAATGCCTGCTGTGTTCTGCAAGTGCAGCAATTGTTTGTGCTGCTTCTGCAGCCTCAGCAGTGTCCCATATTGGGTATGGGCATGTATAGTCATGGAAGAACACGTCATCAGATGCCAGCTGCTCTATGGCAACTCACCTATATATGCTCTTATCCCACCTTAGATATGAAGTCATTCACCGTTCCTGAGTAAACAGAGTGAAAAAGGACAGCTGAGGGGTTAGGCTATGAGTTGGTCTCCAGCGCTTGCTTCCAACCTCAGTTATTCTGCAATACCTTGGTTCCCCACAGTAATACATTTATATGATCCATACTCCCAGCTTTGATTTGGATGAAAGGCCTCACAAGCTTAGAGCCTATCAACGGGTATGCTATAATTAGAAGGAGCAATGAAGGGAAAAAGGGGTGGACTAAAGTCCCTCTATGCAACTCTTCCCTTAGTGTGAAAATAAGCACTACAGATCACGTGCAGGCATTGTTGTACTCTTTTTCCCTGTAATTGACTTAAATATTTTAAATCAAAGTCTACACTCAAAATTAAGGGTCCTTCCTGGACTTAGGTAATGGAGCACAGTGAAAAAGGTGACATTTCCAACATTACAAAAAGGTTACAAAGCAAATGCCATAATGTTCATGATGTGCCTAGGGCAGAAGTGCCCAATGCAGTACACAGAAAAAAAGAACATATAATAACGGTCACTACTGTATTTTGCCTTTAAAACACCATTTTGTATATTTAAAAAGATAATTCTAAATGATCCGTGCATGTCAGAAATAGTGACAAGTTATGGTCGGTCTTGTGCTACGATCGGATCTTATTTCATCAGCCAAGCATAGTCAAAGTGGGTAACACAAGAATCCCTCCCCTGACTTTGTACACTATAGATAACTTGGCTTAATTTCTGTCCCTGGTGTCACTTAACACTCTCTATAGCCAAAAATTATACCTTTTGAATAAAATCTGAAACTGATCTACCTGCTCTAAGTTTCTGTTATAATCTCTTAAATATTTCCCAAAAAAAAGTTTCAGTGAGTATCCCTTCACCTGGTTTTCATTTTCTTCAGAAATTATTTGAAATGTAGTGTATCATGTCCACAATTAGAAATTGTGCACTTGAAGGACTGGAAAGAAATAGTTTACTCTGTAATCATTCTCTCTGTATTGTTATCTAAAAATCAGGAAGTCTCATTTGTAGGGTCTTAATCAATGTGCTCTTCAGCAAACCTTCAAATGTATTACAGGTGCAGTGGGGTTTTATACATGAACTATTTCCCCTTGATGATTATCTTCACATAGGGGATGGCTTCTTGCATTATGCTATTATCCATTTACTGTCAAGAGAACACAAGTCAAACTGGCAGATTTGGGTAGAGCTGCCATTTAATATTTTATGCATATTAACTAAATGCTGTGGTCTGGATTTGGCTCTGTCAGCTCACAGAGCATCCAGAAGTCGAGTACTGATGATGTTTTTTCTGCTGTGATCTCGGAAGTGGAGTCCTTTCTTCCACAGACCTTGCTGAGGTTATGTTTTAGTTGAAATGTGGCAGCTCAATCCATAGACTGTATGCATTTGATTTCTGTATGTGGTTGACTGCAGTGAATACTGTAGGTGCCACTTCTATCCTTGATGTCGCTTCCCTCTCAAACTCCCTTCGTGTGAGTGAGAGCTACTGAGAATTAAACCATTCTTTCTGGTTGCTTTTCACTTTTGAATGTGGTATCAGAGTATTTTGTGGCCTCCCTCTGTTGTCAGAGCTGTCATTTAGTTGTACGCTCGGTATCCCATCTCTGCATGCTGTCATGCAATGCCTATAGGGACCCAACATCATCTTCCTTAAAAGCCATTGGTGAGGATTTAGTTAAAACCTGTTGAGTATCCATGTAGACTGTTATCAGTTGGATTACACATAAGCATGTGGTTGTTGACTACTTCAGAAGAGTTTTAAAGGTGGAAATTCCCTTAACGCTATTTGACTTTTTCCAAGCAGTTCATATTTATCCGAGTGTTCATTAATTCTAGCTGTTACTATGTTGTATTTTTCCTGGTATGGACATAAGATTACAAGCCTGAAGTTCCCCAAACCATGTTTTAATGACTGGTTTGAAACTTTCGGGTCTTCGTGTACCAAGATAATCCTAAGTGAAGGTCACATACCACTAATAATTCACCTGTTTCATTCTCCATTGCTCTCTTGGGTGATTGCAGTCCCAGCCTGGCTATTTAATGATGTTCATTTTGATTATGGTTATCATTACCTCTTTTGTGCTTAATTTAGTTTCAGACATCCTTTGCCAAGCTTCACCATGCTCCCAAATATGCACGTGCTCACTCGCCAGGGTCCTGGTATGAGAATACTTGTTTTTTCTAAGACGTATACCATGCACAGAGTTCCTTTAGTTCCTCCACAGTGATTTCTCACCTGCAAGAGCTCTGTTTCTTTCTCCAGCATCACCTTGCCCCACTGGACTGTCTGGTGGATTTTGTGCTCCTGGTGGGTTGGAAGAAGGATTTATGGCTGATTTGAATTCCTTTCACTAGTCGCTGCTTAAACTGTTCTTGCCTGTCTAATTGTATTTTTACCTTTAATCTGCTGGAGTTTACAGTCCTTATGGTTTTCTTCAGCTTGTAAATGCAGCTTTTTGAATGACGCCTTCTAGTCTAGTAATCTCTTCTGGTTTGCTGTTAGTCTGTTTGCTGTTAGTCTCTTCTGGTTTGCTGTTGCTGCTTCTCTGATTTCTCTCAGCACATCAGCTATCACTTGCTAATGCAACCCCATCATTGACTTCATAGGCTGTATGGGTAACTTAGAGAGATCAGTTTAGTTCTACATGAAAAGAACTACAAATACTTATGTGCAAGGAGAGGTATATTTACATAACCATTTCTAAAACTTGTGTAAGTTGACTGAGCAGGCAGCAGTTGAAAAATAAAACGGGTGGAAAATGCCAAAATAGGGCATTGTAATTGATGATGGATGTGTCATTGATGAACAAGAAAATTGAGGTTATTTGATTAGTCTTTTCTGAGTAATATAATACACTTGTACTTATAAAAGAGATTTATTTCTTACAGATGAAATTCTTTAGAATATTCATATTCTAATAACCATAACTTTTCAATTTTTGAAACATACTAAAAGGAAGTGCAAGATAAATTCACTGCCTTTTTTCCTGTATTTTGTAAGGCTCCTCTTCAAAGGAGCAGTGAAGTCTACTTGACTGGATTATAAAGGCATTAAATTCTAAAATTTGCAAATTATCACTGTAATATAAAATGAGCAATTTTTTGTATTTAATTTTATGAATTATTTTAGACCTCATGTTTTAATTTCAGTCCAAAATATAAGGCATAAATATTTATTTCACACTGAGTGCTGGAGCTGAAATGCAATCAATTTGCAAGCGTTGTTCTTAACAGGGTTCATTCTGACCCCACTTGTAATAAAATGAGTGAAGTGCTGATTTGAATGTCCTGTTAGCAGAGGGAACAGTCAATTTAATATATTCTGAGAAGCTTTTCTTCTTTCTTAATAATGTGAAAATCTTATGAACTGAAGCCTGGAAAGTTTCTAGTTGGAAGGGGAAGGAGGAGAAGCAAAGTAAGTATTTAAAGACAGAATGGGAGAAGTGGTACAAATAATAAGAGACATAAAAGGAAAAGGAAATAAAAGATTGTTAGTTGACTGTGGTAGGAAAAAGATAGCAAGTAGAAAAAGGGGAGACCGAAACAGCAGAGTTTTGGTTCTCTAGTGCTCCAGCGTGCATCCTCTTCAGATTGTTTTAGTGTTGTATGCAGCCTTCCCCAGGCGTCTGGCATGGCTCTTTGGAGAGGAGCCTCTTGTTAACACTTGTTTGTGCTGCCAGAGCAACAGCAAAATACTTCATTAAAAAAAAAAAAAGGGAACAGCAGCCCGAGCAAGTAAAAACCAGTATTTTGTAGCTTCAGACACTGGCTGACAGGACGGATAAAAATGTATGTGTTTGTGTTGGAAGAGGGGAGAAAGTTGTCTCATCCTGCTCTCCTGGAGCAATAAGCATTTGCAGCTTGCAGTTTGACAAGGTCGATGGGTTGAGGCTCGGGCTGCGGACTGTGCTGACTGGCACTAAAGTGCTCTCAAAAACTCTGCAGAAATTTGGCTATCTGTGCCCCGTTGCTCAGACCAGCAGCAGTACCATCTGTTCTTCCCCATGAAGAACCTGAATCACAGCTTCCAGTGTGTGACTTAACAAATGAAATTTCCAGCTGCTGACATGAGACAATCCCGCGTGTTTGTGTGCTCAGTCCACCACCCTTGATGAGTTTGTTGTCTAGGTGGCAGGTGTTGCCAGATACTCCTTGGAGATACTAGAGGTTTGAATACCCTCTGATGACTTTAATAAGATTGCAGGGGCAGTTTCTTCTTCTTGCGTTTGCCACAGCAAGAGCCAATCATACTTCAGTGCCTCAGCTCAGACTTGTCCATTTTTGACTTGCGTTTCTGACAGATTCCAGGTGATGAAAAGAAGCAACAAAAAATGGCCATCCTGGACACAATTATACTGTAAGTAATTCCTATGAAGTGTTTGCCCTATCTTTCAAGCCAGTATACATCTGCTTTCAGTGTTAAGTAACATTAGCAGCATTCCCCTAGGAGAAGATAGTGGGTCTTTACTGTCATTTCATCTTTATGTAGCTCAGCAAGCCACTATTCCCTCAGCTGCCAGCATCTATCACCAAAGAAATAGTGCATACTTCTCTGCTTCTCTGATAATCCATCTCAAATTCCATCTCCCTATGTCATTGAGTGCTGCTAGAGATCTGTTCTATGCTTCTGAATCTGGGAAAGCTGCAAATGCTGCTTCATGGTAGAAGCTCTGGAATTTCTTAACATATTGCAGTGCCATCCCCAGCCAAACCTTCATCATTTGCATGTAGAAATGGAAGAGATTCTTGTAAGGAACAGTTTTCTGGGAATACCATGGGTTCATGAGGGATGTTCAGCTTTTCTTATGCATCCTCTGTGGAACTGTTTTACCAAATGGGTGGAAGGTTAAGATACATGCAAATACAGAATAGTTTCAGAAGTGGGGGGTGGAAGGAGGTGTTGCGTTTTAATTCTTGTTTAGGAAGAGGTTAAGGATTACTAGTCCCCCATTTATGGGACCTGCTTTTTGTGAAATCCTAAGATCAGAGCTCAAGGTGGTATTCCCATTTAAAGATTTAAATGTCTCTCCCAGCCCTTTACCATTTCCCTTTTAGCCTTCTTGGTCAGTCTCTGAAAGTAATGGCAACAACTTAATACGGAGCTGTTAGGGAACTAAGCTTCCTAATTAATATTTGGGGAGCTGAGATTCTTTTTATTCCTTTGCCATACCTGCTTTTTCTTGTGAATCAGGTTGATCTTTGCTTTTAAAGTTCATTCCAAACATGGTTTCCGCCTTCTGTCTCACAGTGTCTCTTTTTCTTCTGGCCTTTCTTTTAGCCCCTATTTCTGCCAAGCAATGATGCTCTGTCAGGTTTGGTTTTCTTTCCTTTTCTCCGAAGTAATCAATTTGAGTTATTTTCTTTTTTTATATAGCTACTGTTAAGAGAATAGCTTTCAGAGGTATCTACAAGGATTAAGGATTTGCCTTCCTGGTGTCAAAGATGGTAATCTCCATAATTTTGAAAGTCAAGCGTCATTTTCTGGAGAAACCTGATGGGGCAGGGAGACATGGTTTTTCTTCTGGGATTCCATAAGGCTTTTATATGGTCATCTCCAAACATCCATCTTAAGCCTTCCTCTGCAGATGAAATTTTCTTCTACTGTGTGTATGTTTTCTCTCCTGTCAGGAAAGATATCTTTGCCCTTTACCCTCTTCTGCTTTTGGGCATATCTTGTTTGCCTCCACTTAACCTACCTTCTCTGTGGTGATGCTGTTTCTCTGCTAGTGGGAGAAGTTCCTTAGCAGAACAGTGAAAGCACTCGTTTCCTGTTCTTCCTTCTTTTAACCTCTAAGAGCAAGAGAAATTCTTGTTTCTTTGTCTACCCTTGTGCAAGATGATGCTTGTCATCTTTTCTGCCCTTCTCTACCCCAGCCATCTGTGTGATTGAAAAAGCTCTTCTCTCATAAATCTCCTTATTTGTCAACACTTAACCCAACTTGCAGTACAACAGGGTCACCGTGTATGTGTAGAACTGATGCCAAGTCTTGTCACACAGTGTTGAGGTTCAGAGGTATGGTCAGGAACTTGTATTGTCTCTCAAAGGTCACATCTACTAGAGAAACATTCAGTAGTCAGTAGTTTGCCCTCTGAGAAGGAAGAGCTTTGAATACTCACTGGAGATTAGAGTAAAAGAGTTCTGGTCTGTCACTCAAATAAGTCATTTCCCAATGAGAGCTTATTCTGTCTGTGTATTTGCAGTATTTTTATTCTGCTCTTCCTGTGCTTTTTAACTCTCCAGCCATTTCATTACTACTTTCCATTTCACCTTTCTTACACGTTCTTATATTTTCCTCTGGTTTATCAACATCTGCCTGGTCTGGAGGTGTCCCAACACTAATTTGCAAGTAACGTTCCAGCTGTGGTTTCTGCACAGTTGAACACAGAGAGGAATGTTTCTTGAATCTGTGATCCACAAAGCAATGCTTTGTAGCTGGTAGACGTTTCTAAATATGTATGCCATTCCTGATACCTGACCTGCTCTGGGCTTTGTCCCACAGCCCAGGTGGTACAATACCTGAATAAATTTCTGAAAGGTATTCGGTTGCAAGGAAGAATTTCTTTTTAATGCAGAGTTCTTCTTTCTTCTCCTTCTGTCAAGGGACAGAATAAAAAGGAATGCAAACATTTCTCTCCTACTCTTCATGTAATCCTTGTTTGTGCCCAATAATGCTCTGCCCTACCACTAGTCTATATGTGGTATAAAGCTGGTTTTGTCTTCACTGGCTTACAGCTCAAAAAATCTTCTCTCCTCCCTTCCCCCCGAGATCATCTGATATACTTGAGCTCTAAATTAAGATGCTGTGTGACTTGCAGATTCTGAGTAGGTGAGCGTTCTTTTCATTTCCGCTGCCATTAGCTGTTAGAAAGCACTATGTGAAATTAGTGATGTGATGCTCTTCTGAATTTTACTATTAAACAGTCCAATGAAGTACTATTGGCTGTGTTTTGAAGATGAGCAGTTAAATTACCACTGGAAACACAGTGGAGTGAGAAATGCCCGCCTTACTAATTTTGTAATCCCTGTCCTTAGGAATTGTTTTTTGTAGTTTGGGGCTTTTTTGGATTGGTTTGGTTTTTTTCTTTACATAAGAAAAGTAGTTTAAGGTCTTCATTCCCCTGCCTATTTATCTCTAGAGTATTAACTTGTGGCAGCTAGCTCATCTACAGTCAGCGGTCTGACAGAACTTGTTTTCCTGGAGCAGCATCTATAAGTTTGTCCCTAAAGCGTAATTGTTGACCATGAAATGAAATAACTCAGTACTGCTATAAAATGACCAAGGAAGTTGCACAATTTGGGTGGCTGAAGTTGACAAGCCACGTGGCTGATGAACAGAAGCACAGCTCTTTTCCTTCTCTATTAAGAGCATCATTCTCTAGCTGAGGTTTTGGACCTTTATTTCTGTAGGACCTGGTGTGCAAGAGCATTGTAGCATAATTATAAAATAATTATTTTAAGTTATTTGAAATGCGTGTTTCTAGAAGGCAGTTTTTTTGTTTGTGATGATGTGCAGTCTAGCCACCATACAAAAAAATGTCAATGAGATATCTTCCCAAGAAAGTTTTCAACTTGAGTCTAAAAATGAAGGTGTAAATGGTCACGCTGCTTAAAATTGGAATGCAAGTTGTTATGTGAGCAGTAAAGGAAAAGTGTGATCATTTCCACAGTGGAAAAGTTCAGGAATGTCTTTTCAAGATTGTGGTGTTGTGGCAATTTATTTTCTTACACCATCAATCAGATTGATAAAGTGGCAACAGGAGGTATTCCACTCACATCCGATATGCTTTCCCGCTGTATGCTCATGATTGATGCAGTTCATTTTAGGGAAGTCTGTAAGAGAGCAGCATCAAGCAGACACAGGCTATTGCCATTGGAAAGAAAGATTCAATCATAAATTCTAACCCAGTGAAGAGAGAATTGTTTGCCTGCTTAGAGGTTTTTCCTTAGTATGCCAGATTCAAATAGTTGTCTTGCCAGGAGTCAGGACATCTTGCAAAACAGTTAGTTTTATGCAAAACTGTGAAATAAAGGTCTCTTCTGCAATTAGAAACCTCTCTGCTCTTCCCTTAATTCAGAGGAGGTGAAACACTGTTTTGAAGGGAGCTTGCAAGACAAGCTACAAAAGCTCAAGGTATTATTTTTATTGCTCCTGCTCTCTGCAGGCAGTATGGTCTGCTTAGAATAAAGGTTTTGTTTGACAAAAGTTAGATGCATACCTGCAATTTCCAAGTCTAGCAAACCTGAAGGTAATTACAGACAAGGTAGAAAAGTCACATATTAAAGTCTACATGAAACATTTTAAAATTCCTCCTTTTTTGACATCCTTTGCCAGCAGGGTTTTGTAGAGGAGTTAGCAATAAACATGTGCGTGTCCTTAGATATCTTCTGCAAAGTCATACTTGTTTGTTTGTATAAGAGCCACCCTAACTGGTACCTATCCACGTGCGGACCTTTTGAAGATGAGAGTAGCTGTAATATGTCAAGGCCAGAGCTGGCTCTCAAAATCAGGGTATTGCCTCTTTATTGCACGCATGCCCTTCCTGTAGAAGATGAAGTTAAACGGTGGTAATTCTAAATTACTGTATAGTGTTGTGAATTAGATGTATGATGACACATCATGTATGTGATAAGAGAATTGTTGTTTGTTGATTTTAATAGCCTTTGGGATGACGACTTGAGAAGGAAAGAAACAGATTAATTCAGATTGTTATCAAATAGCACTATGCAGGGACTTTGGTAGTAGAAACCAAGAACAGACAATATTAGTTCTTAAAACAGTTTCTGCAGCTGTTATTGATCATGCGTGATAGAAGATGCCTTACATAAGATCCATCAGTTTAAAGTTGCCCATTTTATGGGCAATTCATGATTCGAATATGAAAATGCAGCTTGCTTCTGTGGCTGTGTCAGTGATATCATCAAAGAGCTGCTGAAGACTCTTTGGGAAGATAGGAAGGGAAACGGATGGTGCTTGGAGCCAGCACCCCCATGTTGCCTGTGGACAGTTTGTTGGAACCAGTTATGTGGTTTAAGTGGAGGCAGCACAGCAGCCTGCAGCTCTGGCCATTCCTCGGGGCCCCTTTTGTTTGGTGCAGGTGAACAGGGGACAGCAAGTCCAAGGCAGCTGACCTTGAACAGAGATCATCAAATCAGCTGTTGGCAACAAAGCAGTGTGAAAATATCTGAGGCTCAGTGAAAATAGTACCAAACTGCTGTTTGTACATTTTTTAAATCTAAAAAATGCATTTCTCGTATTCCCAGGCAACACATTTTTGAAAATACTGCAGGCAAAAAGAGCTGCTTTAGTATAAATTGTAGGTATACGGGTTGACAATGATCACCATCTTGTGTACAGGGATCTGCCTTGAAACGCACAATACCTGCTTTGACTCAATTACAGCCACCATAAAACTTTGAAATAACGTGAGCATCTCACATGAGAGTCTACTTTACTTAATAAAAGTGGAGTTAAACTCTTTTTAATTACAGTAGCAAGTAAGACAGTGTGATTGTCTTGGTAACTGTGAATGTGAGTCTTGGAAGGTAAGTGTCCTCTAGGGATTCTTGTTAGTCAGTCCCTTGCCAGGTATTGCAAGCCATGGGAGGAGGGGTTAATTGATAGCTCAATTAAATTTCTTTCCTTAATATTAAATGACTAGTTTAGTATACCTTGCAGGTGCAGTATACAATACTGCTGTCTGTGATAGCTGCTTTCTACTTTTCTAGTGCTGTGTAAACAGCACGTTAATTTCAAACTTCAGTGTCTCTACTTCCATCATTCACTTGATTATTTTTTTTTTTTAATAGGTTTGGGGTTTTTTTTTGAGGGCTAATAATCCCCTATAATGAGTATTTTATGTAGCACGACGTTATCTTTAAGGTACTTGGTTTCTGTAATTAACATACAAGCTTGTCATGCCAGATTAGTAATTTTAGGTCTTAAATCTGTAACGTTAAATCAGTGCTCTTTTTCACAACAACGGAAAGCAAGTCCTTGAAAAGTCATTGTGGTAGGGCCTTCCTGCTTCCTCCTTCCTGAAGCATATGTAAGCGCAGCGTTTATAGGAGCCTTTTAGCCAACCTCACGAGCAACTGGTGGGGTCTGACCCGCCAGGCCTGGACGCAGGGGGAGCAGCCTTCCGGGGTCGCTGCCTCTGCACGGCCTGTGTGTGTGCCCGGTTGTCCTTGCACCTCGCTCTGGTGGCCTCTCTGGCCCTCTAACCGCCTGTGTCTCCAGCACCGCGTGGTCCTCCAGGTTACACGGTTTGGAATTGCACTGCTGTGGATCAGAAGGCAAGCACGCCAAACGTGGGGTGCAGCTGGATAACTAATTCCTGGGGTGTTGGGGAAGACGTGGTGTTCTGTGTTCATTCTTGGGACTGTAGTGTCTGCATGGCCTTGCTCGGGGAGAAGGAGTAGCTCACCTTTCTGAAAGACAGCGCTGTAAGTTGCCTGAAGATTTGGGATGGCGCTGTTTTGTTTTATTTATGTGACTTGCCTTTCAACTATAAGCTTGAAATGTTTTGGGTTTCTTCTTTAGTGAAGTTATTTGGCAAATGCAGGTCTAATAACCCTAGAAATACGAAATGCACAGTTCCAGCTTGAGTCATAATCGATTCAATTTTAAGCAGTGAACAAGGCTCCAGCGGTGATGCATCTTTATGGAGAACATCCCTATTAATGATGCTTAATACAAGTAAAGCATCATCTTGGAAGTGTGCCATAGTTGTTTTAGAAGTAGCATGCAAACAAGAATGGATGCAGTTTAATTGAAGTGAGGTTAAAGGATACTGCAGAGGTCCAAAGATTTAATGGTTGCTCCAATTTCTGCTGGAGTTTAGACCTTTCAGTAACTGACTTTTCCTCAGTCCATTTCAAATTTTAGGGTTTTCTGAGTTCTTAATTTGGTTGATAAAACTGGATTTAGTAACCAAACCAAGACAATATTCAGAATAAAGACTACTGAAGCATTCTGCTAATGTCAGTAGTGGCGTAATCTTTATTCACATTTTCATTGGTGTTTATGATGGGCAGAAGCCAGCTATTTTATAGCAGAGATAGATATGAAAAGAATATAATACCCTTTGGATCGGTCTGAGTTGTTAATTCCATAATATAAGCCTTTCTGAAACAGAATAATAGGTCCTAATGATTTGAATGGCCAAACACTTGAAAGATACGACCCGTTTTGTTGGTGGTGGCATTTTGTACTTTGGAGACATTCAGGCATCTCCAGGTTAGGAATGTTAGAGGTTCTTATTTTGAGTACAGATAATTCCGAAGATGGGTCTTAAGGAAACTTGCATAAGTGCTTCCCTAGGTTAACGGAATTACCCAGATGTTTTTCTAAGAGATGCCCTTGTGCTGTCATTTCTGTTAGTACATCCTGTGTATCCTCACTGTGGCACCGATGCTTGGTAGGTGTCCGAGTAGTTACTCTTTCTGGAGCAAAGTAGCAAAGCGTTGAGACTAGAGTAAAATATAATACAGACTACTCCAAGTTATGGTCATACTAAATATGTATTAATTCCTGGAAATCCATACCATTTATGGATATATAGCACCTGCTGCTGTTTGCCATAGATGAGACCATTTGTCTTGATTTTTGTTTTTCAGTTCTTGGTAATAGTGAGAATGTGATGTCTCACCTGTAATACTGTATAATGGTCTTTTAATGCTGATAGTAAATCTATGCTTGGCTAATACTGTGAGATATGTAAGTCTTTGAGTGTGTTCAAGCTGGTTTATGTATGGGGTTTTACTGTAATAAAATCGTGTTATTTGGTTGCATGCCACAAAATGAATTGCAACAAAGATCACTTTAAAATCCCCTGCTTCTCAGCCTTGGGAAGGAGAAAGAATTACCCATTTGTGTAAAAATCAGATCTTTCAGACTGAGAAAGCACGCAAAACTCGATTCATAATAAAAAGCTTTTAAAATTAACTTTAAGAGGAATTACTGTTGTCAGTTTCAAAATTCTTTTGAATTAGCTGTGGAGAAAGATGCTATTATTACTCTGTTATTATGCACTGAGGTGCAGTACTGCTGAAGATGTGCGTTTTGCAGAAAACTGCAAACTGCATACAGTTTGCTCCATGCATTTTAGCACAGCACAGGACATGTACGACTACTTGTTTGGTGCAGAGCTGAAGATAAACATTCCTATTGTGGGATAAATGCATTATTTCATCTTCTGCAGTCTGCCTCTTGTGCAGTTTTTGCAACAAGCATACATACAAACAGATTTGTAACCTGTGAAAACGCAGCCTGAACTGCATAAATTTGCTTATCAATTTAAAACAAATAATTTCTGGTGTTTTTAAAAATAATTGAATCCTTGTATTAAAAAACAAAATGAAACAAAAACCCCAGAAGAACTGAAATCAAACCAAAATAAACCCCTGAAACCCAAACAAAAGAAAGTCGGGCCATTATTTAAATTAACTTTAAATTATGAGCTTGTTATTGCCTTAGGAGGTTCCTGGATTCTTTCCCACCTTAAGGAAAATTTATTTGGTTTGACAACAGGAAGGGCATGTGTGTCTATTTGTTAATTTGGCTAATCACAGAAGGGAAGCCTAATTTACCTTGATGCAATGTGTAAGAGAAATGAGGAGTACTTAAATGGCAGGAAGTGCAGGACTTCAAATTTATGTGGCTTCCATTATTAATCTTTTCTTTGTTTTACTTTGCAGTCTACTCCTTTACACCTAGCAGCAGGCTACAACAGAGTTCGAATAGTCCAACTTCTGCTTCAGCATGGTGCAGATGTTCACGCAAAGGATAAAGGGTATGTAAAATGAATTGACTTGTTACCTGTTTGCAGCAGTGGCTTTGTGCTAATCCAGATAAGGAACTATTTCTCTGTTTCGTGTTGCAGCATAATCTCAAATAGTTGGCTGAGAATGCGGCATTTGCTTCCAAAATCTGAGTGTGGTTCATCGTAAATAAACTTTTGGTAGAGCCTCAATAGCAGATTAGCTGTGATTGCACTTGTTTAAAGTCTTCTGTTACACCTTTAGATTTTATCTGAACCTTATTCTTTGCTTCCATGCACAGACTACACTGTTAAATCATGGTCTTCTAATATTATTTCAGGGAGGCAATGGGGAAAAGGTACATGGGCTTAATGAAAAAAAAAGTGTGTTGAAAAATTTCTCTATAATCTCATTATTTTATTGCATAATACGGATGTAATTCCAAGTAGTATCAGTAACACTCATGTGCTCACAACAGGTCCTTAGAGACCTGTCTTGATTGATGTTGCCAGCAAAAATCAAGATATAGTAAGAGCTAAACTATTGTATATTTGGAGTAAGGATGGTAGTTATGTAAGTCACTAACAAAAAGTGCACAGCAGTCAGAAATCTGGAACGATACGTGTTTTACATTGTTCTCAGCTGTACGTTTCTGAACTCTAAGGTGATGATTCTCATGGTGCTCTGACAGGAATGCTTAGTCCTAACATTTTAGAAATTGGGTCCCTGGTTAAAGGCATGCATTTTATATTTAGAGTCCATAGAGATAAGCTGTTAATGAGTGTGTGTTCTGTCTTCATCAGCAAACCTGAGGCACTTCCTATATATTCAATTTCTGCTGAGGCCAGCCTAGTGTTAAAAGAGGTTTTAAATTAAGATCTTAGCTTTTTTTTTTTTTTTTAATTTTTCTGTCCAAAACCAGTCCCAAGCATACTTAAACTCTTGAAGATTGACTGGTTGTAGTGCATTTGTCCATACATTCACCCTTAATGACTTTTTTTGATCAGAAGTGTTGTGAAATGCATGATGACTGATTATATAAGTCAAAAAACCCCCAGAGTAAAGCTGCATGTAATACCTATTCAGGTAGATCTGGTGTTGTTAAGCAAGTTTTAAGTATTTCACACCTTTCCAAAATGTAAGCACTGCAGTGTAGCTGCTTTAATGAGATTTGAATTATTCGCTTGGAAAGTATGAAAAGAAATTACATTAAGCTTGAGGGAGGGGATAAGGGGTGTCCAGGGAGGGATTGGAGAAAAAATAAGAAAAGAAAAACTATGTGCTTACTTTGTATTAAACTTAAAAACAACTTAAAATGTCTGATAGCCCAGTAAGCTCACTCTTTTTTTTTTCTAGCGGCATCACGCATTTACAGTCAGTGTGTCTTTTGTTTTTATATTTTATACATAATTTATAAGTAAATAGGCTATAAACAAATGCCATTTATCATTAATAGAGCTAAATTAAGTTACATTGATTTTATAGACCTGTTAGTTTCTCTTCAATGGGGTCACTTCAGAGAGTCCCGAGGAATTGTGACACATCTTCAAAATGGTCATCACTTCTTAGGAGCACAGCCAAGGAAGCAGCTCTTTTTCCACTGGTCCTTTGCCTTACTGCTATTATGCACAATGTGCTGGAAAAGAAAAGGGGAGGGTGTGCTGCAGAAGTGGGCAGGTGGATTGCTGCGTTGGCTGGCTTTGCTGATGAGACCTTGAAGGCCTCAGTCCTCTTAGAAGACGATCATTTTGGAAGAAGGCAGGTTCTTTTGGTGCTCTGTGGACTGGATGCTCTCTTTCTGTCTCACACGTGCACCTATACGTTGCAATTAAGAAAAGCAACAATGGGAAATAACAGTTTGAAAAATTTTGCCAAAACAAATTGTGACAAGTACAATGCTGGTTCTGAGAGCATCTACCTTACAATTAAGTTTACCATCTAATCTAGCACTTGCCATCCCAATGCTCCTTGAGTTGATTTTGCAATTCTGGGAAATATCCCCCGTATTTTTCATAAATGGTGAATGGTTAATTATTGGTTTTAGTGTATTATGCACCCTGCTTTGTTGAGCCGTAACTGGCCTGTCTTGCTTGGCTTGAATTAAATTAATTTGTCCTCTGTAATAATTGTCCACTTTGCATCTCCCTTTCAATCCCTGACTTTTTTATTTTATTTTGTGCTTATTTGCTTTGTAGTGTCATTTTTAAATATGGCCTCCAGTAATACAGCTGTACAAAAATTACAGGGACTCTCTTATAAGTCTTGCACAGTTAAATAGGTTGTACTGTAAAAGATGGAGAAAGATCAGGTCATTCCATAGTTTGGATGTGCAATTTCAGTCTACTTTCTGTGGATATTTGTATATCTCCATAATATACCCAGGAGTTATGTTAGCATTGTCTGGGGAGTTCTGCCTTTCATGTAACATTTTATATAAACAGGCAGAAACAGAAGACTGACTTCTCTTGAGCAAAATAAATGTGGAATGGGACTTTTCCTGCCCTTAATAGGCTAAAGAAAGATCACTTCAAAGCCAATTAATGCTAATCTTACTGGTAGATTAAACATCTGTGGCTTGTTAGGACCAAATTAAAAAAAAAACAACCACATTTTATGCCACTCTAAGTAACATGTTTTTTTGGGAAGGTTAGATTTTTCCTTTAGTTTGTTAATCTTAATTTTTAAATTTTGCTTATTTAAATATTTTAGATGTAATTATATTTCTTTTCATCTCTCAGTAGAGAAAAAAATGTTCTGCTAACTTTAAAAATGCTGCTTAAATAAATTTGTCACTTGCTTTCTTTCATACAGTGGTCTTGTGCCTCTTCATAATGCATGTTCATATGGACACTATGAGGTTACAGAGCTGCTGCTGAAGGTAAGCAGAAAGATGGAAAGTAATTATTATAGAGTTAGATGTGTTAGGTGGGATATGAACTGTTTATACCAGAGTTGAGAAGGAAGCCTGCAACTTTAGGCCTTTCTGTGGTACAGTATACGTGGGTATTTTTCCCTACCTAATTTCTTTAGACAGATAGTAGTGTTTCGTTTATTTGAATTTTTTAAGATGATTTCTTACTAACCCGAGGCTTCCTTTGCTGTGCTAGCACGGCGCCTGCGTGAACGCCATGGACCTCTGGCAATTCACCCCCTTGCACGAGGCGGCTTCCAAGAACCGCGTAGAGGTCTGCTCCCTCCTGCTGAGCCACGGCGCCGATCCCACCTTAGTCAACTGCCACGGCAAGAGCGCGGTCGACATGGCTCCAACGCCCGAGCTCAGGGAGAGACTGACCTGTAAGTGTTCTCTGGATGGAAGCAGGTGTCGGGTGGTGGAAAGGGGTGATTTCCTTTCAGGCCAGGAGATGCAAGGCAGCGGAGTAACCCCAGCTGAGCCTCTCGCTTTGAAATATGCAGATACCCCTATTATACCGTTTGTGATATTGACTGATTTTCTTAGATTTAAAATGTTTAAGGCACTGCTGAATCGATGACTGTGGGAGGTTTTTATGCTTAAAGTCCAGTTAAGTCACATAAGCCTCTGCACTAAGGCTCTGTATGTCACACTTAAAGAGTAACTTCCAGAAGGTAAGTAGCTTTGATGTGCAAACTTGAAGAGATGGAAATTCCAGCTCCCTCTGTTATTAGTCTTTGCAGTCCTTATGCTGTTTACAAAACAATGTTTCCGCTCTAATTTTAATTTGCCCTCTTTTGGGGGTTTGTTTTCTCATTATGATAACTGTAAAAGATAATTAAATGAGACAAGTATGGAAAGAAAGCATTATGAAGTTATAGAAAACTCCTTCTTGAGAAGTAGATTCTGAACTCAATTACAAATAAGCTTTTGGTTTTGTCTGTTACCTTTCCAATATAGCAGAAGTCCCCTGACACACTGAGTGTGATCCTGGACTACTCAGTCACAGCTAGTCAGGTGCTCATCTGTCACTGTTCTTTGCATGGGAAGGTGGTGAGATCATGTGCAGCAGGAAACTTTGCTCAAGGAGAAAAGAGGAGAGCGTTAATATTTTTTAGCTACTTCTGAAGTCTCTATTCTGGGCTAACTTGGGAGATGCTTCTGACTTTGAAGCGAAAAAAAAAAATCTATTTTTAACTTTGGTTTATTTCTTTATTTATAGTTCCTAGAGAGAAGCAGGCACAATTTCATGTCGCTTAATGTCCACTGAAGTGTGTACACAAATGTGAGCCTTATGCCAAATTTGACAGTATCTTGATGGGACATCCTGTATTTGCATGCCTAAAATAGCATGCTTAGTATATTCTTGAATTCTTTGGTTTTATACTTTAGGAGTAGTATTACATATATTTATTATTTCAAGATTTATTTGTAGTTCTGCTTTGTGTAATGCTTTGTTTACAAAGAAAATTAAATTCTATTTGAAATGAAAACTTGAAAGTTATTACATTTATTTTTATTTCTAAATCCAGAAATGCACCAGATGTTAAAACAAGGGTGGGAGAAGAAAGCCCCTCTTAAACAAGCTTAGCAGTTCAAGCTTGCTTATGAAGGAGAAATGCTGGTATTTTTACTGAGACTGTTGAGCTTTTTTTCCTAGTTCCCAGGTTCAGATGTCATTCTTGCTAACCCAGCTTTCATTTGTACATTTTAAGAGAAACACTTTTAGTCCTCTTCAAATTCAAATGTATTTAAAACTACAACAACTAGTTGCTGAACTGAACAAGAAGTAGCACTGAAAATAACAGAATTACCTCTCCGTACTTGCAAAGATACAGCTGCCACCTAAACCTGTTTCACCTTTGTAGCAGACTGGCTTCAAATGCTTAGAGGGTTAGCTTTAAGACCAAAAGTTTAATATTTTATATTTAAATTAAATGTTCAGGCTTTACCTTGAATTATGTGTAGGTGAAATTAAATGAGGTTTTTGAAAAGCAATTGTAATGCTTTTTTTCTGGAGAGCATGTAAATAGCATTGTGCTCACTTGAACACGTAAGTAATTTAGAGGTTGTGTATGCATTTAGAATGAAGTGGCTGGAGGAAAAGAGAGAGAAAAGCTATAAGGATTTGACTCAAGAAATCACTTCCCCTTTCCTTTAGAATGTCCCTTTAGTTTCAGTAGACCATATTTCACGGTCTGTCCCATGTTAGCCACTATCTGAAGATGTACGGAAATACTCTGATTTCCTCTTGAGTGTAGCTACCTTTTTCCAATAACATTTGTAAATGAGATATGTTGCTGAATATTAAATGCATCTTTTTTCCTCTAACAGATGAATTCAAAGGCCACTCTTTACTGCAAGCAGCCAGAGAGGCAGACCTAGCCAAAGTGAAAAAGACTCTTGCTTTGGAGATCATTAATTTTAAGCAGCCACAGTCGCATGAGACTGCACTGGTGAGATTATACGATCAATCCATTTGTTTTATGATAAATGTGGTGGTAGTGCTAGTTGGGGACTTTTACTTCTACATTATGAAAATGTATTCATCATCTGAGATTGCGGATTTGCCGTCAAACACTTTATATATAAAAATTAGATCACCATTATAGAAATAACACCATGTAATTTTTTTATTACTGTTTTTCCTGGTGAATTACAGAAGCCCTCTGACCACTCCTCACCTGTTCATTTTTCACCTCTCTGCTCCTTTTTTTCCCCCATCGCTCTTTTTCTTTGGTTTTGTTTTGTTGGTCAGTTGCTGTCTTTTTTCTGGGGTTAAATTCTATTCCAGTGGCCCACTGCTTCCTTGATGTTTTATGTGGGCAGACTTGGATTACAAATTTTCTTTATAGGATATGTAAAATTCTGGTGAAAATAGACACTAGGTATATATCAGAGGCCTTACAGGATTAGAATTGTACTGAGAATACCACATTAGCTATGGAAGCAGGTGTCTTCGAGACTTCCCTGCTAGTATCCTCCCCTTATTTCATTGTTTGAAGAAGCAGTGGAGGCAGAGAACACAGCCAGTATCCCAGATGCAGTGAAAATCTTGAAGTTGAGTGGGACCAACACTATTACTAGAAACCATTACAGTTATGATACTTTATTCCAGTGGAACATTTTCTTCACAGTGATAGGTCTCAGCTGCAGGCATACAACTGCGTATTTAGTGTTACAAACATTGGGACAGTGATCAGAACATTGTGTGTTGACTAATAAGCATCCATATGCTCTGTTCGCTCTATGGAGGACTCATCATCTTAGCCTGAACTTAGAAGCAAGAGAGAGAAGAGATATTTAGAGGCTGACCATGAAGGGAGTGGGAAATTTGGGATGATGTTATCCTTTCTTTCCTGAGCGTATCATCAGCTGATACACGGCATCTCTTTAGCTGTGTAATGTTCACTTTGTAATCCTGTGGTGTTCTTTGCTCTTTTCCACCTGCTTTTCTGCAGAGACAGCTAGGCAAAATGGGATATTTTAGCTCTATTGAACTCTTTGGTTCACTGTTCAGTAAGTGTTTGACTGTGATTTCTCAGTTTTTGCTTCCCGTACTTGAGATTTCCAAGTGGTCTCTCATCCAAGTGGCAAGGCTTAACTTCCAGGGCCAGATAAGTTTACATGCAACCTAAATTAGCTATTCCAGTCCTAAACGTGGTATCTTTTACCATGGGGCACTGGGGTCTGTCCCCTCTTATCCCACAAAGGCTAAAGCCAGCACCTGGTTTATGCTTCAGTCTTGCCCTGAGGTCTAGCAATAATTCAGCATTTGTGTTGCTCTTAGTGCTGTTTTAACCTATCTGTATTTCCCACCAATATGATATTATCTGCAAAGCCTCAAAAATATTGCCCCTTTTCAGAGCAAAAGCTGATCTTAATGTTTATTTACAAAGCTTGCCTTTGCAAAACTTGGACATGCTCTGCTGACAACAGCAGTGTGGAAGCTTGAGTGGCAGATACTTTATAGCGAAGGCTGGAACTGGGCAAAAAATGGCTATTGCCGCTTATTAGTGTTCTGTTTGGGGTCTGTCTCATTGTAAAAGGCTATTGTTTTGCTATTGGAAATTGAGAACTGCGTTCCAGCAGACTGTCAGCTTTTAACAGGTTACTGGTTTAAAACATGGCCAAACGTAAAAATACTCAAAAGTATCTCCTATTTCTCATGTTCTGCTATCTTGAGGCATCCATACTTGATACAAGCATTTCTGGACTGATTTTAAAGCATGGTTTTAGCTTATCTGGAACTGTACTTGTAATTACAGGCCTCAGGAATGCATTGATAGGGCCACTGGTGAAAATGTCAGGACAGATTGAGTCTAGTCTCTGCAGAGATTCGAAGAAAAAAAGGGAGGAACAAGGCGCTTGCTCCTGGGTGCCGAATGCAGACAAATCAACAAGCAAACCCCAGCTGCAATCAGGAGAGTCGTTACACCTGGGAAAGGGCTGTGGCTGTTCCTACAAGGGTTGTGCTGATACCTTGTTAATGTAGTTGGGAACATACCACCTTTTTTCATTAGTGACAAGTAGCTTTAAAATGAAAATTGTTTTTCTGAGTAGAATAATTTAACATCGATCACTGGCTTGTATTTTATTCAGTATGTTATGTGTTTTGGCAAAAATACGACAGAGTCTGCTTGTAAATTTTGTAGTCTGATATTTAGCAGAATAAGAGATGAAGTCATGGATCTTAAAGCTCTTTGTCATCTGTGCAGTTGAAATATAATTTGTATTTATTTTTTTGCAGCACTGTGCTGTGGCTGCTGTGCATCCCAAGCGGAAGCAAGTTACAGAACTATTGCTCAGGAAAGGAGCAAATGTTAACGAGAAAAACAAAGAGTAGGTTTCTGAAATTTTTAAATTTTCCATAAGACACCATCATACTAGCAATGTAAAACTAATTATTTTTTTTTCTCTTCTAGTTTCATGACACCTTTACATGTTGCAGCTGAAAAAGCTCATAATGATGTCATGGAAGTTCTGCATAAACATGGAGCAAAGGTAAATATATTTTATTTAAGGCAAAAGGCAAGAAAAAGAGTTATATTAGTTAAATACAGTGTTAGTTTTTATGATAATTGTTGCCTTGTGCTTCTCTTGTTAACCTTGAAGTGTGTTTATCTTAAATCAGTACCAGCTGTTCAGAAATCCTATTTGAAAATTAGGTCTTCACTCCGAGTGACTGAATACAGGCTTTTTAGGAGTCTAGCTTACTCATTTTTAATGAATCTTGCTACTCATTTCTAATAAACGTGGTCATCTGGGTGCCTCTTCTTGCTTTATTTTGTTGGCTTGACAGTACCCAATGTCTGAGTTTGCTGACACTGAGTTTAGCAGTCTAATGCTGGGCATCCCTTAGCTCTTGCTTCTTTCTTATTCTCTTGGTCAGATTGTTTTGCTGTGCCCTTCAGCCATTGATAGGTGCTTACCAAATTTGTGAGTCTATGATGAAGTTTGCATAGAAACAGCAAGTTATTAATTAAAGGCAGAGGAAAGTATAACTTTCTTTATTTAGGACGTCTTTTAAGCATCTTTCAGAAGTATTTCAGAATTGTATTTCTCCGAGTTTTAGCAGCAAACTTGATGTTCATGGTAGTGATATACTTAGCTACTTAATTTTCTCAGAAACTCTTCTTGATGGGTACATACTTTGCATTGTTTAAAATAAAAATTATCTCCTTGTTCTTGCTGTTAAGGGATCTCACATTACTCTGAGTCTTCATCTCCAATCAGGTAGCTAGAAATGAAGAAATATACCTGTAATAACAATGTAGTGTTATCACTTGACGTGCAGGGAGATGCAAGCAATGTAATTGTCTGCATAGTTAATACTGAGTCTTTTTATTTTGAATGAAATGGAATTTATAAACCTGTGTGAGAGCTCATTGCCAGATTTCAGTATCTGATTCACTTCCATAGTACTTTAATGGCATCATAAAATAGCTTAACAACAATACCATGATAGAGTTTATCTTACTTGAAAATCCTGATGCAGTGGTGACATACCAAGATTTTCCCAGGGTGGGAAGCAGGGCCAGAGGTCTCAGTTATGGTCATTAAAATGGTTCATTATCATTTTCCCAGATTCACTCTTACTAGTGTACCTTTGCACTGAAAGTGAAAAAAATTCATTTTGCCCTAGGAGTAGATAGCTCATGGCTTTATGGATCTGACTTTGCATGTGAATTCAGTACTGGTGCTCCCTGGGTAGGCACTGGACTGGACATGCTGGAGTTCCAAGTGTATTGATACCCAAGTACTATTTGCTTTGAAATACAATGAGCTCCTGTGTGCTGAGGGTTTCTGGAAAGCCTGCTACCATACTGTAGGTATTTAAATTAGTGCTTCCTTGAAAACCAGGCTCTGTGTAGGCAGGTTAGGAGCAAGCTCAAAGACATCATCCTTACTGGAATGGCTGGATTTATTGTATGTGTCAGTAGCACATTCTGATGATGGCTTTTAATTCTTTTCTGTCCTAAAGCAGGGGTTCCTAAATCATGATTCATGAGTCACTTGTGGACTGAGTGATGGTGGTGAGTGGCCCACAGTTTTCTGCAGAACCATGCTGAGTAGTGTGTTCTGTTGTTTTTTCCATTGACAGGATGCAAATAGAGGTACATTGGTGGTCTTTGAAACTCATTCTTCATTCATATCCTGGTGTATGCTTGCTATGTTATTCTGAGGATAGCCATTCACATTTATGATCTAGCAAAGCACCTAAGTGCATGGCAAGAGACCACTCATAGTTAGAATTAAGCTTATATTTCTGTACTGCAATAGATCGGGTGCCTTTTTATTGGTGTGCAAGGTTCCTTGGCTGTAAAATGGAACATAATGTAATCATGGTTTTTCACAAGAGGTAGGTCGTTAAGGCTTATGAAGCACTTTGAAATTCCCAGATGGAGTATGCTCTAGAGAATTAATTAGTTAACTAGGCTTATTTAATGACTCTAATATGTTTGTCTTGCTTGTATAGTATCATTTGACCTCTAGTTCATACTTTTACTGTAGGCAGTCAGTTTATCAGACACTCTTAACATTTATATTTCTTTGTTTCTGATTGTTGGGACATGGCAGCTTTAATGCCTGAAGCATGATACAGGTTTTTGATTATTTTTTTCCCATTTGTTGTGTTTGTAGAAGCTTTTTCTTCCTGTTTACTCTTTCTGTGTCTTGAATTTTAGTTACTTCATAAGATGTACTCAGATGTACTAAGTTCTTTGATCCTGTCTAGTTGTATTTTTTACAAGAGAGGGTTTTCACGAGCTAGTGAATCTAGTCTGCCTGCAATAACAGCTTCACAGTGAATATCCATTTGTTCTTGGAACAGCTCTCTCCTGCAGTTTAAATACCTCTTTTCTGTTTTGATGCTTCCTTTGCTGAGGTACTTGCAGTGAGCAGTTTCTTCTTAGCCTTTGTTTTGGTAGGCTAAATGCCTCAGACACTTAGTCTGCCCTCATAAGGGAGCATTGCCACTTCCTAATGATCCTTATAACCCTTCTCTTTACTAGCACCAGAGGAGATCTGGGAGCTTGGGCAATGAGAATGGAATTCATTTCCCCGCTGCCTTACGTGATGGCACTTCCATATCTCTAATGTAAAGGCTGGACTAATGCATACTGGATCATATTTGCCTTTTTGATAGACATGAAATAGTGGTACTCAGACCCTTCCTGTAGTCTTGTAGTACTAAGAGAATCTCTATTTTATTTTTTTATTATTATTTTGTTTTTTCCCCCTTGCTGATTTTTCATATTTGTGCCCTTTGATGTGATTCTCAGTGTGCCAAGATCATTAATGAAAATATTAAAACAAAATTTTCCCACAAGCTGTCACAGAGCAGTCCTTCCCTACATTCAGTTCTTCTACCAATCTCTATTTTTCCATATAAAAGAAATAAAACTTTCCCATGTGATCCCATATCAAATACTTGCTGAAGTGCGGATGGATGAGACCTACCATATTTTCTTTACTTTGCAATCATTTCTTCTATCAAAGGAAATGTACTGTATAAGTCAGCTTTAATCTACTTTCTGGAAACCACTACTGATTATAGAGAGAGTAACAATTTGAAAAAGATGAGGAACTGGGGCTTCAAAGAAAGTGGAACTTTCTTGTGGATTACAGTGCCAAAAGATAGACAGCTGACCCACAAAAAAACATCCAGTAATGGATTTAGGAGACAAAGTCGTGTAAAGTTTTGTAGATTGAAAATAATTTGTGATTGTTTTAGCAATAGAGAGGAAATAGCTGTTTTCATGAGGAGCCGCTGTGATCTGTGTCAGACAGTGAAAGTGAAATAATGTGAAGTATGTCTGTTTGAGTAGGCTTTTCTTGTTTTGCAAAACGGACTGACTCCTTTAGGGAATTTGCTTGGGATATTTGTGGTCTTGGAGCTGGATTTAATTATTATTATTTAATTATCCTTAATTTTGTCACTGTGTACATTTGCTATTTGAAATATGTTAGGTGATAATAAAAAATGAAGGACCACTTGAATAACTTATGCTTGATCTAGATGTAATTTACGAAAATATTTCTAAGAACATTAGTATTGGCAAGAGTCAACCTATGCCCACAAATTACTTGTTTTGGTGTGTCTTGCTGGCTCTTACTGACAACACAGACTAGATTTGTGATTCGAGCTGTGAAGTTGTCCTTGGTGCACATCACTTGCACATCAGCGTGTTATGTCTAAGCAATACCATTCCATGGTCAGTGAAGATATTTTCATTAGCTTGTTACTTCAGTTTGCAGAAGTTGACTGTCAACTGTACATCTAAAGCACAGGTAAGAAACCTTGGGGTTTCTTAGAATTTTCTTCAAGAATGTTGGTCATAAGTGTCTGTGGTTTTAAATGCCATACCTAGTTTTCACTTGTTTGCTTCAACTGCAGTGTGAAACAGCAGTTCACACCACTGCTTATTTGATGTTGAATATACTTTATGAAAAATGAAATCAGAGCATCTTTAAAGAATCCTCAAACATAAACTTTTTTTTTTTATTAGACCCATGAGCAGATCTTCAAGTGCCACGATTGTATCTTTGAAGATGGTTGAAATCCTTTGTTTAAAAAGAAAATAATTTGAAGGTAGTAGATTAATGAAAAAGTGGCTTTCATCCTGTTTTGTTGTATCGCCTAGGTAGTTGGATACTTCTTATAACTAGCTCCTTGTCTAAATTTACAGATACATAGGAAATTTAGTATGTTCAGAAAGACATTCGGCTTTCTAGCAGTGCAGAAGGATTAAAGTCTTTTCTGAACTGGAATGGTTGTTGAAGAGAAAGACCTGCAAGCATACAAGTTCACTGGTGTCTTGGGCAAGTGTAGAGATGTCATGAATGCTGTTTCTTTAACTGTATTATGTTTCTAAAGGATACTGTTGAAACTATTCTACTGCAAGAGAAAATGAGCCTTTCTCAGGTCACGTTAGACAGATAGTGTCCCTATTCATGATGGTAGCAGAAATGGTCTCATTCTGCTCTGCTAGAAGGATCTTGCTTTATGGATCTTTGTGTAATACAGTTATTTCTGTGCTTTAGAGTGGCATGTTGCAGCCTTTCATGATCATGGATTTGAAAACAATCACCATCTACCTATACACACAGAACAGACTTAAATCGTTTTGAATAACCTTGTTGTGTAATATGTTTGCTTCCAACGTTTCAGTCTCAGGAAAGACTAAATATTGAAAAATTAAATTTCCTTTTGGAAACGCAGCGGGTTCTGGACTGTCGTGGTTAACAACGTGAAGAACTGTGTGATCTGTTGCGATTACGTGGTTCAACTTTTCTCATTGCTTAGACATCTAAACTTAGCCTTAAGCTTTTATGCAAGGAGACAACTGTGGAACATACGGCTGGATCATGTAGGAGCTTTCAGAGTGAAACTAGACCTTTTTTCTTTTTTTTCTTCTGACAGCACTTGAAATTGCCACCGGTGCCTCTTCACTCCTATCCTCTTTACTATTAGTGATGCACAAAGACACAAGACACACTGCAAGTTGTCTTCAGAGTAAATGCATCAGGAGAGCAGTTAGAGCACTTGCATTGCAGAGAAGGATACCGTGGTGCTGGAGCTGCTGGAAGGCACAAGTTCCATGTGTGATTTTTAGAATGTGCATCTTCTAGAAAGATCTCACAGAAAAAATTGCAGTGCTTGGAAGCTGTTGCAGCGTTGAAGTGCTTTTTTGCTGCTGTAGTGTCAAAGAGTAGGAAGATATTTAGGGCATTTGATACTGACAGAAAGCTGATATGCTTATGAAGTCTTGCAAAAAAAAAAAAAGTTTCCTGAACAGGCCCCAGCTGTTGAGCTGCCACGAGTGCCTGGCAGCCAAGGGAATATTGCTGTCACTGTGTGCACTCCAAGACAGCAGCAGTGCAGGGAGGAAAAATCTCTTCAGTGTCTGATGATACATGACCATTTCAATTTCTCTACTGCATCTATCCAGGATGGGGATTAAGAGGAAATTAAAAGGATAAAAGGGAAAACCAGAAGGAATTCTGCATTGGCAAATACTTTACAGAAGCCTTACCTGAAAACATTTTTCATTTGATAACTGTATTCTGCTTTTATGTTCCAATTTGAGCAGTGGAGTGATTGCTTTCATACTGAGAGGTGAAGAAGCCAGAGCCAGTGTGCTGTGGAATAAAAGCTGTCAAATCTGTCACTTTTAACTCCTTGCAGGAAGCTTGCCTGTAAAGTAATTCAGAGCTGCCTTCTAATTTCAGACTGCTTATAGAGGGGGCTGGTTGAATATTTCTCATATTTTTTTATTAGTGCAGCTGGAACAATATTCCTTTCTCGGCACACAAATAAGGCAGTACATCTTTGATATTTTGCCAAACAGAGTTCAAACTTCAGCTTTGAATTTGAAAGGGCATGTTTTTAGACCTAGTAACCGAGCAGCGGGTAACCCAGGCATATGTCTTACCAGGTTTGGTTTTTATGAGTTTAATCTCAGTTTGTGTTTCAGTTTGTAATGCTCAAATTGATTTTCATTTGGAAATAAATCCTGTTGCTTTCAGCCTTAGTGCATTATGTTCTTGGGTTGGTTTTGGACAAGTGCTGCATGATTGGTGAGAGTGGATCTGCCTCAAAGTGAACATATTCCCCATGAAATTGCCCTTCACAGCCTAATTCTGCTCCTGAGGGAAAGAATATCTTAATTTGGTGCATGCATCCCTTTATCAGCTGCAGCCCTCTGTATCCCAGAAGTAAGCAGGCATTTCTTCAAATGGCTGTTCTTCTTCTGCCACAAGAATTGATTGTTGGCAAAGATAATGATTTGGGGGTGAAAGGAGACCTGCATAAGACATGTGAGATGATGGATCTGATGACTCTGCCAGTGTTCTTTTCAAATGAATATTAACATTTTTTCCAGGTGCACAGTCAGTATTGAATTGTGCAGTGTGAATGCCTTGTTGCTGTTCTTCAACATTTTATTCGGTATGGGCGTGTTTAACACAGGAATTCAGTGTTACAGGAGACATTAGTTATGATGCTCTTTCTTGGATAAACAGAGTGTTATAGCTTCTTCCAGAATCCGCAAGTCTCATTTCTTTCTGCCTTCAGCATCACTAAACCTACATAGCCCCAGACTTCTGCTTTTCTCCATGCCCTTATCAGTGGTGAAAGGTATCCGGTGTCCTGAAACAGATGAGGATCATCATCTGAACAAAATGATGGATTTGGGACATTCAGCATCTAGTTAATATTTATGATAGCACTAAGTTTTTATTTAAAACAAAACTTTTAGGGAAATCCCATTAGAGTGGCATGAGCTGAGCACAGTTAGAAGAAAGCAGAACTGTTCTCCTCTACACCTTCCTGCAAGAGAGGTTTGTGATCTGAGAAATTTCTGCTTTGTCAGTCTATAGAATTGTTCATGGATATAGAAGAATTTCAGCCAATATCAAATTGTTTTCCACTTTATTTATGTGGTAGTTCTTTGTTCTTTCCTGTGGCTTAATATTGTTGTAGTGCAGGTATTTTACTTAACTTTTTTACCCTATCTCGTAGTAGATATTTACCCCACCTAATTGAATTTCATTTAGTTACAGAATGCATGTCTTCTCAAAATGTTTTTTCACTAATTTTCATGGAAAGGTAGTGGGATTTGCAGGCTGCATTTTAGGTGACAAGTAACAAGCAAAACCTTTGTTCACTGTCACCACAAAAATTTTGAGAAGGTAAAAAGGTGGGTTTTTTACGGTAACGGAGTAACATTATGTATGCAGTTCACAGCCTGCAGTCCTTAGGCTTGGAAACAGATAGCAGGTTCTGAGTTGCCTGCAGAGAATATAGAGTAGTTCTGTATTTCATAAAGTGGCAAAAAAAGCTGTTGGACATTTGCATTTAAATTTGTCGTGAATCGCTGCTAGATACAAAGTATCTTCTTGAAAGGTTATTTTCATGAGGTTTTTTTCCCCCGCTTTCTATTTCTATAGCTCTCTATTATTCTCTTCCTTTTTCTGATAGTGAACCTGTGGAGATGCTTCCAGTTATTTAGATACTCTCTTAGATCTTGACAGACAGATAGGTTTCCATTATATCGTACTCTTTGAAAGCAATACTCCCATATACGGGAGTTGTATCCAGTTATGGTTAAAATTTCTGTGAAAGTACAAAAAGTGAGGAAATGGACTGTTTGTATCCAGCCTCCTTCTTAACCCACCCCCCACTCCCCCCACTTCTTCATAGAATTCCTAATCTGACATCCTTGTTTGGCTTCAATTCTTGGAAGTGAGTAATGTTAATTCCCCTTCTGAGGATGACAGATGGTAATTTCCTTAAAGCTGGAAGATCATTGAATTGTTTGGTTAATTATTTACCTCTTTCTTCTCCTCTGTGAGAATTTTGCTTTTCTTCCATAAGGTTGATCTTCATCAAATTTGTCAAAAGCTTGATTGCTGTTTTAAGTATGATTTTGGGGATCCTGTGTGGTCTGTTAGCCACGCAAGCAAATAACCTGCATTGTTAAAACTCAGGAAAGCATCTGCGGTAAATTATCTTTACATTGTGGTCTTTACCTGTTTTGTCGTTTGGTTGCGTTTAGTTGCAATGCAGAGGGATTGGGAGATAAATTTGTATTCTGGAAAATTCTCCTTATCGCTCTTCTTATTAAGGGCGGGGACAGGTGCAGACTTTTAATGGTAACAATCTTTTGTATTGCTGCTGATTTTTTTCAGATGAACGCACTGGACACGCTTGGTCAAACGGCGCTGCACAGGGCTGCCTTAGCCGGTCACCTGCAAACCTGCCGCCTCTTGCTGAATTACGGCTCTGATCCCTCCATCATCTCTTTGCAAGGCTTCACTGCGGCGCAGATGGGAAATGAAGCAGTGCAACAGATTCTGAGCGGTGGGTAAAAATAAAGGCTTCTGTATTCGAACTTCAGCTTCTCCCTTTACGACCGTGGATCTTATTTCATTTTCAGTGCAAGAGTCTTTGCAGTAGTTTTTTTTTCATCCCTCCCCTCTGCAGGTGTCATGTGAAGATAGCTGCAGTATGTACTGTGTGATACTTCTTGTTGTGTGGTTTTTTCTGAAAAAAAAAAAAGCCCTGCTCAGTGATTTTGTGCAAATAGGGAAGAAAATAAAGATCTGGTGGATTTAGAGCATGCTGCTGTACAGGGAGATTGTAGGAAGGCAGATGTGGGGAGTTCTGTGGTTTTTTGGTAACAAGTTCCAAGTCAACTGTAGTATTGGTGAAGGTGTGATAAACTTTTCTTCTTCTCATCAGTCACCCTGTTAGGTAGTCCATACTTTAGCAGTCACAAGCAGAGTGTTGCTGGCAGAAAAATACTGACAGCTGGTAAACCATTTGAACTTTTACTTCAGATCTCTTTTCTAGCAGACAAAGATTTTATTGCAGAAGTGCTCTGGATACTCGTTAGACAATAGTTTGTTCATATCTTGTGTTAAAAAGGGGAATAGATGTTTGAAGAGGGTGCCACTATTTTTCATGTAAGTGCTTGAGAGTTTGCATCCTCTTACCTATGTCACATTTGTATTTCTGCAAGTAGAGGGAAGAATAATTGCATCAGTAGCAACTACAGAGCACGTAACTCACCTTACAGTGAGATATACATGTAGTCAAAGAAAGGCAGATATCCAGGTAGATGAGAAGACCCATTGTAGATAGAAACTCAATTTCCTTGAGCGTTTTCAAATAATGTTGCCTTAAAACAGGCCCCCCCCCAAAAAAAGGGCATTTTACAGCAGTGCAAGAAAGGTCTGTTTTGAAGTGCACCCTTTCCTGAGACGTAACTGGTTATATGGGCAACATTACCTGTTTAAAATATGCATGTGATTGTATGTATGTATGTATATTGAGAGAGAATATTAGCTATGAATCAGAAGAAAGTAAATATATCCCAAACATATCCCCTGCTGCTAAAGAGAGTAGGAGTTTGATTTAAAAAAATAGTAAACTTAAAAGTATTCTGAAAGCATTAATTTGATTGTGAATTAAAAATTCATTTTCAGTGATTTACCTTTTCTTGGCAAACTAGTTTCAGATCTCATACTCTATTGGTTTTCATTGGAGAGGTAGCAGCCTTTCTCTTACATCCCTGAAGGTTGAAGTTAAAGACTGAAAGATTCAAAAGTTGAAAAAATGCATGTAGTATAGAGTTGTTGACACTTTGTTCTCTATATCTCAAAGCTAGTAAACAAATGCTGAAACTATTGACCAAATATTACTCTGTGTTCGTTTTTGTAAGATGAGGTTAAAGAAATATTTTTTCAAATGTTGGAGTTATTTTGATAGAGAGTGTTATCTGACTCTTGAGTTCACAGCTTAAAATATTTCCCGTGTAGTACTGGATTGTCTTTTTCTCACACTTGATTGCTGAGATACTTCCCAACTGTGAGATAATGACCATGAAAACAGCTTTCTGATGGCATAGTGGCCAGTGGATACCACTTTAGTCTAGCTGCTTGTGATTTTGGTTGCAGCTGGTAGGAGTATGGCCATGCAACGTGAGGAGGCTCGTAAAGTGAGCTTGTTAATTTTTTCATATGCTTATTAGAAAATACTGCTAGTTTTGCTTTTCCTGAAGAGTAAGATTTGGTAAGTGCAGCTTTTTGGGGCTGTAGTTCTGTCTAGTGGAATTGAAGTGTCTCCTTCCTGCAGTAATTACATTGTGTTTCTGATTGATTTCTTTTTTTAACCCTCACCAAAGTCAGGGGCTTGGCTATCTTGTGAAGACAAGGACAGAAGTCCAGAGAAGAGAGAAAGAATTGCTAAGGAGCAGAGCTTTATATCCAGTATGAGACCTAGCCTCACCTATTCACTGCCAGCCTCAGGATGCTGAGGTGTTGGTCCTGTTGGGGAGAGCAAAGGAAGGAAAATAACGTAAGGTGAAGAGGGTGTGAGCTGAAATCTTAACCTGCTCCAACAGCAGCAGTTTGATGCACTCTGTGCTCTGCCCACAGTCACTAACGTTTGTGTCAAACCCCTGCTGCCATCCTTCTCTTGCAGCATGTGTTTGAACCACTTAGAATTATTTAGGTTGGAAAAGATCTTTAAGATCATCAAGTCCAAGTGTTTTCTAATGGAACTGCTCCAGAGGATCCAGGTAGACTCAAGGAAAGGAGCTGGCAGCTCGGGCTGTATTAAAGGTGCCACTGTCCCTCTTGGCTGAGCTTTCGCAGCCTTTCCTTCAACTGAGAGCATTTCTTCACCTAACAGTTGAGTTTGTAGGAGTTGCTTCTCATTTCTTCCTCCTCTTCCTGCAGGCAAGGGAGGCAAGGAGGTACCAAAAGGCCACAAAACGCCAATCAAGAAGAGAAAATAGGGCTGCAATAGGAAGTACTACCTCAAAGTGAATAGAAGAGTTGATGGCCTTCTGTAAGGATTGTTAGTTAAGAAAACAGATACCCTTTACCCATTTTCCACTCCTGTGATACAACCACAAATTACATTGCAAAGTCAGGAACTGACTGGATTCTGCAGAGATTGTCTTAACATGTAAGAAGTGGCTCTTCAGAACATCTCTGCAGTTTCCTCCCAGGACATAGTACCGTTTACCTACATTTAAAGAAGTCTTCTGAATATTTTTGATGGAGTTGCATGCCTGTCTAGAATGAGGTTGGCCTGCTACAACACTCTTGAGTTTCTTACTGAATTCTTACAGAGGATTGCAGCCCCAAGTTCACCTTGCCCCATTTTTTTTGCACTAGGCAGTCATTTCTGTCACTGATCAGGCACCCTGCTGCCAAAACTTCTATTCCATGAATCCTTGAGCTTGAGAAGAGTGGCTTCTACAATAGAAAGCAGTTTCTATCAAAAATGAAGTGATCAAGATTGCCTTTTCGAGCAACCCGGAAGAGCACTAGGGACTGTTCCTTTCAACCCAATTCTTCCTCTTCCCTCAATGCCTGGTTGCTTTCTTACAGCCATATGAGAAGTGGGGTGAAAAAGAGTTTTGAGACCAAACCCTGTCATTGTCTCACCTTTTTTCCTCTTTAAATGACTGTATCTGTCCAAACGTCTCCTCTTAATCACTGTGTCATTCTTCTGATTCTATTTTTAACCACGCTGTATTTATAACAAGGGACAGGTCTCATTGTTGCTATGAAGTGCAGTACAGAGCTGGAGCATCATAAGGCATGCAGTCACCATGTGGCCAGGGCCATCTTAGAAATCCCATCCCCTTGTCATGGCTTCGTAGTATGAGACATCACAAGTGCAAAGGCTGTAATTCAGCTGCTGATTTACACACACTGAACCCTGGCTGTACACTGGTTCCTCATGAAGTTTGCTGAAATTGCTGAGAAAGGTGGTTTTGATCTTCAGCAAAACTTTGAATCTGTCCCACTGAGCATGAAGATTTCTTAAATGCAGAAATGGTCATTTTTACCATACATAAAATTAGCAAAGCATTGAAATTCCATTTGGCAGAATAATGTCAGCTCTAGAGTCTAAATCTGACTGGTTTACACTGAAACTAAGGCTCTTTATTGAGCCATTTAGACAATATGAACTTGATCATCAGAACTCCTGCTGCATTTTCACAAAGAACAACAGACTTTTTTTTTTTCCTCAGTTCGGAAAATATGTTGAGCACAAATTAATAAAACTTAATGATCCTAAGTAATCCTAAACCATCTTTTTCCCCATGTAGAAAGTACACCTGTGCGCACATCTGATGTGGATTATCGGTTGTTAGAAGCATCCAAAGCTGGAGACTTGGAAACTGTGAAGGTAGGTTTGAGCAATTCATGTTAATTTTCCCCATTGTATTGCAGTAAAAGGCTTGTGGAAGCCTCTGCTACAAGAGTTGTGGAAGTAGCGCCCAGTGGATAGTAAATCATAAAAAATGGGAAGGCAAATCTCTTCATTATTTTTTCTAGAAAATAGGGTATTAAGATGTACTGATGCGTTTCGAATTTTTGGTTGTTCATTCTCCCAGTCCTTCACACAGTCACGTCTTCAGTGGACTCAGATGCAACATTGCAGACACAGTCATAATTATTCGAAGTGGACCCTGTGATCCTCAGAATGACAGTTTAGTAGAAACAAGCTTCAGGTGCATGATTCAATCAGAAAGCAAGCAAACAAAACAGTTGACAGGTAGCAGACTTCACATTTTAAGCCATCCTCAATCCGAAGGGTCAGGCTGTGGAATACCAGCATCACAGGAAGGTTTGATCTTGTCTTTCTCACTTGATCTGTGGGCAAAATAGCCTACAGACAGACTGTTCTGCATGCCTTCTTGCCTTGAACTTCAACATGATACATATTAATATTCAAACAGCAGCAGTTCTGTGCACCAGCAGCTATTTTGACTGCCAAGCTCAATATTTTTAGGTTTCTAGAGAGAACATAAGCTGGAAACAGTAGCGTATCCGGAGAAAGTTACGTGGCCTTGAACCTGGTACTTGATGATTTAGAGGCTCACCCTTTCCAATACATTAGGAATGTCTTCATACTGCTTCCATCATTTAAGTCGTATTTCTTATAGAAGCACTTCCAGCCATAAATTTAGAGCAGCTATTTTTTTAACTTTGCCTAAGTAGAAAGAAATTTCCTGAAACCTAACTTCTGAAAATTTTGTATAGGATAATAAATGGATCACATTTTGTATCGGGGTGCTTGGGGGTGGTAGTTTGGGTTTTTTCTTTTGGGCTCTCTTTGTTGGTTAAAAAACAGTTAATTTGGTTCAGGAGGAGATATACTTGTTTGGTTTAGTTCTGCACTAGAGGTTGGTTACTTCTTTTGTCTTTGCAGCAACTTTGCAGCCCTCAGAATGTGAACTGTAGAGATTTGGAAGGCCGTCATTCAACACCACTGCACTTTGCTGCAGGATATAACCGTGTATCGGTGGTGGAGTACCTGTTGCACCACGGGGCGGATGTGCATGCCAAAGATAAAGGGTACATTTCATTCCATGATACGCTCTGCTGTTTTCTATTCGTGTGAGACTTCTGCCCTCCTCTATTCATTTTACTTCAGATTTCAGTAACCATCATATTTTTCTCTTGAAAATGTTTCTCTCTCCTTCTTGTTCTGCATTGTTCTGACGCCACTGCCAGGAGATTTATAGACCATTAAGGCACACTTAGCTTTCTGGCAGAGCTGTTGTAAAGTACATATATGGTACTACAATACATGATCCTTCTCTTTCCCTTTCTGCCCATTTTGGAGACTTTGTTCTGCTTAAAAGCATCCTTTAAGTTATTACAGGTGATTGAAAGTTAGTATTGAATCGCATGGGGTAAAACACCAGGGCTATCTCTGGTAATTTTTCTAATTCTGTTATTTATTCAGTTAATAGTCGGTTAAATGATACAAACCGTTTACAGGCTTTTGCATTATTTGCAAAGCAATCGTGTAGAATAGCATGATTGTGTTTTATCTTTCACTCCAATATATTGCTTGCTAAAACATTTCCAATACTGAATTTTCAGGCTCTTCCTGAAAGAAATGTTTGGGTATCTTTTTGTATCTATCAGGTGTGCAGTGCTTATAAATAACTGTATTTCAAACCCATTGTATAGTGTTACACCTTTTCTGAAATTTACACTCAAATATCCAAAGTCAGAACATCAGTGATTCTTGCAATTTAGTTTTTGGCTGTTGCTAACAGCATTGAAGTTACTTGCTTCTGGAAGTTGTAACATTGATGAGTATTTAAAAGTCTCATGGATGGGAACTGAAGGAAGATAATGAATTTTTAATTGATATTTTAGTAGCAGGAAAATAAAACTATGAAAATTGGAAGGACTGAAAAATACCACTAATGTCTGGTGGAAGTGGGAGTTTTGTCTACTGGAACTTTGTATGATTGCATATTGAATTTTATTTTCTTATAGCTATTAATACTTTCTCTTTGGCTAGTGGCTTAGTACCCCTGCACAATGCCTGTTCTTATGGACACTACGAAGTGGCTGAACTCTTAGTGAGGCACGGTGCTTCTGTCAACGTGGCAGACCTGTGGAAATTCACTCCTCTACACGAAGCAGCAGCAAAAGGAAAATACGAAATCTGCAAGCTGCTTTTAAAAGTATGTGCTGGAATTCTCAGTGTCTTTAAATATGCTTATGTTTGCTGAAGATTAATTAATGAATGCAAAGTTAATGGCATTCAGTGAGTTCTTTCTGGTGTCTTTGAATGTATTTTCATCTTACAGTTGTCGGATGGTTTTGTTGTGCAATGTCAGTTCACTTACAAAGAATCATCAGTACAGTTACTTTTTCCAGTACGTGTATTAATACTACTAGCCAAGTAGGACAAGACTCTCAAACTGGAAAAAGCAGCTGAATTTGTGTAAAAATAAAAAAACCCCCACTTTATCCTATTTATCCCTTTCTGAAATGGTTACTCCAATTAAGTAAACCTTTGTAAATACTTATGCAAGAGTGTTTTACAGAGCAATAACTGAAGGTGGATCCTAAATGGTGTATGGCATGTGAGAAATTTAAAACTGTTATGTTAATGTATAATTTATCAAGTTCCTGGAGGAAGTGCATATTAATATACTGTGGAATAAGTACTCATTATAATTAGTGAAAGAACCTGTAAAAAGCATGAGGTAATGCCAACGTGTTTCCAGTGAGACACATGAGTTTGAGAGACTTCTTAACATAAGATCATATCCTGCCGTGGG
Source organism: Tringa tobata (assembly GCA_033628505.1). Lineage (NCBI taxonomy): Eukaryota > Metazoa > Chordata > Aves > Charadriiformes > Scolopacidae > Tringa > Tringa tobata. The sequence goes on from JAHREE010000245.1 coordinate 21,041,025, forward strand.
AGGGTAAAAGAGGGTGCTAGAGTAGAATTTCTTGCCAATCCTATTTCCTGCTTTAGCCTTGCCTATTTCATGTCCTTCTGAAGCACAGCATTTAAAATGAATGTCAGAACATGGATAGTCCAAAATTATGCTCTTCCCCATCCACTTCTCTTTTCATTTGCTGCTACAAAGCCCTGCTATTTCATTCCTATCTCATTAATTATTTCACTTGATTACCAAAAAAGCATTCAGTTTGAAATACATCTGCAGTAGAAATGTACTCATGTTAGCTCAAGCTATATGAGCACTCATGATCTCTGAGGCATGGTGGTACGTTTTAGACACTGGAGGTCTCTGGAGTTTTCTGATTATTCCACTGGCACCTAGCCATTTTTTGTCTTCAAAGGATCCTGAATGGATGTACGACAGGAAATAGAAAAGTGCTGAAATCTTTCTTTTTGAAATCACTCTTGCACAAAAGCTAAGTATGCCGTTAAGGTGACAGTTTTGTAAAGGTTCTGAGTGTCCGTGGATATATGCTGACCCTGCAGTTTGCTCAGAGCTTCTCCTGCTGCGTCTCTTATGCCAGCTGGCAGTGCTGCCACTTCTGCTGAGCTTTGGATGTTGAGCTTGACTCCTGACTCGTGCTCTTTCTGTCCTATTCTGCTCAAAGAAGGAAACGAAAACATACAGGCATTTTAGAAAGACACTCTTTTTTCATCACCTCTTTAAAATTGCCACCTTCGTTTGTTTCTATGCCTAGGAAGGAGTCTCAGAAGACACAGCCTCTTCATTTAGGTATTTATTCTGAAGAGTATTTGAATAGTTCCAATTTTGATGAGTTTTAAGTTTTAAATTAAGTGATGGAAGGTTATATCTTGGAGAAGTCATTGCAGTTTAAAAGGCTATGTGTAAAGAATGCTTTCTTTCCAAAAGCAGCACAAATACGGAACCGATTCTATGTAATCAGTATTCTGTCCCTTTCTATCCCTTCCTGTTCACCCTTTACATCCTGAGCCTTGCTGTACTGCTTCCGAGTTCGAGGCAGTTAATTCCTTCTGCTTTCCCCGTCCCCAGCTCTTTCCCCGTGGCTCGCAGTAGCACAGCTTTGCCAGCATCCCCAGTGGGAAACGGCGGGGTAGACGTGCTGGCAGGGCTTGGACCACTGTGTTTGATGATTCTGAAGGGGCCAGCCAGGGAGCTGTAGTGCCAGCAGCTGCCTCTGCCTTATCTAGCTTTGTTTTTTCCCCGCTGCTGCTGCGAGTGAGCAAGGAAGGAGGTGTCCTCCCACAAGATTGTACGTGGACATGACTCACGCCGTATGCTGTATGTAGATGTGTGCTTCCCTCCTCGGCCTCTGCTCCACTCCTCTCTTCTTACCCCTGGCTGATCTGCGTGTTTTACCTGCACGGATGTACTCGAGCAGTCATCCAAAACTACTTTCCCACCACAATGGTTTCTTCACTGCTTTCCAGCACCTGTAAACTGCTTGAGATGGTGCTGCTATCTATGGGAAGGGATAGAAATGAGTATTTTCCTAGTTCCCTTCTGAAACGAGTGCCTTTCAGTAGCAGAGTGGCATTCAGTGAAACTTGGGGCCTGGCTTCACTAGCTCAGAAAGGTGTGCTGAGGAGACACCTCTGACAGCAAGTTTGCAGGAGACAAGAAGGATTGACCATCAAGGAACTTGCAGTTGGCTTTTCTTTAGGACCTGCAGTGACAGTAGGGTATAGCTATCGGCAGGATACGTTCCTCAACCTACTTGGTGTGCCAGCAGAGGAATGGCAGCTCTTGCAGGGGGCTGCTGTTCTTGCCTGTGGAGCTGAGATTCACGCAGCTGTGTTGCTCACTGGTGCTTTAGGTCTAGTCTCCTGGATTTATTCTTAAGTGTCTACTAATTGATGGACTCGTTACTTCACGATGGCTGGTCGGCACAATGCCCCACCTCCTATCTCGTGCCACAGAATAGTGGCACAGCTTACCTGCAGTGCTCTGCTCATGGTTGTGTCAGTATCATCCCACTTTGCTCTTTGCAGCATGGAGCTGATCCAACAAAAAAGAATCGAGATGGGAACACTCCTCTAGATTTGGTGAAAGAAGGAGACACGGACATCCAGGACTTACTTCGAGGAGATGCTGCCTTGCTAGATGCTGCCAAGAAGGGGTGCCTGGCACGAGTGCAGAAACTATGTACTCAAGAAAATATCAACTGCAGAGACACCCAGGGAAGAAATTCAACACCGCTACATCTTGCAGGTGGGTGACTCACCAGGTTTTGAAGGCTTGTATATTTATGATAGGGCTACAGAAGGATTGGTATAGTAAGAGTTTCACAGAAGATTGTCCTGCACAGAGTTAATAACTGTGGCAGCAGGAGGTAATACAGTTACTAGAAAAGAGGAGCTTTTGCAGTCGAAAAATTGCTTTAGCTTTTCTGTCTAATATTTTTTTTCTTCAGTTCTGCTTTCCTGATACCTGATTTCTTTTCCTGTGCCTTTTCTACAGCTGGTTACAACAATTTGGAAGTAGCTGAGTACCTACTTGAGCATGGCGCTGATGTTAACGCCCAGGACAAAGGAGGATTAATTCCCCTACACAATGCGGCATCCTATGGGGTAGGTACAGCCATTTTTGCTATGAGTAGACCAACAAGGAACTCCTTAAAGTCATATCCAAAGCCCTTTGTTTTGCAGCTGGGAAGATATGTTCCCCTGACAGGAAAGCGGAAGTCTGTCACAGCTGGTCTCTGGTGGGGAGGTATTGCTAAAGCTGAGGTGTTGAAGGACTACTGAGTTTGTAGTATGAGTGTCCTCCTGGGCAAGCTGTCTACTGGTGTGGGGGTGAAGTGGCTGATTCAAACTGTTTTGGATGAGGGAGGCCCACCTTCCTCCATATAGGAGGAAGCAGCATCTGTGTTTATACCTGTTGAACAGATGTGTGATAGATTGCTTATAAGCAGCTCTTAATTGGGATGAGGTGAGAAAGAAATCTCTTGCAAATAATTGTATGGAGACAGTGCTTGAGAAGGTCCCAGCAGTGTGCTTAGGGTCAGACAGAGAACATGAAAGTCAAGAAGTAGTGTTTTTAATGGTCTCATTATATGCTTTGTCTGTTACTACCTGGCCCTGGCACAAGGAAGAGCAAAATCTGGGAGAGATGATCATAATAGAACCATGATTGCTTTTGTTTGAGAGCCAAATAAAATAAAAAGTGCAGTGTTCACCTTTTGTTTTAAGGAGAGCATATCGGTGAAAATCAGCCTGCATCATTTGCATTGGTTCTCTACATCAGTTTGGGATTCCAGCATCCTGAAGAGCAAAAGCTCCAAATCCTGCTGAAGGTTTAGAAATGCAACACAGAATTCTTCTGTGATGCTGGATCCTAGTACCAAGCAATATTGTTCATCAGCATCTACCAAAAGCATTAAACTCCCAGAACATTGCTTATATGTAGAGGTATATTCTGTTGCAAAGACTGTGTTCTTCCTTCTGAAGCACAGAAAACCAAACCACACATTTTACACAAAGGCAAAACGTCCCTTACAGGGAAAAGTTAGAGATTGGTTCAAGCTGATTGTCACTTCTAAAAATCATAATGCCAGTCTAATCTAGTTGCTTTACTTTCACTAGGAAAAGTTAACAAGGCAGTAGTTGGTGCTTTTCCATCAACTTATTTGGTTAAAAGCTGCTGTATGCTTTTCCTGTGGCAGCCCACGCTTCTCTCTGAGCTGTCATCAGCCCGTTCAGATCTCTGTGATGGGAGGTAGAAAAGAGATCAGTACTGGTTTTCACTGAATTTCACTGAATTTCACTGAATTTTAGAGTTGGAAGGGACCATAGAGATCATCTAGTCCAACTCTCCTGCCAAAGCAGGACCACCCAGAGCATGTCAGATCAGATCATGTTTCTCAAGTCCATAGCTGGCAGGTTTCACAGGCTCAACCTTCTCCTCACAAAGTATCTTCAGTTCTCTCACCCAGCACTTCCTGCTGTGTGTCCCTCAGTAGGGTGGCAGAAAAGTCACAGGAACAGCAATTGCTTTAAAAGTTTGGCCGAGAAGAAAAATAAGGTCTGCGGTCTTTTCAAAGCACACGTATTCAGAGAACAGGCTCTTCTATGAGAGCTGCTGAGAGTCACTTAATTGCCATTGAGAAGAAAAATGAAATCCATTGGGAAGTCTGTGCACTTCTGCTTAAAATTTCAGTGTTTCACGCTCCAAACTACTTGTTTTGACTGCCTACTTTTTTATTTCTTAGCTGTATTGCTCAAGTAATTTTACTGGTCAGAGGCAGCCAAAAAACTTACTTGCCGGTTTTCTGTTCTCTTATTTTAACTTGGGAGACTTCAAGGATGGGATATTGATGGAAGTGTGGGGTTAGAAGATCATTACTTTTAAAGCCCACATGACCTCATAATGCGTTTTATCAGTTACAGTGCTCTCATAAAACATGATTGGAGAAAGAACAAATCTCTGCTGCCACGGATGAGTTCAAAGTCTTGCAAGAAAGAAATGAAGTATGATGAAGACCTCTGTGTACAGATGTTTAAGTGGTAGCTCAGCAGTACAACACATCATAATTTATGTTGCCAGTTCAAATTTGTCTACAGATATTTTGACAGTTGACTCTGTTGGTTTTATGCTACATCAAGTACCCTGTCTGCTCCTGCAGCTGACACAAACTTCATGCTATGTTCTTGGGATGATTTGGCAGAAATATGATTCTGTGCCTGATCCCAATTATACATGTGCTGGTGGATGATCTGGTAGTGTACAGATACATACACAGATGACCATGGAGCTGCAGTATAAAGTGAGGAGGTGCGCTGCTATGTAGCTACAGGAGGCAGAGAAGTGAGTTAAAGGGAAGAGAAATTTCAGAGGTCTCTAAGCACCATTACTTCCAGCATAAAAAAGGAAATTTTTACCACTGTCACATTGATTAAGATGTTCTGTTGTTTTCCAGCATGTGGATATAGCAGCACTGTTGATCAAATACAATACGTGCGTGAATGCAACAGATAAATGGGCTTTCACACCATTGCATGAAGCTGCACAAAAAGGAAGGACACAGCTCTGTGCTCTGCTGTTAGCTCATGGAGCAGATCCGACCATGAAGAATCAAGAGGGTCAGACACCATTAGACCTGGCAACAGTAAGTTCACGTTAGCGTGCCAGCCACAGGCTGCTCTGGAGGATTTGTTCTGCATATTAAATGGCTTTCTCTGCCTCCCTGGCATCAGCAGCCCTTACCTTTCCTGTGCTGAGGTAGGGGGAGATGAGCGTCTCCAGGGTGCCTGGTTGTGACTTTTACCCCTGAATTCAGGTTTTTTCCTGTGTCTGAGATCTTAACGTGGCTTGTGATGTAAGGTGTGCTTCTGTTAAGGATTCACTCTTGGGATCAGTCTCCTTATTGCCAGAAATAAGCCTCTCTGAAGTGTCCCTGTGATGGTCAGTCTATGTACTGTTGGTTACTTCTTTGAACGTAGGAGAAAAATCAGATGGGCGTTTAGAGGACGATTTTGCTCAAGCCTGCATATTACCTCAGTTCTTTTTTGTCTGACTTCAAAACAACATTCTAAGATTTGCAAGAGGCTATCAAACTTTTTCTAAAACTGGCATCTGGAAAATTTCTTGTTAGTGATGACAGTGGCAGCTGGTTAAAAAGCCTAATAAGGTTATATGAACACGTATGTCTGAGGTTAACCAGTCTTGATGGAATAGATAATACAACCAAATTGGATGCTGTGTCTGGTTATAGTGTGATTATCTTTTAAGGCGATCAATTGCTTTATGGAAAGGGTAAGAAATATCCTCCAGAATAATCTGAGCTCTAGAAAACTCTCTTTGTGATGAGGGATATGTAAACTATTTGATATCTGAGTGAAAATGAGGATGTCTTAATCATGTTCTACAAGAACATACAAGGAGGACATTCTTGAAGATGAGGGTCCTGCTTAATTTAGTCAACAAAGGCTAAATCCAATTATTAGCTAAGTTTATACTTCTCCTGTAGCTCCTGTCTTTTTTTTTTTTCTATTTTAAGACTATAAGATGTGATTACAGCAAAGGCAGTGGTAGTCTTTCTATTGAAACCTTGATCCAGTGCAAAATGCTTCACCAGAAGTCGAGCCTGACAGAGAAATTATGAGGTGGCGTTGCCTGACCTGGGTTGTGAAGGATTTCAGATAAAGTTGCTGCAGTGCTCTTCCTGGCTTTAACACCTGTAAAGTCATTCTGCCAGAAAGGAAATTAGGTGTGCCTTCTTACATACCTTTAAAAATGGGGAGAAGCCAATTCACCTGCGTCTGAGCAGTGAATCAGAATGTTCTTGCAACCACGAATTCCTGTGTTACAAAAGTTGGCAGTTTTCTTTTTAATGGGGGAACAGAGTAATCAATTAAAACAAATTCATTGAAAAATTCTTTCCAGAGATCGGTGACTTGTGATAATAGAATCTCACGTTGAATGTTCTTTGTGTTTTTCAGGCTGATGATATCCGAGCTTTGCTGATAGATGCAATGCCTCCAGAAGCTTTGCCTACGTGCTTTAAGCCTCAAGCTACTGTTGTTAGTGCCTCCCTGATCTCACCAGCATCTACGCCGTCCTGCCTCTCCGCTGCTAGCAGTATAGATAACCTCACCGGGCCGCTGGCAGAATTAGCCGTAGGAGGAGCATCAAATGCTGGTGATGGAGCAGCAGGAACTGAACGGAAGGAAGGAGAAGGTGCATTTGCTGCTGGACGAGTTGACCTTGCTAGAAGTACAGTAGTATCACAACAAGCCTTGCTTTACCTGAAAAGTATTTCTGACTAGCCAGAAAATATTGCACAGCTTGAACTGTTATCTTTGTTTGAAAGTGTCTAGCGCTTGCTCTGTTCTCATGTGTTCTGCTGGGAGCATTCTTGGCTGTTTGTCTATGTTTGCTCTCAGTGATGAGGTCTGACTACAAAGGCAGACCTGATTAGGTGCCCAGATGTTCATTGTTGATTTTATACAGAAAATGCAATGAGAATTATTTTGATGAAGGAATTATGATTGTGATGGCTGGGGGATTTTGCTAAGGCTTCTTTAACCCTTTGATTAGTATCTAGAATGCATGCTTTCTCTCAGCATCTCAGTGATTACATAGCAAAAATACACTCACCCTTCCTTTCCTTTGCAATATGAGCCTATATTTGCCACAGATTGTTTGTGCTTTTTAATGGTTCATTCTGAGGACAGAACAGTGATGATCTTTGCACTGAGCTTTCACACAGTGGAAGCACGGAAGTGGATTGTTTATAATAGACAAATTGATTGTAAAAAGAATCAGAGTTTGGAATTTTGAGACAATCAGTGGTATTATTTGATCATTTCTTTTTAAGGATTTGTTGTGTGGTTTTTGGTTTTTTTAAGTCAGGTACATAGGAGATAATGACTTGTTTCTTCTCTTATAGTTTCTGGTCTTGACATGAACATTACCCAGTTCCTAAAAAGTCTGGGTCTTGAACACCTTCGGGACATCTTTGAGACAGAACAGGTAAGTGGCAAGCTTCATCTCTGTAGGTTTAAAAGATAGATTAACCTAATAAATTTGATTGACATTTTTATTCTCTAATTGAAAAAGGGAAATACAGAAAACCCAAACTCACATCTACAAAAAAACCACGTATGTCCAAGAAAACTGCAAGTTGCCAGATACTTTATGGTGAAGTTGAGAAACCTGTGAAAATCTCATTTGTTGTTTGATTCAGATGTCAAGTGTCTTTCACTTTCTTATACATTCATGATGATTACCAATTTGGCTTGTACTCTGAGAGTTACATTGGCCCTTCTGAACTTTAAACATGATGGCTGTAATAAAGTTAGATTGGAACATCACATGCAATCTTCATGAATGTCCTTCAGCAGTCTTGATATCCAAACAAGCCTTTTGCTACCTGTACTGCTGCACGTGACACTGGGAAACCCCCTCGTTTGACTGTAAACTGAAATAAAAATCTAGTTTACCAGGGGGTAGTTACACTAGAGAATGCAGAAACTACATTTCCTAAGAGGTTTGGACTACTATATGTAGACTCTTTTCATGTACCATTTCTTAAATTAAACGTGTTACGGTTCAATATATTATTTCTTTGCATGAGCGGTGGAAGTGAAAGGTACAAGTGCAAGAGACTGGATTTGATGGTTAAATTTTCCCAAGCCTCTGCTGCTGATCTTTTATGAGGCTTCAGGAAACAAAGCGTTTGAAATGTAATGTGTTGCTTACAGAAAAAGGTCCACCTGTTTCCGTGAAATGTTACAGGAAGTATCTCCCCAAAGTTAAAATGCCATATAATCTTTTTTCCCTTCTTATATATGAAGTATTAAGCTCTTTTCTTTAATTTGGAACTGCTTCTATTAAGAAGCAAACCAACCTCAAACCAACATATATTCTACTCACATTTCTTTTTTTCTTTTTGGTTTTATTCTGCTTTTGCTTCCTTAACTCCTAACCTGTTTTTAAGATCTTCCTCTGCTAATAAGACTTAATAATGCAAATCGGATTCACTATATTAATTCGTCATTTTGAAACTATTTAGCTCCTCTTGTAAGTTCCTATCTAGTGAAAACAAGCTCATCTTCCTTAAGCTTATTGTTTTAAGCTGCTTTTTCTAAGCAATGCAGTACCTTCACGTGTGCTTTTTCACCTTGACTCTAGACACCTCCTGATGCTTTATAATATCTGGGATTCTTCAATATTTTTTTTAATGTTCCTCTGCATGTAATGATTTCTTCAGTGGCTTTTCCACAGCAATCCTAGTAGGGTTGGGGTTTTTTGTGCTCAATTGTGCAGATGCTCAGTGGAGCTACTAATTTTTTTTGCTTGAATTGCTTTCTTTTGAGCTAATTATATTCAATTTTTAGTGAAATAGTCATTTTTGTTTGCGTAGTGAAAATAATGAATTGCACAACAATGTGAAACTTTGAGTGTTTCAAGAATAGTCTCAGATCTGTCCCAGCATTTCCATGCATCCTTCTTCCACATAAGTAAAAATGTTTTTGAGAACCTCCTCTGAGAGCCAGCTCTTGTTACTTGCTGTAAGAGGAGTTGTGCACAGCTTCAGGCTGTAGCAGCTGGGTATGGTCCTGTGATAGGGAGAGACTTGCCAGAAGGTGGCAGCAACTAGAAGTGCAGCAAAACGTAAAATATATATATGCTCTTTGTTGCACCACGAATGCGTTTTCCATTTTCTGAACTGCTGGGTCTTCAGCCTTGGGAATCAGGCCAGGTTTGGCAAGTGATTTTTGTGGTATTTCACCTTCCCAGATAACCCTGGATGTGTTGGCAGACATGGGGCATGAAGAGCTTAAAGAAATTGGGATCAATGCGTATGGACACCGCCACAAATTAATAAAAGGTGTGGAGAGACTTCTAGGAGGGCAGCAAGGTAAATATGACACTTGTACTGCTTGGTCTAAGTGTATCATACAACAGGCTGCCAGCTGTAAGTGCAGGCATTGTCACCAGGACTTGAAAGGATCTGGATGCCAGGAAAACGTACTTGCTGGCAGACCTAGTGGCTGGGTGGGTTGTGACAGATAAAGAATATATTGAAGAAATACAGGGCCGAGTTATCACTTGCCTTTCCGGAGAGTGGACGCCCCTGAGGCAGCTGCGGAGGCTGTGCCCGTTTCCAGGGACTCTGTTTCCGCAGGAGGCAGGAGCTTTTGAATTGATTTGCCTACGTACCTACCCTCGGGCCAGTTAAATCACCAAGGGTGGACCTGATGGAGTTTTTTTTCTCCCCCACACTTCTCAGATGCTTCTCTTGAAAGCGGAAACAATAAAATGCAATTACGTCCCACATGCATTTTCCTTCTCCCTTGTAAAGCCTCTGCTGCTAACGGAAGCACTTTTATCTTTTCAAGGTTGTGCTTCTGCCTTGTGTTTATTTTGTATTTCCTGCTGCACTAGGCTTATTTAAGAAGAATAATGATGATGCTGGATACAAATAGAGGTGGTATTGTTTTCTCCTGTTGAATTTTACTTCCTTAATTCCTTCTCTCTGCAGGCACCAATCCTTATTTGACTTTCCACTGTGTGAGTCAGGGGACCATTCTCCTTGACCTTGCTCCTGACGATAAGGAGTACCAGTCCGTGGAAGAGGAGGTATTGCAAGTACCTTTCTTAATGTTCCAGTGGCAGTATGTTTCTCCCTTCGTGTATAACGTATCAGAGCTAAAAGCATGCAATATATGTTGAAAGTCATAAAATATGCTTTGGTGTGTGAATTGCATAAATCTGACGTGAAGTTTAGGGCTCCTCATTTGTCTTTTTGCATAGAGCGATGATGGTGACTATTTTGCTGTGTCCTGCCAATTTATTTTTTTTAAATAAGTGGTCTGTTTGTTGCTTAGTGTTATCCCAATTTTGCTTTGTTGTTGTCATGTTTTGGATGTCATCTCATAGCAAGGGTTTCCACAGCTTTCTGTAAGTAGGTTCACCTATGAAAATCAAAGGCTGTTAATGAAGACCAAGGGATCAAGGCCGTTCAAGTCTGCAGCCATTATCTGTTCTCAGGCTGTTTCTGCATGTGAACCAGTTTGTTTTCTGTTTTCTCAGTGGCTTAGTTAATCTGTAACCCAGATAAACAGCTCTTGGATAATTGAGAATTGACTGCAATTTTGCCTCCCACACACACATGCTCTTTTATTTAAGTAAACTACAAGCAAATACCATTTTGAAAGAAAAATCATAACAGAAAAGAGACTTTCTGAAGAGTTGTGTTTGGAAGAAACTCCATTTTATTGCGCATTTGCTATTTGTGTGGTGTTCCTACACTATAGCACAGAATCATTTGGAGTCCTTTTGAAAGTCTAGATATTCAGGATTGCTGCCAGTTTTGCCTGGAATATTTTTGATTAGTAACTCTGTAAACTGGAGCTTTTGCAGATATTGTTTATAAACTTTTCTGACAGAAAGGGACACTTGTCTGCCATAGTAAATTAGGATATTTATTTGAGCTGATACTAAATGTTGTTGCTGTAGCCATAAATACCTCTGGAAAGGACACAATGAAACTGTTGAAATTCTCAGGGACTGCTAATGACATAGGAAAATTTACAGTGCAAGCATTTTCCTATCACTAAGAAATGCAAACTGTACTCATTAGAAACACATTTGTTATTACTTCAAAATGATCGTTCTGTATATTCATATTCAAAGATTGTTTTTTTCTAATCTAAAGCGGGTTTTCTAGTTGTGTGTAATTTTGGTAGTGCCACTATTCTACTTTTTCCTATGTATATTTTTATTATGAGACTGGATAATTGCATCATCCAACTTCTCTAACATGGAAGGGCATAGCATGTGGGATGCCTGAGAGATAAGGGTGTAGCTCAATTTAAAATTGAGAATATTTTTTTTGACACCTTTTAGTTAATTTTCAATCAAGATTGTCTGTTGGTGCCAGTGATATACTGAGATATTGCATGAGTACTGTGCCTTGCTAGCAAGCTTTGTGAGCTGAACGTTGAGTTGTGTTCATTTACGTAGATGCAGAGTACAATCCGGGAGCATCGGGATGGTGGAAATGCTGGTGGGATCTTCAACAGGTACAATGTCATCAGGGTAAGTTTCAAAAACCCCTAATTCTATGTGGTAAAATAAGTTGTTACTTATGCAAGCAAGCGGAACTGGTTTAATGGATCACCCTTTTATATTTAAAGTTCTTTATTGAAATAATGTTCAGGAGCAGAGTTAAAGCAAGTGCTAAATACGAAAATTTGATCGTGTCCTCTGCAGATGGAATGAGGGAGAAGTGACCACTTGTGCTCTTAAAGGAGTCTGAAAAACTGATATTAAAGACAGAGGTGGTGAAGAGCCTGATTAATGTTTCACAACCTGATTTAATTTCAGAGGTGTATAACTTCTGTATTTGACTTTGCAGCACAGGTTTTGTTTTTTTCTCAGGGTAGTCTTTCCTTGACGTTTTAAAGGAGATTTTGGGGGAGCGGGAAAGGATGAACATGACTTTTTATTAAAACTTTCTATCTCCCTATGCTGCTTTGGATCTTGACACCACCTTTTTTGCCCCTGCCAACTAGAAAAATACCTTTTACAAGCCCTGGCATATCAGGATAATATCTGCTATTACGTGTCTGTTTGAAAAGTGAGCCTGTGCAGAGCCTTTGCAACTTGGCACACTGGATCATACATCCTGAAGTAAAATCTGCTTCCATCCTACTCCCAACTGAAGGTGAAGTCCTTTATAGAAGCCACAGTGGTATTAAAGCATGTGGCTGGAATGATATCTCAAGATAGCTTAAACAGCACATCTTCTAATTCCTTCCCTCAGAAGTTGTTTCTTTTCATAAAAATTCAGCCTAAACCAGACAGCAACCTTCAAAAAGCTGGCTCAGATCGTTCAACAAAACTCGAGGCAGAGATGGCAGGGGTTTCAGACAGTTTGTAGTTCTTAGTGGTATTACAAGCTCTGAGGGACGAAGGCTGAAAGTCTTCCTTAAACCTGAGAACTTAGGCTGCAATTCCATAGTAGTTCTAACCATCTGTAAGTGTGTGCTACTGACTTGGTTGAAAGACTTCAGCCTTGCATTGGGTTTCTTCACACCATTCACGTGTCTTACTCTCAGTTTCCCTGTCAAATTTATGCAAACTCTGTGAAACTATATTCCATTTCAATTCCAATTCAAGTATGGTTGGACCTGTTGTACCACTGCAGATTCAAAAGGTTGTGAACAAGAAGTTGCGAGAGAGATTCTGTCACAGACAGAAGGAGGTCTCAGAGGAGAATCACAATCATCACAACGAACGCATGTTGTTTCATGGTAAGGCAGTGATCTCTATTTGTACATACTGGTATTTAACAACAACAAAAAAAAGTTACAAGGACCCACAGGCAATGTTAATGTTGCTGTGTCACCATCCTGTACAGTAATTGTATTTCTACTCTAGGAATGTGGGGGTGGGGGGTGTGGAGTTAGTCTGTGTGGTTACTGCTATCCGAAAAGCTACACTGGATTGAAAAAAAGGGGGGGAAAGGATTTTAGCTAAGCCATATCGTAGTCATTTCCAGTAAGGCTGCTGTGAGAAAGACAGGTTTTTTTCTAAAAGAGGGGAGCAGCACAGAGCAACAGCGTTCTACCCTGGCAGTTCAGTCAACCATGAGGGAAAGGAATCAAAACTGACCATGAGTTTCAGCAAGATGTTCTCTAGAAGCATCCAGAGGTGCCTTACAAATGAGGGTTGCCTGAGGGTCCTTCTGCCCTAGATCCTTCTATGATTCTGTGTAGGAAATTGGTTTTGGGTGTGATTGTCCTGACATCTTGCCCCATCTTAACCAGTACTGACTGCTGGAGAAGGTGTGCATTGACAAGATAAATTGCACTGAAATGTGAGTGGGGGGAAAGCCATTTAATGAGATCTGTGAAATGAGTAAGAAATATGAGTCACACGTGGGATCTTGGTATATAACGATAAATCCCACACATCACTGCATCCTGCTGGGTATCGCCCCCTTCCAGCTGACTGAGCATTCTTTCTGGTATTAATGGTCTGTTTGAGGCAGACAAGCTCCTCTTGACATAGAGTCCTGTATTACTATAGAGCTTAACAAGTATGTATGATAACACATCGTTTTGTGTCATTCTGTTCTAGGGTCTCCTTTTATTAATGCGATCATTCACAAAGGATTCGATGAAAGGCATGCCTACATTGGAGGAATGTTTGGAGCTGGAATTTACTTTGCCGAGAACTCCTCAAAAAGCAACCAATATGTGTATGGGATAGGGGGAGGAACAGGCTGTCCCACACACAAAGACAGGTCCTGTTATATCTGCCACAGGTATGAGTCTAGCAAGAGTTCCCTGTACGTAATTCTGGCTGTCCTGGTTTTTACGATCCTGGCACAGGATGAATTGCAGGGAAAGAATAGCCACCTGAGCTTGGTCATGGCAGTAAAAATGCAGTTTTCCATTTGTCAAGGCTGAACAAAAAAGAATATAAATGCAGCGAGCCCCACAGAAAGGTCAAAAATTACATCTAAGCATAGAGTGAGTATAAATCAAAGTGAATTGTGGCTCAGGCAAGAGGCTTGAAACAGCAAGTTTGAAAATGAAGAGTCAGGGGAAAATAGCAATTAAACTCCAGGCACTCTCAGAACAAAACTGCAGTGCAAAGTAGTGGTCAGCAGTACAGTGTTGTACTATGATTCAGGTAATTTTGGAGGTAGTGAGCAGGACTTAATCACAGCTTTGTTTTGTACTGGAGTAGATCAATGTGCTTTTCGCACTTTGACACCTGTCCATACCCTGCTGGTAGGAACACAGAGGGAGTTTCAGCTTCTTTCAACAGCTTTATATAAAATGAACTAGAACAGGCCTCCATGTGAGGGCTAAACAAAGTGTGTGTTTTCCCTTTGCCGTGTCAAGAAAGATATTTAAAAAAAAAAAAAATTCTGTGACAGGTTTTATACAGCCTTAGAACTCTTTTCTAAAAGCATTTCTCCAAAAAGCCTTGGGAAATTAATTTTAACAAAATAAACTGGAAAGTCTAAAATCATTCTGGAAGCACGCAACTCCCAGTAAGATATTTTAAAATGATGTTTTCTTTTTTCCTTTTAGACAAATGCTCTTCTGTAGAGTGACCCTTGGAAAATCCTTTCTTCAGTTCAGCACAATGAAAATGGCTCATGCCCCTCCAGGGCACCACTCTGTTATTGGCAGGCCGAGCGTGAATGGACTTGCGTATGCTGAATATGTTATCTATAGAGGAGAACAGGTATGGAGGGTCAGCAAGGACCGGGTTTATTGGAAGGGCAGAGCTTGGAGTTGGAAAGGGGATGTGACTGGTTTCCATACCAGATACGCTGTGATAACCTGGTTGATTAGATTATTATTTTTTTTTCGTTTAAATGTGGAAATAAAGTGAACTGTGTCAAGCCAGCAAATGCTGCTCCTACTCACTGAGCTGCTCTGATTTACACCACGCAGAATTGCCTAATTCCCCCTGTGCAGCACTGCTGGAGTCTAATAAGAGTTGTAGTTTCTCTCAGTAGGCACTGTTTCTCCCATTGCATTTTACAGGCATTAGTGCATTAACAAGAACAAATGCATTTCTGGGGCTCTTGTACGTATTGAGGATTCTGGGCTTTTTCACCTGTAGATTCCCAGCAGTGACAGTGTCGCTGCCTGCCAGGGACTACCCTTAAACAGCAGCCAAAGTAGCACAACAGTCTTCAGGAGCTGATTTTTAATCTGAGTAAGTCAGCTAGGCTCTTACTCTTGCTTAGTACTCTGGATGGCTCCAAGATTATATCCTAAATTCATGTTGGAAGGAACCTTGGGGAGGTCACCTAGGCCAACCCCTTGTTCACACTGAATTTGGACCAAATTCCTGAGGGCACTCTTTGACCAGGTAGCTCTTGAAGGCCTCAGAGAATGGTGTTTCACAGCCTCTTTCAGCAGCTTGTTCCTTTCTTTAATTATCCTCAGAGTAAAAAATATGTTCTTTGTATCCAATAGGAACCTCCCCTATTTTAATCTCAGCTGTGCAGCTCAGAAAGGAGCTCTGTTTTCTCAGTAGCCTTCCGTACATGATGGAAGATGGCTGCGATGTCGCACGAAGCCTTACCTTCTCTGAACTGAACAAGCCCATCACCCTCACCCTTTCCTTGTTTATCCTGCGTGCTCTCCTCTTGACTGTCTTCTTGGTCCTTTGCTGAACTTGGCTCCAGCTTGGTGGCATCTATCTTGTGTTGGAGGGCCCAAAAGTTGTATACGGGTAGTTGTTTAGGTTCCTCTGAGTAGGGCCCTGCCCTCCAGCTTTGTTCTGGGACGGAACTCCCTGCCAGCTGTTTTCAGAAGACACTGGACAGATGACTGTTACATACTTTGGGTGTGCCAAGTATTTTACTGCCAGTGAAGGCATTTGCAGGTCACATGGCAAGTCAGTGAGCATTTTAGAATCCGACTACATCAGTCATCTGAGACTTTTGAATAACTTTCAGGCTGTGGCTGATCTGTAGGATTAGCTAACAAGGAGAGTAAATCTGATTGTGAATTCCTGTTGCACAATTCTGGCAGTATCTACAGAGAAGAAACTTCTTTCTACTAGTGTATTGTCAAAGGTATTAACTACGTGGAGCAGTTCCCACTGCGTGCTGGCTAGGTTCGAAATACCCTTTTTTCTTTTGCACTCTGAACAGAGAGCTGGTTCTTGCACGGTTCTTCCTGGTTCACTGTTCATTGAAATCCAAAATGTGAACTTGCTGAGCGTACCTTACCCTTGTATAAAGCAATGTTGTTGTTTTTTTTTTTTCTTGACTTACTTTCAGGCATACCCAGAATATCTCATTACATACCAGATTGTGAAACCAGAAGCTCCCTCACAGACAGCGACAGCAGCAGAGCAAAAGACCTAGTAGCTACAGAGCAGTGAAGAAGGATGTGACTTCAATCTTGGACTGAATGGATACGTATTTCAGAAAATCAGTATCATATAAAATTCTTAACAACCTGGAAATAAGCTGTATGTCTTTTATAAAGCATTGCTGTCTTGGATACGATAAGAGTAACTCTTGCATACTCAACTGCTACTGTTCCTTTTGAGGAAAGTTTACAAGGGACTGCCTTTTAATAACATATCTCAGGCTCCTAGTCTCTGCAGTTACCACGTGTAAAATAATGTTTTGATCTAGACTTTGGGAACATTATTGTGCAAACGGAAATCTTTATTGGTGCCATCTCACGTGTTAAAATTTCAGACACTACTATCCTAGTTATTTTATTTGCAGATAAATTGCATTAAGCCCATAATTTTCTTTTCAGCATACACCATTCATTTTATGTTTTCAAGAGATCCTAGTCAACTATTTATTTTCCTTTTGTATTCTGAGTTGAGCCAGAACCTTCTTAAAGATATTTTGCACAAAGTCAAGTTGACTAAAATCACTAACAATGCAATGTAAATTTAATCTGAGAAGGGGCTAGGTCCAGTTCTTCAATATAGGGGTTTTTTTGCACACCTCTGAGCAAATGATAATACGAGTGAGTGTAACAGAGTGGAAGCAAATCATGTCAGTTCACTGCTTTGTCTGTGTGAGTTTTATGGATGAAGCCCTTTGAAGTGTTTGCAAGGGTAACAGCAGCTCTTGTGCTTGGAAGAACTTCATAAAGCAGGTCAATGCCCTCTGCTGGCTTCTCTAAAAGAACGTTTTATAAAGGCTCCTATTAAGTACACGCAGTTTGTGAAATGTTCTCCAGTTACAGTGCCGTATGGTTTTGCTGGGACGTAGCAGGTGAAAAGTCAGAAGATTGCACACATGAGGGCATATCTCGTTCTTGTCCCTCTCTGTAATATGAGACCCAGCACATGGGTTTCAAACTGGTAAGGGAGAGTGTGTTATTGCAGTTTCACGTCACATCATTCTGTGTGACATCACAGTTGAAGAGCTTAAGGGATTTACAATAATAATAATAATTTTTTTAAATATCAATTTTACATTTTGATGAGAACAAACTTTTAAAACATCAGTTGGCAAGTGGATTTGTTTGCAGGTATACCAGAGAACAAAGCTAGGATTTATTCACTCTAATCCCCTTCCCTGCAAGTTCCCAGGTTTATTTCACTGGGTAAGAGGCAGTTGTTTTTAAGCGTTGTGTAGCACAGCATCAAACAATTTCAGAAGTCCCCCATAATGGAGGATATGCATTTAACAAAAGTAGAAACTGATTTCTTTTTTGTGTTGTTTTTACAGCTTTAGAGAAGGTTGAAAATGGAGGCGTGTTATTTTTTTTTTCTCACCAACCAATACCAGATGTGCTTCAGTGTTTGAGCATGTAACAACTGGAGGAAAAAAGCGTTCCTTTGAACACGACACACTGTACCTTTCCCTGTCAACCAGCACTATTTAGTATCTGATGAAATATGAGTTCCCCACAAGTGGGATTTTGCTGACATGTTTGGATAAAACAAACTTAAACCTGAAGAGCTTTTCGCTTTCAGCTTTAAGACACAAAATTTTCATTCTTGACGTTAGCGTTGAAGCGTTATCCTCACAGAGGAATTTTGCCCACTGTAAGATCAGTCATTTGATGCAATCTGGCTACCTGCACATCATCTGTTTGTAGTATCTCTAAAGAGAACTTTAGAAACAGCAATACTCCAACAGATCTTGAACTTTGGGTTTTATTTTTCTTGAGCTGGCAGTGGATATATGGTTCTCGCTTCATTTTGTGACCTGATTAAATATGTAGCTTCGAAGTCCAAGCCAGGCCTTAGCCTAGTTGTCCTTTTAATCAAATTTCATTGATAAAATTGGGTGCTTGTATTTTGGCTACTTGTTTAATAGTGTTAGGATTGCAAAGATCACCTCTAGGCTCTGAAGCTTTGTATTCATCCTTTAAGTTTGGGGTTTGTTTTTAACTTAGTTAATAACGGAGTGGGGGACGTGACTATCTACCCTAGCGTTTTGGGTAGCGGTGAGAGCGAGTGCTGCTCGCCAGCCCCCGTTAGACATAGTTTTAAATGGTAAAACAGTTGTGCTGCTTAGGTGAGCAAAATGGTTAACGCGGGTGTGGAAGTTAACAGCTTTACAGCTTTCAAAAACAAGAACAAACCTAAAAACGAAACACACACACACACACACACACACCCCGAGCCCGCACCAGATTCTGTTCTTGCTTGTTGTTTCCGGTGTGCTGATTGAACTAATGGCTAGTCTGGATTTCTGCTGCAGCCCTCAACTTCTAGAGGCTAATAATACTGTCCAGTATCTTCCAGCTGCCAGTGTTAACGTATCTGGTGTTCCGTGCAGAGTAAAGGTGCTGTGTGAGGAAATAATTTTGCAGTGATTTTTGTCTCGTAATGACGTGATCTCCTATCCGTTTGTGGCCAGACAGAGAGGAGAACCCAGGCCTGACGACGCGTCCGTGTGTCGTAGGAACCTGTGCAGGAGTAGCGTCCGCCTCTCCTGGCGTACATTGTCGTAGCTCCTCTTACAGTTTAAAGCAAAGTGAGGATCTGCCCATCAATATCAAAGTTACCTGTGAAGAAGCTGGTTGTGGTGCTAGAGCTGCTAGAGCTGCAGTTGGCAGGTTGTTAATGGTACAGGTGATGCTGCTTTGGCTGAGGGAGTTGACTTGATGCCTCCAAATTCTAGAGAATGGGACCCTGAGAAAGGAAGTTTTTCAACTTCCTGAGAAGGGCACGCTCCCCTGATAATGGGATGCTTATTTGCAGCATTGGGAGGCATGTTGAGAGCTGAGGATGCAAGAACATGCCGGGCTAAGCCACCTCATAGCCTTGGGAGCCTGGGCACCTCTCACTGGCTCCAGAAAGAGCTATTCCTACTGGGACAGAATGTGGTGTCTGCTGGGTAAAGGGATAGTTATGTCCGTGTCCCTTTGAGGCAGGATTTTGGAACGTCTGTGCGGTTCATCACAGGACCCAGCAGGCAAAACAGGAAGAAACTTCACCACGTGGAAAAGAAGGGAGGGCTCAGCTCTCCATTGCTGAAATTGTTTCCGTGAGACAGATGAATTAGGTACCTGGTGCAGAGTGACATTGCAGTCTGCAATGCCGTCAACAAAACTTCCGTTAGGATTAAAAGCAGAGAGAACAGTACCTTAATAAGGTGTATCTTAGTTTCTCATCCTTATTTTTATCT
Source organism: Tringa tobata (assembly GCA_033628505.1). Taxonomy (NCBI): domain Eukaryota; kingdom Metazoa; phylum Chordata; class Aves; order Charadriiformes; family Scolopacidae; genus Tringa; species Tringa tobata. The sequence goes on from JAHREE010000245.1 coordinate 21,060,652, forward strand.
GCCAGTTTATTTTGATCCCAGCTCCACAGAGACTGTTACAAACCTCTTGTAGTAGCTCCGCTGTTTTGCAGTCGCTATTGGTCTTTGTCTGGTCTCGGTGTGTTCTAACCTCTGGTTTCAGTGTCTGCATGTGATGCAATGGAATCGCACTGCATTATGCAGCAGGAATTTATTTTGCCTGAAAACTCTTATACTTTGCTTATTGATAACGGAATGCCCCAAAACAAAGTTCTATCTACACTGAAGCAGAAAGAAAGCCCTGCAAAATGTTCTGTACTGCTGGCTTTGATGGGCATCGGGCACAGAAGAGGCACGTGGTACCTGGGACAGAGTAGCTTCTGGAGAAGGGCACTTCCTTGGCCCCAGAAACCAGCTGATCCTACTGTTTGTTGTAGGTTAGAGGAGATTTCTGCTTCCCGTGAATGCGTGAAGTGCTGAGGGAGGCCAACATGTCATGCCACTGTGTGGCCTGTGGGACCTACTTAGGACAGTGGTAAGTCTTCTTGAAAAAGATTCCATCCCTGCAATGAAGTCAGAGCTCCTGCACAGTACCTGCTTACCTAAAATTTCCACGTGGGACTGTTAACAGAAATTAGCCAGAACAGATTTTTCCAAAAGCTGAGAAAAAGAAAGGGTCCATCCACAAAACAGTTTAGTTTGAACATTGCTGATCATTCTCAGAAGCTGGAGGTCAGGAAGCGTGTGAATTTATTTTTAATGGGATTTCTTCCTTCCCGTGCTGCTTCACCACAGAAAATCTAGCTCAGAAATCTAAAGGGAAATACATCTAATGCATGCTTTGGTCATCGTAAGCCATGCTGCAGCTCTGCTGAGGAAGACATGGAACAGGAACAGATTCCATTCTAGCCACAAGTAGCGAGTGGCTGGTGGACCTCTGTAGGCTTGAATCCATTGATCAGAGCTGGTGGCTTTGGCACTGTCCAGAGCACGCTCCGGATCTTTCAGAGAGCAGCAGGACACGTGCAGAGATGGAGTGGCAGTGTTCCCACCTCTGAACACGCCGTAGATGTGTAGCCTAGAGGATCAGGGGACAGCATACGAGTGTTAAGACTTCTGAACGAGCCCATGAATCAGTAGGGAACAAGGGAAAAGGATGCAATTCCCATTGCACTAACACACGTGCCTGTCAGGGTTTATTATCTGGTTTTGGTATGTCTATTTCTGTCTTACTGAACCTGCTGGTGGCAAGTTTTAGTGTTGGTTCCATTGATTACTAATGTAGTTTGATTAGAGTCTCTGTATTACAAGGTAATTTTGACACTTTCTTAACATCTGCAAAACTTGCTTCAGCTTTGGAAATAGAAATGGGAATTTTTCTGTGCCCCAGTCCCGTAAGCCTGTGGATCTTCATTCCTAATTGCTTTCTCTGCCAACCCAAATGGCAATTGGTACCTGGGGGTTGAGTTTTTAGACCCTTTTTTGTATAACTTCTTTTCATAACTAGCCCTGTATGTTTCTTCTCTTGGTTGCCAATTACCTGGAGCTGGGATATCATTTATTTATTTACTCCTTTACCCTCTCTCTCAAAGAAGACAATGGGCAGGTTCTCAGCCTACCTACAGGTGGACTTTAGGTAACATCTCTGTAACAACTGAGTTTGATCTATAAATGTGCTTGGCTAAATGTCTGATCTGCAATACTTGTAATAGTTTAAAATTCAATAAATGCATTTTTAACAGTTGCTCTGTGAAAGCTGAGCGTTTGTACCACCTGCTATTCTGTCTTGTTCTTAGGACAAACCCATGCCAGCCACAACTGTTGAAAACAGTTTTATTTTTATTTTCTCCAAACAACTTGTTTTCTCCCTCCCTCAGGCAATAAATAAAAAGTTAATTTCTAAAAAAAAAAAAAAAAAAAAAGGAACAAAACCATACATATGTACATCAGCCACACAGGCATCTTGTGTGTTGGATGGACTTGGGGGGGGAAGGAGAGAGTTAGGGTGGGAAGTAAGGCTCCAGGTGGGTTGAAGATGAGGCATGTTCCAGGCTTGGACCAAAAGCTGCAGCAGCTTTGCACAGGTGAGCGAGACCCAGCTCAGGTGGAGAAGAGCCTGACCTGTGGTACACACTGGTCACGAGATGCAAAGTTTGGAAATGATGGATGGACGGACAGATGGATGGATGGATGGATGACATCCATCCCTGGGCCAGCCGCCTGTTTCTCTCCGTGACGGTCCAACCATGTCCCATGCTGCTCCTCTGGAAGAAGAGCAGCAGTGGGATGGGTAGAAAGGAAATCAAACAGAGGAATCAAAAGCCCAGACTGCTACCCCTGCACTTTCTTTCTCCTCTTGAAGCCACAGGAGATTGGATGTAAGTTTTGCAGGAACCAGAGATCCAGAGAGGCAAGAAAAGAGGCATTTAGGACTACGTCTCCTTCTCCAAACCACCTCCCAGCCACAGATTGCTCTCCTCCACAGGAGTGGGCTCAGCTGGTGCCTGGGCAGGTGCCCGCCAGCTCCTGCATCCCTCCCCAGGCGCTGGCAGGGGTGAGGGTGCAGACAGCCCCGTGCCACCGCTCCCGCTTGCCCCAAGGCCCTGCCTGCCGCTCTGCTCGTCACCCAGCAGACTGCCTCAGGTAGGCAGCACCCACCACACGCACCCGTGTCCCTTTGTGCAAGGGGAAGGCCGCTGCACGCTGAAAAGAGGGTATGCTCCTTTTTCAACCCAGCTGAGCTAGAGGCAGAAATAAGGGAAGAAGGGGGAGGTGTCTCTTTGTTTAAAAAAAGGACAATAAAATAGGGGCGGCTAGAGATGAAGACCAGGCACTTGAGGAAACCCAGTATACTATTTTTTTTCCTCCCCTAAAGAGCCTGGACAATGTCAGGGTTTGTGGCTTTTTACAACTTTCATGCTTTCAAAACATAAAATTAAAAAGCAAAAAAAAAAAAAAAACCACCAACAAGATGAGGTAAGAAATTTCTCTACGAAAAAGACGTTGAGTCCAGGGTGAACGGCAGTGTCCGGCACTATTGCTTAACATGGTGGGACTCCATGCCCACCTCGCCCCTCCACGCCTGGCACTATCTGCCTGGCTGGCCTCAGCCCCTGAGCTAACAGCTGGGCGACGTGGTGATGGGGCTGTGCAGGTAGGGGAGGTTGCTGGGGGTGGCATGGACACCGACAGAGACTGGGAAGCTGAAGACGAACTGGGAGGTGGGGGTGGAGGTGGCCTTGCCCCTCTCCCGCAGTGTCCCCGAGGGGCTGACAGCTTCCACTGCGCATGAGGTGGCCAACACCTGCGACTCAAACTGCAGCAGCTGCCCCATGAAGCTGAAGTTAGGGGAGATGATGCTCCGGCGCTGCTTGACGAACTCAAAGGCCTCCTCCAGCTTGACGCGCTTCTTCATCATCAGGTAAGCCAAGCAGATGGTGGCGGAGCGGGAGATACCAGCCTGGCAGTGGACTAGGACCCGGCCGCAGCACTCCTTCACTGAGTCTGGAGGACAACAGGGGATGAGACGTGAGACCAGCACCCTTCCAACCCCTCGCCAAGCCTGCGGATGGTGGCTGACCTCCCACCTCCAGACGAGTGCAACAAATGGCCTGGACTCTGCTGCACACCAGTCCCCTCTGAGCCAAAGGCTCCAGGTCTTTGAGGCAGGAACCTCCACCCCTGGTGAAACACACACAGCCATGGGTCCTCTGCCTAGGTACTCACCGATGAACTCAATTGCCTCCATGAACCAGGAGCTGATGTCAGCTTTGTGGTTGTCCTCCACGGGGATACACTTGTACTGGTAGTGCCCCTCGAAGTGGTTGGGGCAGTCTGAGGAGACGTTCAGCAGGGCTGTGATGCCCAGTGCATCAAGCATGTCCCGCCGGGCAGCGTGGTAAGCGCTGCCAAGGTAGAGGAAGGGAAGGATTTCCACAGGGCCACCCTGTTAGAGAGAAAAACAACAGATATGGGGTGACCAGGGGACAGCAGTGAGCAGGACACGTGTCCAGATGGCTTGGAGGCCCTGAGCAGTGCAGGAACCTGGCACCTGATCCAGGGCCCTCAAAAGAGGGAGCCAAGGCTGCCTTTCTGAGCTGTTAAACCCATTTCAGTCCCCCTCTCCTCCCGCTTCATCCCATTCAGGAGGGGGCAAGTGTGGTTAACGGGATTTGGGCTCGTCTACTCCCCAGGGAGCACAAATGCCCTGGGATCAGAAAGAAGGACCACCAGGCTCTCCCATGAGAGAAAAGGGAGCAGGGCTTTGGCTCTGCAGGTCTCGGCTAAGGGAGAGCAGAGAGACTCCAGCAGGACCAGGCTGCAATGCTGGTGAAAACAACTGAGCACCGGGCTTCTAGACATACCTGGTCATGAAGGGGGGTCCCGCAGGAACTGCAGCCCAAATCCAGGGGCTCAGCGCTGGTGGGGGGTGACACGTTGCTCAGGGACTTGGTTTTTGCACAGAATTCAGGGTACTCCGAGGAGAAACGCTCATAACCCCCTGCAAGAAGAGAGGCAGGAGGCGTTATCCCAGGCACAGCACGGCCAGAGCTGCCGCGCCTCGCTGTGCCCCGTGCCACTAGATGATGCTACAGGGATAGAGAGGGGTCTCCTGCCCCGGGATGAGCAACCAGGCTCCTGGCAGCAAGAGGGGGAATCCTTGAGACCCCACCACTCCCTTGAAGCAAGAGCCCCACAATGCTCCTGGCTGCCCGAAGCCCCTGGCCCAGGGTTTAGTCCCCTGCACGCCGCCAGCCAAAGCCCCAGAGGGAGGCCAAGGTTCTCTCTAAGATGACGGAGGGAGGATTTGTTGCCAGCATCCTCTGACTTTAATGGGAAAAACTGCTCCCATTGGTCCCGAAGACCGCTCAGTTTCCAGCTTCCCCAGGCACATCATCCCACCACAAAGCACAGGGAGGTCTCCCACTTCCCCAGCCTGACCCTCCAGCCCAGAGCTCCCAGTTAAACAGGCCAGGGAAGCCCTGGCACTGGCCAGGTACAGTGAATGTAACCCCACAGCAAAGCTGTTCTCCAGAGAGAGGTGCCCACTGCCTCCCAGGGACACGGGTGCGAGATGAACACAGCGGGGAGTGCCCTGTGACAGAGCAGCTTGCTCCTTTGACCTGCTGCCAGGGGACAAGCAAAGGAGACTTCAGATCTTCCTAACGGCGGGCAAAACAAGAGCAGACCCCATCAGCTTCCCAGGATGGGGAAACCCCAGTGCTGGCTGCAGATAAACACCTCTGGTGAGATTTCCTTCTCTCATTCAAATCAAATCAGCAAACCCAGCACCCTTGTAGAGTCTGAACTCGAACCAACAGAAATCAGGTATTTTACCATCACCGCAGGAACCTAGTTAGACCGAGCCCTGACTCCCAGGAAAAACCCTGGACTCCCCCACAACGGCAGTGCCTTTGCCTGCAGATTTGGGCTTGCCAGAGCACACACAGCAGGGTGCACATGCCTCTATCCAGCCTCAGCTCAGGCTGCCCCCAACAAGGCTGGGTGTTCAAAAGGCCAGCGGACACACACGTCTCCAACAAAGCAGCCCGGGAATCCCGAGGCAGCTGGAGACCAGTATTGACAGCATCTCCGTGTCCTTTATGGTTTCCTCCCCCTTCACCAGGAAGGGCTCGAGTTCCTTACAGCAGAAACACGCACACGCATCACTGATTTTGCGTTGTCTCTCCCGCACGGGCAGGACAGTTTGCAGAGGCTGGGGTTCCAGGGCCTGACATCCCTTCACGGTCCTACTGGTTCCATGTGGAGGAGCGCCCGAACCCAAGTGCAAGTGCCCCTGTCAGACATCTTCAGGAGGTCTGATCTGAAAACCCCAGGATCTACCACATCCCACTGGGGTAACCATCACACCATCCTGAGCTGCCCAGGGTGATGGGTGGCAACGGGCTCTCCTTGGAAAGGCAAAGAAGAGGCCCTTTCAAACAGTCAAAGGTGCTTCTCTTCAATGTATCTCATCAGATCTAATGCCAGTTCAGTCAAGGGCCACATCCAGCAGCTCCATCCAGCTGTGTGCAGACCCCAGCTGTGCAGGCAGCAGAGGAACCAGGCTCTGTGGGTGCCCATTGCCCAGCAACGCTCAGCCGGGCTGTTTCACAGGGAACCTGGCAGCGGTCTGACCTACACAAAACCAGATCTGTGTCTTCATCCTGCCCTGCACCCAGGAGATCTACATTTGGACAGGCACAGCGCTGGCTTAGAACAGCTCTTGTGAAACAAGAGCCACCTCCATGACTTTAGTAGCTCTGTGCCAAGTGAGGAAAAATCTCCAGTGCCAACACAGGGTCTCTAGGAGCCTGTTCCCTCAAAAGAAGAGGTTGGAAACCCCGAACAACCTCTGGTGAGAGACAGAGGGGCACCAGAAGCTCTCAGCTGACAAAGGCCACCCTTGAAGCCCAGCAGAGTCTCCTGCCCCACGGGCAGCTCCCAGCACCACCACGGCTGGTGGCAGAGGACCCGAAAGCCTGTTCCCGGGCGAGCCCTGGCTGTGCCGGCGCTCCCGCAGCAGCGTGCCGTACGGCAGCCTTGGCACGGCCCCTGCTGTTTGTACTGCACCTCGTACGAGGGGAGCCCCCGCGCCCCCATCCATCTATCGACCCCTTCATGGATGTGCTACCCGGCGTGCGCAGCCTCACCCCTGCCGCGAACAAACCCGGCAATAAATTAACCCTCGGGCTGTAAACAAAAAAGAAAAAAAAAAAAAAAACCCACAGAGCTCATCCAGGACCCCCGGCTGAGCATCCCCCTCCCCTAAATCATCTCACGGCCAGCCCTCAGGACCAGCAGCTCCAGCAGCATCCCGTTGAAGACATGCCGAGAGCACGGAGACGGGGGAGGAGGGAAGCCCCCATCGCTGCCGTGGTCGCCAAAGGAGCCCAGAGGCTTCCTGGGTGGGGGGGTTCTGCCCCCTGCAAAGCCACATCGGCGTGGCACCAGAGATTTGATCCCGCACAAATGCCTTCTCCGCACGGCGGGGCCGGGGACGCGCTCAAACAAAGAGGGGGGGG
>JAHREE010000245.1:21076670-21167877 GCA_033628505.1 Tringa tobata
AGCGTGATCCTGGGAGAGCGAGCCAGACCTTCCCAGGTGACTCTTCCCGTCTCGTGCAATGTGCCTGGGGGACTTCCTGAGCCAGTGCTGGGATCTGTGCCCCCTAATAACCCCTTATAGGTTTTTCCTCCATGAATAGGCCCAGACGCTTTTTGAACTCATGCAAATGTTCAGCGTCCACAGCATCCTGCAGCGAGGAGTTCCACTGCTTCATCATGCCAGAGCCACTTCCTTGGGCTTGCTTTGAACCTGCTACCTCCTTGTTTCACTGCTCCTCCCAAATTTCTGTCCTGGAAAAGACAGTCATTTCAAACCCATCTCCCTCTGGCAATGGCAGCAGAAGAAATGGCATCTTTCTTGCTGCTTTATCTGGGGAACTAACAGCGTTGCCCTGAATTAACTGATAAGAGTAAAGTATAATTTCTGCCCAACAAATTCAGGAAAATATTGCCCTTTTTGCAGTTTGTTTGATTTATCACATGAAGGGTACATAGACAGGTTTCTCCTCAGCATTTGTAGATGGCTCTTCACCATCAAGACTCACTAAATAGTGTTGTCAGGACATCTTCTTCTGAGAATGGCACCATATAGGACCGTGCTCTTCTTGGCGGATGGAAAGGATTTATGAAAGTCTTTCTATGAGGCTCCCCAGGTTGCTGGTCGTTCAAGCCCTATCGTTCTGGGCTCTGAGCTCCAGCTCGGTGAGCTCGTGGGGCGTAACACGATGAGCAGAGAGGGAAGTTGTGTTTTTGTGGAGTTTGGCATGACAGGGGAGCCTGCGCGCGCTCGTGCTGCTCTGTGCTGCCAGCACACGCTCACCAGGGGCTGATAGTAAAGGGAGAAGTGGTCAAATGATCACCTCTGAAGGCAGAGACGAAAGAAGAGATAGTCTCTATCAAGCTTTGCATAGGAGGCAAAACGCATGGGTGGGACAAGTCATGTACGCACACAGATATGTCTGCCAGGTCTGGGGGTTGTTCTCGCCTCTTTCCAGCATCGCTGCTGTAAGTCCCCCGTACACAGTGCCACAGACAAGGCCATCTGTTTTGCTGTGACAGCTGGCAGCTAGCAGAGGCCGGCACGAATAGTCTGCCTCCTTCGGAGCCAGAGCATTGCCCAACTTGCTAAGAAAAGCAATTTCAGCCATGCCAGATGAAAGCCACCTGCTGCCCAGGTCAGAGGCACAGAAGTGTGGGCACCATGGCACTGGGCTCTCCTAACCTTGCACCAAACCCCTCCTGTGCTGCAAGGCAGCAAAGTCCCGGGGCAGGGGAGGCCTCCGGCAGCATCTCTTTTCACCCCTGCATTTTAGAAGGGAGAAGCTATGGGCTGTTAACCCTGGGTAAACTTTTCCTAGTTTCTTTGTTCTTTCTTCTTTTTTTAAATTTTCTTTTGAAAAATGAAGGATTTTCCTCTCTCTCTCTTTCAGTATCATTGGAGTGACCGTTACTCAGTGACCGAGGGGCAGCGTGGTGAGTAACGGTGCTGGGCATGAGGAAAGACTGACATAGGAAAATGCAGCAAGGAGGAGGAAGGGGTGCAGACAGTGAGACCCACAGGCTCTCCAAAGGGCAGAGCAATGGTGACAAAGTGCACAAAAGAGGAAGCAACAGAAGAAAAAAAAAATGGGGAAGTGCCAGCCCTCCATTGGGCATCCCCTGGGGAAGGTGTGCAAGACCCAGAGCATGTTATCCAGCAATGCGTGGCCAGCTGGTGACTGGGAGCTTCACAGCTGCCTGCTGCAGCCCTTCTGTGCCACCTCTGGGAGACTTTTTGGGAGGCACTACCCTTGCTAGTGCTACAAACCTGAACCCCAACTGCCTCGTGCTGATCCCGCACACCTTGCCGTAAGGGGAGAGGGGTTGTCTGTAGTACCAGGGGTCCCCTAGGGATGGCCACCTCCTTCCCAACGTTTGCGAGGCTTATCTCATGCAGAGAAGGGACCTGGCACCCCTTCTGGGAAAGCCCAGAAAGCCCCAGCCGCTGACTTTGGAGCATCCTACAATTTCTCAGCATCCTTAGAGCGATCCTGAATAGGGGAATACCCGGCTGGTGGACCTGATCTGACCCAGGACTGAATGCACTGCTCAGAGAAATTAATCTGAACTATAACTTCAAATGTTGCCTTAAAAAGATGGCCATACACTTTTTAACAGAAGTAACCTTGAGATTATCCCAATAGAAATAGGGGCTTACAGGAATGTGGGGATGGGGGAGGGATGGGCTCATCTACCATCATCACTGATGCCACCAGGAGGCTTTGTTCGAAGAAGGGAAAATGAGACAATTTACTCAGAAGCAAGGACCTCAACAGAGAGAGCACCACATTAAGGAAACTTCGTTGATCAGGATTAGCACCTGGGATCTCCCACCCAGGTCAAAGCCAGAGGCAGAGTTGCAACCCATGGCAGTCCCTGCACCCCCTCTGCACCGTGTGCTGGTTTCAGTTCCGCCTAAAACTCTTCCTGGGCTTAGGTACATGGTATAAGACAGAAGAGAAAAGGAAAACTTCCAACAGAAGGGTTTTTCAGAGCTGTCCATTGCATTTGTTTGGCCTTGTAAAAGCTCACTTCATCCGCAAGGAAAATTTCTTTAAATGTGGCCATGCAACTGCTTTGCAGAAAAACGCCTGACTTTTCCTCCCTGTACTTGGAGAGCAAAATGGCATGGATGTGTTTTTGTTGTTGTGAAGCCCACCCTGCATCACTGAGAAGTCCCATCTCATCCTGTCCAACAGGAAAGGGTGACAGGGAAAGAATCCATCACATACACACGCTTTCTTTTTTTTTTTTTTCTGAACTTCCTTGATTTAGTCTGTTGGAAAAAAATAGCTATGCCAAAGCACTAGGGACTGTGAAGAGCCTGGAAACACCAATACCATCAGGGCAGAGCATCCTTCCTCCCCAGAAAAGTGCAACCAGAGCATACAGCAAGCACCGATGTGCGTGTGCCCGTGGTGTCGGGGTCTCATGGGGAAAAGGACTGGGATGAACCAGTGGTTTTAATTGTACACGTGGTTTTTTTTGCCACAGTCTTACCCATTCAGTGCTCAGTGTTTGAGGGCAGGCACACGCTTAAGCATTGCCAGTGCCTGCTGCATGGGAAGCAAAGCACGCATAGATTTGGTTTGTATTAGCCCATTTCCTTTTCCCTGACACAAGAGAAATTTGTCTTGCATTAAGGTTGTTTCCTACCCCCTTGGAAAGGAAGAAGTGGGTGGTGGCCACATCCCCTTCTCTGAAGGCTGTCCCCGGTGAAGGGGACCCTGGGGCCGGAGGGGAGGGAGCAGAGGGGGCCCGTTTCACCATGGCATCCGCTCAGAGCATGTCAGACTCAGCTTTTAACCTGCTGTCACACGGGACAGCCCTGCCCACAGCACACCCTCTTCATCCTCATCCAACTGTCCCAGCAGCACAGACGGCTCCTTGCTGCCCAGATGCAGACCTGCCTTCCCACAGCACCCCTTCCTTAGTTTGAAACCCCTGGCAGGAAAAGTGTCCTCTCTGTCCCCCCTTTTCCCCAGAAGCTCTGCTGTCCTGCATCATCATCCATCCCTCGGTGGGAGGTTTCCTGGTGTGACTGCAGGTGCTGTCAGGGAGGTGGGGTAGCTGCTGTGGCCACTGGCCGAGAGACACAAAGTCCCAGCAGGGAAGGCTGGCCAGGCTCATGAACGACCTCTGCTTGCTCAATGTAACGAGCAAATATCGTTAACAAGCAGCTGTAATCTCCTGGCTTTGCGCCCTCCCCCTCTCCACGCGCAGAGGCAATGTCAGGGTGTCAGGGCAGGCATCTCCCTCCCTGTATGCTTCCAACCTGGCACCAGCAGAGATGCTCTCTGGAGCTGCACCCGCACCTGTGGCCCACTTCCCTTGGCCCTGCAGCCTCCAGGAGTGGCTACCCCATGGCTTCTCAAATCTCCCCCGGCATGTGATGGTGTAGGGATGCCTGTGCGTAAGCCCAGACACCCACCCGGACCAATTTAATGCCTATCTCACTTAGGTGTGGGTTGAGGGGCCCAGACCCTTCAACCCAAACAGATACTCAGCTCTGCTGTCGTATTTGGGCCCTTGGATGCTACCTCTGAGGGCCAGTGTTCTTTGGCATTAAGGGCTGACCCTCTAGCATTATCATTTTGTTGGCGGAAAGAGATGTTCGGATTAGGGGCAGAGGAAAGAAAGGCTTGGAAACGCGCTCCATTTCCTAGAGGCAGCTGCTTTTTCCTCCTCCCAAATTGCCCAGTCAACCACAAGATGAGTCACTGGTCTCCCGCATTTCCACCTGACCCACTTTTGGCTTGTCGGGGCTGACTGTGGAGCTTTTGTTTCTAGGATGCACATACGCACGGCCGCGGAGCCGCGATGCTTTGGGCTTCTCCTGTGTGAAATAACCTGGAAGCAGGGAAGCGTTTCAGCCCTGGGCTTCCCTTGAAGGCATAAAATGATGACCATCCCGGGCCACCATCATCCAGACTCTAGTGGGAAGGTCCTGGGGGCCTTGCCTGAGCTGCCTGCAGCTGCTGCAGGGAGGTTTGACCCCCCCCCGGCAGCTCCAAGCTGAGCCTGGGGGTCCAGGGCTGTTGAAGCCGTTATCCCGTGGTTAGGTTTCCCCCTGGGGAAGCTGAAAGGAATAAACAGCAGATGGGACAGCTCGCTCTGCTGCCCGCTAATGGGTTTCAGCAAATGCTCCTCATTTGCATCGCTCCTGTCTGTGGAAAGGTACTGTCAGGAGTCAGGGCGCTCCCAAGAAAAAGCATCTCCTAGAGGTGCTCCAATGACTGTGCCCACCAGGTGCCCTCCTCAGGGCTGTGCCTGGCATGGATCTCTCCATTTCCACAAACCAGGAGCAGCGTTGCTGTGAACCACAGTCGAAATGGTTAGCTGAGAAACACAGATTCGCAGCAGAAAGCAGAATTGGCATCCCGGGCACAGGAACAGCCCTGGGCGGCAGTATAAATAGACACGCGCTTACTCTGCTTTGTGCACATGGTGGTGTCATGATTTTTTTGCCACCGCCCAAGGGAAATTCCCAGGGGTGAAATGTCCATCCCAATCGTATTTTCCACGTCCAACTCATTGTACTTCCTATTTGCTCAGCCATCACATCTTGAAGGATGTTGCAGCGGACTTGCCTTGCAACCCGACCATGCCTTGCTTTCCCCTCCCTTCCTGGCCAGTAACAGAGGGCTTGTTCCTCTGTCCCCAGCTGTAATTGTGTGCCTCTCTCTCTCTCTCGCTCTGGCTCCTGGCACAGTACCTCTGAGGCTTCCTGAAATAGTCCCTGCTGTGCCCCCCACGGCACGGTAGTAACTCTCAGGAGAAATTCACTGAAGAGGGGCAGCCAGAGGGGAGGTTGGGCTTATTTGGCTGCAGAGGGCATGAGGACTATTCAGGGCTGCAAAAGCCCAGTTTTCCTCAGTACCTGTCCCACACAGGGAAACATCCACCTTATCCCAGATCCAACTGCAGCTCCGCTTGTGCTAAACGGAGGACATTTAGTGCTAGCCTAAAAAACCTCCCCTAGCCAGCTGCCCACAGCTGTACAAGGTCCGTGTCCATGCGCTGCCCGTTGTGTACCCCAAAGATGTTCACGGCTCCCTACATCAGGGCAGCTGTAAAGTGGTACCTGCTGCGGGCCCTCCGCAGTGCCTGGCAGACCCTGCAAGTAACATGGGTCCTGCCCACAGGCTGTAAAACTGTGGGAAAAGGAGGCCACACACCTCAGCAAGCGGCTTCCCAGGCATCCGACCACAGTGAGGGCTGGGGGCCAGGGGCCGGGTGCTGATGAAATGGCCTGTTTGTGTTTTCAGCGCACAGGGCCCTAATTACTGGTGTCTGTGCACTAATCCATGCTCCGCGGGCAAGCCAGGAGGCGAGGTTGGGCACACCTGCCCAGCATGTGAGACCCAGCCCAGATCCGGACCCTGCAGGGTCTGGCAGGATGGTGAGGTGCCCGTGCCCCACGCGTGCGAGGCATCCAGCCTCTGCCCTGCCCTATTGTGTCTACCACCTTCCACACTGGGGCCGTGTTACCCAGCAGGAACCCCCCCAGAGCCAGCCTGAGGGTCATGCCAGGCCCCATCTCCCAGATTTTGGGCAGATTTGGGATGTAAGGGGGTTGCCTGGGCTGGAAACGTGCTGCTCAAGGGAGGGCTGTGGCTAAGCCCTCCCAGCCACGCCGCAGCCCTGCCGGAGTCAGCCGCACCCTGGCTCCCATCTGAAGAGGTAGCTCCCTTGGCCAAGGTCCACTCCTCCACAAATGCTTGCAATATTTGGCACTTGCTGGGTCCCTGACTCTCTGCGCCAAGATTTTGGGCGGCGTGACAGCTATTCGTTACACCCTGGAAAAGTGGGAGACTGCATTTGTTTGGAAATCGGGGGTTGTTTATTTGAGTCTTCCCATGATCTCCTCTGACAAATGAGAAGCTGTTTAATGAGGCTTTTCTTCCTTTTTTTAACGGGAACTGCAACTTCTGACATGACTTTTCTCATACAAGCCCATAACCGTAGTGCCTGCGATGAACTGCAGCTACTTGTAACCTCATGAAACAAAAAGTGCCAGGTCCTTTCCATGCCCTTTCCTCTGCCCCGAGAGCAGCCTGTGGCAGAGTCTGGTCACATCCATCCTCCTAAGATTTATTTTTTTTTTGCTCCAGAGCAGGGCACCTGATCTGCTGGCCGGGTTTCTCTCCCACCCACAATCTAACACTGTGCCCCATTGCTGAGGTCCCCACCTGGGAAATAAGCCTGCAGCGACTTGCAAAGACAAAACCCACTCCTCATTTCGGACCCTGAAAGTATTTGTAGGAGGGTGAGGATGTGCCCAGATTGACCGAGATGCGAGCCACTGCACTCAGCCAAATCTGAGAGCATTAATGGAGCTGGCCTGGATTTACACCTGCACAACAGAACAAAATTCAGGCTTTGATTAAAAAAAGAAAGTCGAGGAAATCCCATGTAAATGTAATTGGTGTCAAAGGAAGATGATGTTTTTTCACTGGTGAGGAGTAAAAATTTGTATGGAAAGTCAATTAAGTGAGCAAGCACTACGCTTTTCCCCAGTCTTCAATTTAGGAATCACATCAATTCCCTAAATCTCTCTTTGGAAACGACTTTTAGCTCCGCTGTTAAATATCACTGCTGGAATTGCAATGAGAGGAAATCAGTGGTATTCAGTGATATATGGACCTGCCAGGAGAGAATGGGGTTCATCTGAAAATGTGGTCATAATTTTTCTCTTTGCATTATTTCCCCGCTTCCTGCACTCCTCTGCCTCTCCCTTTGTACATTAATGGTCCAGGCTGAAACCCTCGGCTCCATGTGTCCTCCATTGCAGCAGGAGCGGGGTGCCTCCACAGAGACAAACCAAAGGGACACCCAAGAAGGACCGAGCAAAAACCCAGGGTGAAGTCACCATTTCCTGGAGCTCTCCTCAGTCCATAGGGCACAGTTGTTAAATACCCAGCGCTTCCTTGGCACAGCCTCCAGCCCCTGGAGCCCACCCTGCCTGCCATTCACTCCTCTCACCCCATCCTTGGGACAATGCCCAGGACACCCAGCAGTTACTCATTTTTGGCGAGCGGTTTAGCAGCCCCCAAGTTGCTCGTAGTGCAGCGCACATCCTGTGAGCACCAGAAGCGAGGGGAGGACCACAGGATGCGAAGTGCAAAGCTTATCAGAAATACCCCCCACAGGAAACGCGGTGATGAATATAGAAACCTGATCAAACCGCAGCCGGAAACGGGCTCCGAGAGACGCTGGTCTCTCTTGTGACCTGCCAAATTGCTCTCCGCTTCCTTCCAGCCAAATTAAAAGAGGGGCAACGTTATCTGAGGGGGCAAGTTGAATGCACGTGGTGAGAAGGTGTCCAGCCCAGCAGAGGCAACGCCTGTGTGTACCTGCTTTTGCAGGAGCCTGCTAAATTTCATCCCCCTCTCACATGCACATGCCAACTCCAGCCTGTGCTTCTTCATGAGGTGCTGGGTCACATCCCCGAAGCGGGAGGCTGTCAGCGCCCTCCAGAACCTCCACAGCTGGCACTGCACCCCACTCCCACCCATCGCCCACAGTCTCTGCGGCCACCCGGGCTCTTCCACGTGCCCGGGGCAGGACCCGCTCACGTTTTGGCAGGGGTGCTTCAGAGCCGGTTCTGCCCTGTGGTGGGTGTCAGCTGGTGACACCGGGAGACCTGCCGAGGCCACCGACGCCTCGACAGACTCCTACAGGTGCATTGCTCAAGGGTGAAGCACAGAGAGCGGGACTGCCTGCAGAAATAACAGCCTCGGTAAGAAAGCAGCCAGCTCGCAGGCTGGAGGGCCCCTCTGCCATGCCCGTGCTCGCTGAGTCTCTGCCTGACTCCCCGAGTGAGATCTCCATCACAGCATCTCCAGTCCTAGTGGTGGCCACTGAGTAAGCCCACCTCGTTGACCCTGGGAGCCCAGGACTAGAAAGCAAAGGGGGAAGAGACACTCTCAGGCTCACAGGCGTCCATAATATGTCATTTAAAATGTTCCCCCTCCCTGGGGATTGTCTGCTGGTGTCGAAATTTATTTGCATTAGCTATTTTAAGTGCTGGCCTCTTTCTCCAAAAAGCCCTGGAGCTGGAAAGCTTCTTGGGTTACCTCATGCACTGCTCCTCTCTAGCTCATGCAAGTTCCTAATACCTTCTGCCTCTCCAGTAAAACAAACAGGTTTTGCCTGCAGATCCCAACTTATCCATTGCATGCCACAAACAGGTTGGCATTCATCTTGGACATGGTATTGTCTCTGCCTCAGCCATGGAGAAGCATGTAGTGAGCTCCCACACTTATTCACTCAGGCCTAGTAATTAATCAACTAGCAAGGGCAATGGTTAAATGGCCCTCAGTATCATGCATAGGCACATAATGGCACAATTAAATCTCCTGAATAGACGTCCAATGACTTCCTTAAGGTAGCTGCTAAGCGCGGACAGTTCAGAGAGTTTTTAATGCCAGCTGCTAATGGGCAATTCTCAAATGTAAGCCCGGGTTAATTAAAACATTCTGCATCAATCAAGCATGAATGCAGCCTAGTTGGCATTTACAGTTTTTTGTTAATATGTGACCCCCACTAGGCCCAGAATTAATCAGTACAACCAATTATTCTGCCCCCACCAATAGCCCCGATGCTCACTGGCCCGGATCATGGTTGGCCACAGACCTTAACACAGGCTGCTTGGCTGGTGGCTGCTGCTTTTCTGCCTGAGAAAAGCAGACTTTGTACGTGGGTGGCAGAGACACTGTGGGGCTTGCCCTTAGCTCAGCCAGGGCCATGTAAGAAGGACCTAGGGCACTCTCCATAGATGGGCACTTTTGCAGTGGGAAGGTGCTGGAGTGAGCACCTGGAGGAGCAACAGAGGCAGAGGACGACCCAGGGGACAGAGCAAAGACAGACAAACTCTGTGTTCTGCCAGAGGCTTTGAAGCCACGTGTCAGTAGGCCTTTCTACACGCTTTGTTTCCCCATCTGTAATAAAATAAGTAAAATAGCACTTAGTTGCCTCATAGGGTGTGTAAGCTGTACTTAATTGGCATGTGCAACAGACTTAAAGGTCTGGGAAGAGGGCAGAATTTAGAGTAGCTAAATGGTATTCATACTTCTACACGATGCTGTGTCCTTGTGTACTGCAGCCTTCAAAGCATGAAGTGTCCCATGTCAGGACTTCTCTTTAACAGTAAACCCCATTTTGAAGTCAGATGGAGACACCCTGCCCTATCTTGTCTTGGCACACAAGATGTCTTTGTAACCTTGACACCTTGACCATCAACATGCAAGGGACTGTTCTGACCCAAGGAGACAGATGTGGGTTTTGCATGCAGAAAAACACTGGGGGTTAAACTGTCCTTCAAAACAATCCACCTCGAGGCACTGGAGCAGAGAGAAAGTTGGAGGGAATCTGGGTTTACAGAGCACTGCAGCTCTCTGCTCTGCACTGCTGTCATGAGATGGTACAAATATATCACCAGTCCTTGGATGTGGCTGCTAGCTACCTGTGCGCTGATGCGTTGGTAATGTTATTCAAGAGTCACTTAAAATATGAAATAAACACTCTTTTCCAGGTGCCATAGTATTTAGCCTGTTCTCTATCATCACTCTGGGCTGCAGCCTAAAGCGTGTTATAACACCCTCTTTTTCCATGTGCTCCATCTCCCTGCTCCTCTGGGTGATATCAAATTTTAATTTTCCTTTGACTTTGCCTCATCCTGGCCTTCAACAAGCACCAACACCTTGCAGCACAAGTTGTCTAAGCCACCAGAGCTGTTGGCTGCTGGCTTGCCTTCACAACTCTCTTGAACATGCCAGTGCCAGCCCATAGGCAGAAGATTCTGCTCTGGTGTGACTGTATGACGAGGTAAGATGTGCACAGAAATGTGTGCACAGGGAAGAACCTGAGTTTTCAGCGGTCTTTGCTGCTGCAGCTGTTCCTGCCCAAGACAAAAAAATTTAAGAGTAATGACAGATATCGCTGGTATGCCAGTTGCTGGATTATTGTCTCATCGAGCTGATGGTAGTGCTTCATGAGGCCCATAAAAGAAATCAGTAATGAGATAATGGGTCAAATGAACAGGATTGCATCTGCCAGTTTCTTATGCAGCACGGAGCCATACAGCAACAAAAGGCTCCTTGCAGAGGAGCTGTGAAGCTAGGAAGAAAGATGGCAGAAGAGAAAAGAAAGCAGATGATGAAGAAAAATAAAATCAGCTGATTCAGCTCAGGGCCATGCAGAGACAGAGTCAGTTCCTGCCATGGCATTGACTCAAAGCTAAATGAGTGAAAGGACAGGGTTCCTACCAATACTCCATTGCATCCAGCCACTCATCAAACTCAGGCAGGACACTCTTTTTACGCACATGCAGTTAATTAATTCAGACATCAGGAGAAAAACACCGGAGACTTATTGCTCACTTAACTAAAGAAAATAAAATGGAAAGAACCAACACAACCTGGCGGGAGCTCAGCTCTGTGCTTCCCAGGCAGGCAATGGCTCAGCCTTGATATTAAACATCAACTGTTGTGAGACAATACCCATCACTGGCAAATAACCAGTACTTTAGGAAGGACATCCTCTGCTCAGAGGACTCAGGACCTCTCCTATTTCCCCCCCGGAGCCTGTGTCCCAGGAGACCAGCAAAGGTCCATCTGTGGACATGGCGCTCATTGAAGGCCCAGGCTGCAACTGCAATCTCACATGTCATAGGCAAGTGAGAGACCCAGCCACTGCGAGCCAGTGATTCATCCTTCCTAAGACAGTTCAGATGAATCATCTGATGCAGATATCTGCTCCTTTGCATCAGCCACAATAGGATTTTGGCTGTCCTGCTTTGAGATGTTGGCTGTTTGGTATTACCCATCATATGTGAGAACTTTGACAAGATCGAGTCTAGATGTACTAAGCATCTGAGGAGCTACTGGGACTTGACCTTCCACACAGGCCTTCACATCACTGTATGGGTGTTGAGCCCTCAGCTGGGACAGTGGGTTTGTGATGTTAAAACAGCTTAGCTGGAGGCTAGCCTTTAGCATATCGCAGTTAAGTACAACCACGATTCAGTCAAAGAGGCTTGCATTGTCGATGGGACTCAGGCTGGAGGTGTTACTCAAGTTACAAGCCACACTGACCTGCCAGGGAAGGCAAACCAGGGTGAGATGGCTAATTTAGCATTCTTCAGAGCAGTAGAAAACTCATCCAATTAACCAACACTTTGCTTTCCTTCTAAGTCTTCTTTGAAAGTTTATTATTAATGCAATTAAACTGGCTTCTCTGGCTACAGCTGGGGTATCTCTACCGCTGGCCTATGCTGCTTTGGGTCAGACACCAATATAAATAGCCAGAGCTGGCTGAAATTAGAAGTCTTGGCTTGTCTGAGGACAGTAGCTTGGCTTGTTGGGTGATTTCAAGTTAGTCACACCCTGACTCTTTACCTGATTTTCCCCACCCGTTCCAGTAAGGGGAACTGCTCCAACTTCAGAAATGCAGAGAGGCTAAGGGTTGTTCTCACATGAGGATTGTCCTTTTCCCTGTCCTTAGTGAGACCACTTTCCAAAACCCTGGTTTTATACTTCCGTGGGAGTTAGGCAGGAGCTCAGGATGGGCACACTAGCCTGACCAGGGGACAGGAAGAAGAAATCTCAAAATTGAACATCTCCTGTTCTCCCTGGCATAGCTCATCCCACCTGTGACACAGCTTAGCTTAGTTTATTGGAAAAACAACTGAATCAATAAAAACAGAACCTAAAATCCAAGTCCACAAAATGCAGTTATCCCTGCACAGCGCTCTCAGAGTCTGGTAAAGGGCCTTGGTTGCATCAGATTTAACAGGCAGGTCAGGTCAGCCATGCAGGATGTGGAGAAAATGCAGAGCAGCTGCCACATACATAATGCAGCCAGTTAGAAAACATCACAGAAGTTTCTTGCCACTTCAAGACATTAATCTTGGGAGCTACTATAGACACGTTCAGCAGGAATGGTCCATTCTTTCCTCTACGACTAAGAGAAAATAAAAGATGCAAGTCAACAGGGCATGATCCTTGAAGGTGTCCCCAGAAAGCCCCAAAAGGTCATTTGATGGCTGAATCACCTTCAGTGACATGGTAAAGCCTCCTGAATTGTGCAAATGGATTACGACTTACAACAAGTTTTCTGCAAAACCATGCAACAGTTTATAAGATAACGAAAGGACAGAGAAACCAGGTGGAGAGGAAGCCAGAGACATGGAAGACATCTATGTATTTAATGAAAGCCACCTGTGAAACAGAAAAAAAAAACACCTTCAGCCAGGCTGATTGTTTTAACTACACCAGAAAATCACCTTTCCAAAGAGGATGGATATTTACGCTTGTTGACAAACCTCCTTCTAAGGTAGGTATGTCTCTTTGCCTGATCCTACTCCTAACCTGATGAGGACAGAACAGAGTATTGCAGCAGCTCAGCTTCTCACTTGGCACATTGCATTGCAGCTAGTGTTGCTTGTAGCTGATGGCACCAATAAGGTGCGAGGTTTAGTCTGCAAACAGAAGATTAAGCCATGATCATTATCCTTATCAATGATTTCAAATCACCTACCCTGTACCTTTTCAATCTGCCATCAGCAAACCATGGATGTGAGGATTCTGACTGATGTTATGGCTAGGTTACAGAGGTTATAACTCTAGTCACCTACCAAGACTCTGTGTATGGTCCCAGACACGTGGTCCAGGAATTGGGCTTCCTTCAGAAGAGATTTTTCTTAATAAAATGTTTCATTGCTATGCAATTTCCTTCATGGCTCAAAGGTTATCTCCTCTTGTATCTATAAATATTATGAAGATCCTATCCTGGACACCTCATTCCACAAGCTGATTGCTGTTACAAAGGCTGACTTAGACAGTAGGACCACAAAAGGAAAAATTTTAGACTCAGAGCTGTGCCCCCCTCTTAGTACTTGGCTGAATCACACCCACAGTGATGTCCATTGCCAAGCTGGCAAACTGATCAATTGTCTTAAAAATATGTTGACTTTCCCTGTCATATAAAATTAAGCTTGGACCCAGCAGAGTGCCTTTTGTGTGTGCATGTGGCTAATTTCTTAAAGGAGATTAGGCAGGAGGAGAGTCACTGAGGGAAGCGCACCCAGGCCTGTGCTGCTTGGCTCACATGTTGATGAGCCAGGATGGTCCAGGGGCTGGGAGAAGCAAATGACACTAGATGACAGTTTCCAGAGAAGACATCTTTACACAGTGCATAGTTAAAGTATGGACACACTGAACCACAGGATGTTGTGTATGCTAAAAGCTCACACAAGTTCAAAGAGCAATTAGACTAATTCATGACAGAAAAATCCATCAAGGGCTATTAATTGCAAAGACAGTGTCTCTACTTCAGATTTCCCTCAGTTTCACACACCTGGAGGCCAGGACAGTATCCCGGGATAGTATCAGACCATGCTAACCCCATGCTTCTACTTCTTGCTAGGCTTTTTTTACCTGGCCATTAGCAGAGAGAGGATGGACAGGCTGAGTAGTGCTGGTCCCACACCAACTTGTGGCCATGGGACGTTGACCTGGGAGTACCACAGGTCTACACAGTACCACAGACCTACACAGGACTTCCTGCCTCTGAACAAAATTCCCTCAAACTCCAAGTAGCAATGTCGCAAGACTACAAATAAAACTGCCCAGAAGAAAACAAACAAACAAACAAAAACCCAAACAAACAAACCACTTTTTCTTTTTACCTTGGAACATATCTGTGAGCCCTATGGAAAGGTCCCCAGGAGCAAGATCTATTGCTAATGTGAGGAGACAGAGAAGAAAGTTACACCATTTTGCCTGAACTGCCCCTCTGATTTGAAGGCACCATCCCTGGCTCCTGTTGATTTTTTCTTCCCAGAGGCTAAAATGTACATGAATCATTAACAAGCTTGTAGAGCCCGTGCATGCTATCACGGCTTGGGTGATTAATCATGAGCCAATGTGATTCGGCGAATTAATAAAGTTGCTGTTGCTGGGGTGGAAATTCCTGTTACCTGCAGCAGGGCTGGATTTGCTGTTCATCTGCATCTGCACATTTGGAGACGCCTGTGATCACAGCAGCAGCAGCTACACACAGGGTGCACAGAGGGGTAAATATGCACAGAGCAGAAAAGGATGAGAAGAAAAGCATCATGATACAAACTTTTAATGGCTCTTCTTTCCGAGAAAGAGGGCTCATTGTGGCTCCTGTGCAAGAGATCAGGTTTGTCATGATGCACTTGGGTGTCGTGCATCACTTCTAGAATGTGGGAAGACATCTTCAACACTTTGGTCTTTCCGTCTTTCTACCCATTCAAGCGTTTTCTTTACTTAGCATCTCCCCTTAATCACCTTTATCTGAGAGATCTCTGTTGAGGGAAGCAGAGGGAGCTAGCCTGGTTAAAGGGAAGCAACTGTGCAGACCCAGGCAGGAGAGAAGTCCATGTTCTCTCATCCCCCTCCTTTGTCCATCTGCACTCTCACACACAGAAGAAAGTAGATGAGATGCTCAGGTTTAACCTGAGCTTGGTTTGATTTCAGAACATTCAGCTGCAGGAGCCAGTTGTACATTTTCCTGACTCTAAGTTTTATGCAAGTCCCTCTTCAACATTTGGCCTGTGAGTTCTCCAATACCATTGTCCAGGTGAGCTGTCTGGGTTTGACCTTCATTGAATTCAAGACTCTCCTGCTGTTGAATGCAAAATTCTGTCTATATCTGAGGACATCAAGACCCTGTTGCCTGTCTCCTCCTGGAGGGTAATTTTGTTAATTCCTGCTTGGCAGCTGCTACGGCAGAGTCTTGGTCCTGCCAGTGACCTAGAGAGATCCCAGAGGTCTCAGAAAAGTGCTGAGAATCTGGGCTGGAAACGTTCAGTTTGACGGTACCCTTCTCTCCCCGGGGGTCTCACATTCTAGGTTAGGTATCTGTTGCTTTTATCAGTCTCTTGTTTGTTCTTTCTCGAGAGTCAACAGGCACTGACATTGGCTTAGCTGATACCCACCCCTCCCCGGGCAGAGAGCCCAGCTGTACGACGTGAGCAACGCAAAAACCCATTTCTGATGGCAGGGCAGCTTTTCTGCATCAAGAGGACCTTGTGTTTTCGGTGAGTGAGCAAGAAAGGAGTCATATAAAAATAGTCACCCAACTTCCTTTCCCAACATGAGTTTCACAGACTCCTTGGTCACCGTTCGCTAGATATGGTCTGTCCAGTCAAGCAGGGAGGTCTGAGTGTACACAACTGTATGTGGTTTGAGGTGCTCTTCCGCTTTTTTTTTTTTTTTAAATACAAATTATTTTCCTTTTACAGTCAAAAGTGAAACCTGGGCTTGAAATGTTGAAAAAAATAGCACAGTAGTGGTGCATTTTCTATCAGTGCTCACTCTGTTAAGCGATAGAAAAACTGCTGCTCGCCATCAAGGGAGGGAAGAATGTTATTTGTCCTAAGCACAGATGTGGTAAAAATAGAAATTGAATCCTAGGCCGTATTTAGCATTTCAATTAAATGACCTCATTTTTAACAAGCGTACCTGGATGATTCACATATTAGAAAAATAAGGCTATATAC
Source organism: Tringa tobata (assembly GCA_033628505.1). NCBI lineage: Eukaryota > Metazoa > Chordata > Aves > Charadriiformes > Scolopacidae > Tringa > Tringa tobata. The sequence goes on from JAHREE010000245.1 coordinate 21,092,742, forward strand.
AGAGCTGTCCAAATGGGAAAATATAGCATGCTCAGATACAAGTGGAAGATTTAATGCATCTTGGGTTCAGATCTTCACACTACTGACCAGATTTCAGTTGTAGTCTCTCTGCCATTCCTTGCTCCTTTACCCAACAAAGGTGGACTGCAATCTGCCTTGTGCTAGGACAACCCCATAGTTCCTCTCCCTGAAGTCAAGAGAAAGGAGGTGAAAGACAGCCCAGTCAGAGCTGTTGGATCTAGAAGAGAAGGGACGAGCCCATGCTGAGAGACCAGCTGAGATCAGGGCAAAGACATGAAGCAAGGCAAACGCTGATGGGGTTGGAGGAAATAAATCTGCTCCAGGAGAGCAGGGCAGCCCTGGATCAGGGCCTGGAGGCATGGTGGCATCTCCATTCTTGGGGGCCATCTACCATCAGACCTGACCTGGCTGCGAGGGTGTGGGGGAGAGGAGGGGCACAGAGAGCCCAAGACCTCCCTTCCCACCTAAACCCTTCTGTATTTTTACAAACCTGTGAGCTGCCTACATCTACCCCAAAGGATAGGGTTGAATGTGCATGAAAATGAAATGTAAGCAGCAAAACTTTGGCCCTAAAATTATCACGGAAATGAGCTGTGGAAACAAAATGATTGTATTAGCAGACTGGCTCAAGTATTAGTATAAACCTATCATTCTATCAGAAAGGACAAATACTTCCTGCAGAGTTAATAGAGATCTACTGGGTTGCTCTTAATAGTTGTTTATTTTATTTTCCACTGTTCGTAATAAACCTCTGTGCATCTGAAAATAGCTCTCTCTAATGAGTACTGTATGAGTACCTGTGCATTATCGGTGTGCATGGGTGTGTTTGCGTGTGCTGATGACACCTCAGGTATATGTAGAGGGCTACTCGGCTTCTTTTAAAAAATGTATATTCACTGAGAAATCTGAAAGGTTTTTGGTTCACAGAAGTTTCACCAAATCCAAAACTGGGTTAGCACATGACTGCAGTCCTTGGCAGTCACTGCCAGATCTTTGCCTTTGGGGGAGACATGCAGAGAAGAAATCCTGCCAGGAAGACAAGGGAAAATCAGAAAAATAAAAAATAAAAAAAACAACCAACAAAAAACCACCCAAAAACATTAAAATGGTTTGCTCTGATTCATACCAAAATTAACTGTCAGAGGAATGATGTTTCCCCTGAACATGAAGGCTTGCTGTTTTTTTCAGTAAGACTCCAGTGACATGCTCTGTCACCCTTCTTTTGAGATTTTTTTTCACAAATTGCTCTCCTGATAAGATTCAAGATCCTGACACACAGAATGAGACAAAGAAGGCAGATATGGTGGGCTGGTGATTTCCAGCAGTAAATCTTGGTGCTACATGAAAGTCTTAACTAAAATATGGTATGTCTTCTTAATGAAGAAGTTGTTTTTCATTTTGGGTAAGACATATCAGTTCATCGAGGCACCTGGACAACACCTGGGTTGTCTTACAAACAACTGGTGCTCAAAACCAGGGTTCAACTCAAAAGCAGTTAGGGGGTGGGAGGAGCTGAGAAACAAAGGACAGATTTGACTCAACATTTTGCATGGAATTTGGTCAATGCAAATCAAATCTGCGCTGGAGCAGGGAGTGGGTCAATGCTCAGCAATGTGCAACAACCAGGGAGAATGGGTTTATCACTGAAGGGGGATAAGGTATTTCTAAAAGGCTCCTGGCTCACTTCCACATCTTTATTTGTGCTTGGTTGAGTGCAGCTGAGAAACTAGTCATGGGAAGATTTGCACCTCATGAATCCCTAGGAGACTACACCTGCAGTAGGTGCCCCCATTCTGGGTACAAGCAAATTAAAGGAAGTCAGGGCAAATTTACTTGAAGGTATTTTCCCAGCCCTGTCTTTGGATGGATTTTATCTTTACGCCCAACTTTGAGCTAGACTAACCTCCTTGTAGAGGAAGTATCTACCACACAGCATTAGAAGTGCTTCTTTCTTTCCATTGCCTTTTTTCAGGTGACTAATCTCTGGGGTGGCTGTCTACACTGGGGTGTACAGTCACCTCTAGTTTTTCCAGAGATGTCGGTTGCAGACGTTGTCACCTGGCTGAGTTCTTCAAAATGAAGGCCAGGACTGAAAATAATGATGCCTGCTGAGAAACACTGATACCAGCTGACTGTATTGTTCAACATGGTCTTTGTTAGTTGGTTTTTTTCCTGTAAAAATAAGGTGGGGTGTATTTTGGGTCAAAATTGATGGCTTTTCCATGGGTTAGTTCTACCTAGCTCTGAAATACCCCTTTTTTTGTCCGAAATTTCTGTGGAATTTAAATGAAGCATCAACTTTTCCTTCCCACTGAAAATGTTCCGGGTTTTTCTCGGAATTGCATGCATGGGATTTGGGGATGTGTGTGTGTGTGTCATATGTACTGTCATTTGGTGATGGAGGCAGGTCTGAAAATGCCAAGAACATTGATTCCTGTTTAACAAGTTTCTGTGTGTGCACTAGTTCGTCTGTGAAAGAAAAGACCGAAAGGTGATCCTAACCATGGTGATGCTGGACACCTTCCATCTCTGTAGCAGACTGCAATGTGGGTCACAGGCTGTTTTATAAAAGCTGTCTCTCACGCTGTCTTTTCTCTGGCTGATGCTCTTTAAGCACAACCACTGCCAGATCACGTTCCCTAGAGAGGAAGCAGAGAGGTACCAGCTCTGTGCAGCCAGCTCGCTCTGCCAGCCCAGCATTCAGGACAGGTAGCAGCATCCTTGTTCTGACTAGATTCCGGCAACGAAAAGCCAGGGAAAAAACCTAAATGTGCCATCCATGTCCTTTGGATCTGCAGGCAAGCACTGCTCAATGCCACCGTGCTTCTGGGAGGGCAGCAGGCAGCACAGAGCCAGTAATTCAGCTTCAAAATGTTGTCCAGTAAATCACCAAAAGTGCAGGGTGCCCAGCTAATGGCCCTGCAAGGACAGGGTACCTGAGAAAAAGGATCTTCCAAAACAAAACCAGGAGATGATTGCTTAATGTGGGATAACAGGAAGGTTTCTAGGTTTTGAGTGATGCAAATGGACAGAGAGAAAATGGTAGAATCATAGTATAGTTTGGGTTGGAAGGGACCTTTGAAAGTCATCTAGTCCAAGCATCCTGCAATGAGCAGGGAGATCTTCAACTAGATCAGGTTGCTCAGAGCCCCGTCCAGTGGGACCTTGACTGTTTCCAGGGATGGGGCATCTACCACCTCCCTGGGCAACCTGTGCCAGTGTTTCACCACCCTCATTGTAAAGTATTTCTTCCTTATATCAAGTCTGAACCTACCCTCTTTTAGTTTAAAACTGTTACCCCTTGTCCTATAGCTACAGGCCCTATTAAAAAGTCTGTCCCCATCTTTCTTATAAGCACCCTTTAGGTACTGGAAGGCTGTTATAGGCAGCAGCCATGCCCCAGCCCCAGGAATAAGGTGTTGGAGAGGCAATGCAGAGATGAAATTTCCTCTGAACTCTTCATGTACACTGCAAGATTTGACAGTCTCCCAGGACAGCGAGAAGGCTGTCACTCCTTATCACCTTCATGTCCTTCATGGGCTTGGAAATGATTTCCAGGACGCGTTAAGGTGAGGCTGGTTGGCCTGCAGGTCCCTATACCTTCCTTTTTGATCTTCTTGAAGAGAGAAGTGGCACGTGCTTTCTTTCAGTCTTAAAGAACTGCTCCCAATTGCCATGACAGCAGACGCACCGAAGATGGGGGAAGCACTGAACAGGCAAAAGCCCTGGATGTCATTTCTGACAGTTCCTCACCTCTTTACTGATGTTTCCTCAGCCAAATTAAACCCAAAAAATGGGGCTTCTGAGATTTTACACAGTTTTGTACTCTGATGCTGAGTATTTTCTTGCCCTGTGTGCTGCTTCCTCTGGAAAGCAGAGAGCAGTGTGACATGCCACTCCAAGTTCTGCTGGGCCATGTCATGCAGCTCATTAGGGCATGGGACTGTCTTTAATTGACCCAGATGCTTAAATTTAAACACATAGTTAAGAATATCGCTGGATTTTGGTCTAAATTTCTGAGGGAGAGACTGCTGCTGTGAGCAATCCCACTCCTTCTCCTGGCCACTTCTATGGTCTCTGCTCCTGCCAACACTCCTGACTGCACACATGTGTGGCTGCCTCTGTAGAAAGAAGACCAGCACTTTAAACCTTTAAGGTAATTATTAGTTGAGCTTCAAAAGCACATACACACTGCCCAAAAGAAGAGTTTCGAGCTCACACCCAAAGGAAGAGAAGCCACATAGGGATCTCTGGAAGAGCAACCATCCCTGAATGGAGCTGAAGGAAGATGTCTTTAAAAGCCTCAGGTATTGAGAAAATGAATAAACATTGGAAGCCTGCTCAGGATTCACTCTGGGCTCTCTCTGTGTCTTACTAGTGCCTACCAACCTCTGAGGCTGGAGCAAAGGCTGACACAACTGGAGGTGATATACAACAACAAAATAACAACGATTTTACTTCTGCAAAGAATCACAAAGCTGTGGCCATGGGGAAAACAAACACGGGAAGTCTGGGGAATGGAAAAAAAAAAAAGTCACAGAATTAGACCAGAAAGCCCCCTTCTATTTTGTCTTTCGCATGAACCACAAGCCTACATATTACTGATTTATTTCTTTTTAACATACCTTCTCAATTGCATTATGGGGATCTGCAGATTTCTGATTGACCTTAGAATTCCCACTCCTCCTGTCAACCTAAATCAAAGCCCAAATCCCAGTCTTTCCTCCAGAATGCCTGAACTGAACAGCTGTTTTGTATCTGAAGCCAGGTCCATAGGCCTCGGAGCCTGGCAGGCATTGGCGGGTCTCCTCAGCACGCAGGGCAACACGTGAGGAACGACGGGGCCCGGACAGGGCTGGGTGAGAGGGAAGGCGTGTGGCAGAAAGACACCGTCTCCGTGACCCATGTGGGTGGATTTGGCTCCTTTCTTTGGAAATGCTATCCATGGTGGCAGACACTCCCTCTGAATGCTGCGAGCCAGGCTCCCAAACCACCCTCACATGTGCAATGTGGCTCTGTCACCTTCTTCTGCCAGCCAGAGGTTCCCATGGGGTGATTTCGGGAGTGGGGGGGGGGGGCGGAGGGAAGCAAAGGTGTCTTTAGGGTTTTCAATATGTGCATTGGCTCTAGCCCATGGGGCAGTAACATCTGAAAATACAGAGAAGGAAATCTTTGGAGCTACTTTTTGTTCCGTTCCCCACCAGTGGGTTATTTTGAAGGGATTTTGCACCTTTGTACCAAAGAACCGGGAAGTCTCCAGGAAATACCCCGTGCGCTACACAAGCGTTGTCCAGATGCACAACCTTCAGAGCAGTATCTGCCAGGGTGAAGGTCCCTAAGGCCACTCTGATCCCCCAGCTAGGATGTGTCCTCACCCTGGTGATACAGCTAGCAACGCATGTACTGAAAAGCCCCACCAATTCCACCCATGGGAGACAGCAGCGATCACCTGGGACAGGTGAGCGCATCCTTGTGTATTTGCTTTCTTTCTGAAACTAGTCATTAGAGAGGGTGTCACTTGCTTTCAGCTGACAGCAAGCAAGGCGTTGTTACAGGAGTCTTCTTTGCATGTCAGAACTTTCTCACGGTCAGAAGTGCTCCTGGGCATGGGAAGGGTAGAGAAAGGAGTGGTGTCGCCCTCTGAATGTATGTCTCATGCATTGAGGAAACACTCACACAAGCCAGGAGGAACAGGAACTGTGCCGAGGAGATTGCATCAGGTCCTTTGCATCAGTATCTCACCATCCCAGCCATTTCAGTATGTCTTTCTCTACCTTGACTCTCTTCTCTGAAAACAAGGAGGGTTTTCCTGTGAATTTCTTTGGCCCTGCTCACTGCTTGTGGGACGCCTTGTCCTCTGACTTCAACAAGCCTGCCAGGCCCTATGGTACCATGGGAGCTAGTCTGCCTCCAGGTATCTCTGACTATTTCAGAGCAATGGTAGCACCTCACAGCTCAACTGGAGACGACAGCTCTGAGGGGCAAGTTACTGTACTGTTTGGTGCCTCCACAACATGCAGCTATTCCATTTAGGGTTACCTACAGGCTCAATCCTCCTCTAGTATCTTCCTGTTGTTCTGCTGTGAATCCTGTGAAGTTATCCCTCCATGGAGCCAACGCTTCTTTCCAAATCCTGTTGCATTGCTCCCAGGCCCTCCTCCCACCTTCCTTCAGCACAGCACACCTTTCTGGCCAGAATCCATCCAGTATCATCATTAGAAGGTTTGTTGATCCCCAGAATAACACCTGCACGTTCTTTTGCAAGCACTGAATTTAGTTCATGGCTGTTTTGCCCTATGTGTACTTTCATTGAGTCACACAGTGCGTGCTGACTCACAGAAAGCATTCAGGTAAAAAGTGACAAGAATGGTAGGATGGAGGCTGGATGGCCTCTCTGCTAGTGGGAGATGGATGAAGCTCATCTGTCAAGCTTAGAAAGAGACCTCATGCCTCTACATGCATCCATATGGAAGGAGGGTTTCTAACAGCTGAGGTTTCTAATTTGTAGGCAAACAGAAAACAGAGTCTAGAGGTTGGACATGGATACCAGACAAATGCAGGCTGAAAACAAAGCCAAACATTTTCTAAACAAGGTAGTGGAGTACTTGGGGAGTATGAAGACGCCTCCATCATTTAACACCTCAAGCAAATACTTGCATGGAAGGGAGAAAGAAACACTACGAAATCTCAGAAGCAGCCCTACCATGTGCTTCTAACAAAATCTTCATCTTTCCTTGTATTCTGGTCAAACCTTACTGTATTATGCTGATGGGTACCAGAGATATGGTGCCTTTGCTCTGAACCACTCCCAGAAGGAATGAGGCACTTGAAGAGCCAGGGCACACCAGCCCTACAGCTCGCCCTCCATGCAGGCATCACAACTCTAGAAGACAGAACACCTCTATCCATCTGCATGTACAGAATGCACTGACAGACTTCCCATGGGGTATGTCTGGGGCACTCCAGGACCCAGAAAATGCCATTCCGGTGCTGCCAATCTCCCCACAGTGCTTGATCTGGGGCTCTAACATTGTGATGCTTCTTGTGAGTTCCTTTCTGAAAGGGTTTTGGCAAGACAGGACAGCCTCCACCAAAACGAAAGCTGGAGCCAAGACCAGATAAAGGTAGGTGGAGTGATTTACCATGCTGGATTAGCTATTTCATATTTCCCAGCTCAGCCCTTTTGCCTGGCTCGCAGATCCTCGCCCTGGGTGTGTGTTTGAATGTCCCCTGTGCCTGTAGAACATCTATGCAGCTTCAAGCAGGCCCTTAATCAAAACATCAGAAGCAAAGCAGATGCAATTTCTCTACCTAACTGTATTGGAGACTCTGAGGCCTCTGGAAAACTGTAGCAAGGCCCCCAGAACTTCTGGGATCAATGGGGGCCACGTTAGTGGCACTGAATGGATGACAGCCAGCTGTGAGTTTTGCTGGCTGCACGTGTGTTTACCTCATTCATTCACAACTCACATGTAGGGAGCTGTGGATTCAATTAGAAAATAATACCCATTTGCAGTTGATTGCCTGAGACATCAGCTTTAATAGCAGCTGGAGAGAGTTAGACGCCTGAATTGGTTGTGAGCTGCACTTCCTAGTTATTATGCTTCTAATTATGGCGAACCTGCTATTTGTCAACAATGTTTTATCAAAGGTGGGGAGACATGACACTCATCTTTTAGGAGGTGGCTCAGACTTTCTATTAGGTATTACACAAGATGGAGTCTGCCATATACCTGTTTGCCTTTCAAAGAAGCATCTGGGCTTTTTCTCCGGCAAGGAGGATGTGTAGACCGCCTGGGAACAGTTGGCCTGGCAACTTGGTGGCAATACCTGTTTCTCTTCTGATACACAGAGGGCTTACACATGCTCCAGCATACTTTTTACTCCATCTGGACCAAATCTGTGAGAAGATCTGTTCTAGAAGCCATTAAAATTTTAATTCCAATCACAGCAGCAGACAGCTGGGAAACGGTCTAGAGCCTAAGACAAAACTTTACTAGCAGGTTATGCGTGTGTAAAGAGAGAGCAAACAGTACTTCTCATTCCTGTTGCAGCAATTCAGCAAGGGTTGGTCAGTGGATCTTGGTCTTGAGGATGCCCTAAGAGACATCTTGTCCTGATGGAAATTGATTCAGAAGAGCAGCGCTTGTCTGTTAAACAAGAGTGTGATATGGTCTGCTTGGCTTGATGTAGAACATATAGCAGGAGATCTCTAATCCAGCCTCCTGCAGTCAGAGGCAACCACTGAGTTGTCATTCAGTCCTGATAGGGACACAGGGTTGCACTCCATGGGCTATAGAGCAACTCTAATGCTCTTAAGCAACTTAAGATTCTCTACCCAAAAAAACCTACCCCAAAAGCAACAAAAATTCCTACTCTAGGAAGACAGCAAAAGACCTGAAGTTTATTGTCAATGTCCTCGGTGCCTGCAAGGGAGAGGAATTTAGTAAGTGAAATTCCCATGTATGCCTAGTAAATATATCACATCCCTGTAACAGAAGCCAAAACAACAACTGACTCAACCCTACTTTTGCTAGCCAATTTGACTTTAAATTCCTTCCTGACACCAGATTTGATGGTCTGTCTAACTCTGGGCAGGAGATACCAACCAGGCACTTGGAAAGCTTGCTATCATCCATAGATGCTGTATCATCCTCCCTACTTAGCTATGGTCAATCACCAGTGTTCAAGCAAGGTGTGCTTCACATCCCTTTCAAGCACTAGTTCTGCTTGCCTTTTTCATGTGGAAGTCCTAATTGTGGCCACTGCTTCAGGCACTGACAAAGTCTATCTCAGGATATGCAAAGACAATTCCCTTTGGAGTGTCCTTGGTAGCATACCCCTCGCTGGTTTCATGATGGACCAACACCTTGTTCTTGCAGAGGGATACGAACAAGCCCATTGATCATATTAGCATCTTTCAGGACAAAAAGAGAGCAAAGATCCCAGAGAACCGGGGCTTCAGAACAACAGCACTGAGTCTTTTCAGAGAGCTCTTCCATGGAGAAAAAAAAACCAACAGCCCGTCAGGTGGAAATCACAGGAACCAGTTCTGGGCAGGGCAGAGGCGTAGTAAACAACTTTCACCTTCCTGTGACCCTACTGCACATCCCTGTAGCCCATGTGCAATACATTAGGGATATATAGTAAGCCCACAAAGAACAGGTGACTGTAAAACTACAAAACACCAAAAGGCATGGAGTTAAACCATAAGCTTAAATGTTACGTGTAATGAGACCTCACGGTATTTCCTGCAGCCTCTGAAAGCCTGAGGCCCCAGGATCCTGTGGCTCTCAGCAAATCTCAACATTTTATTTAAAATATATCCAGAAGATAGAAATTTCTTTTCCACTTCGTGGGGAAAAACTTGAGTTTGTTCAAAAGGTGTTTATTACCTCTTTTAGATCTTATGAGTTTTTAGGGGCTGGCAATACATAAACCATCCTGTTCATCAGCTGGATTTATGAGACTGAGTATATTCTCTCCAATTTCAAGGATGACACCAAAACTGGGGGGAGCAGCTGATATGCTGGCAGGCAGGGAGGGCTGTCATCCAGAGATGCTGCACTGGTCTGGAGTACTGTGCCAGAAGGAATCTTGTGAAGTTTAACCAAGGCAAGGGCAGACTCCTGCACCTGGGATGAAGTGACCCCAGGCACCAGGACAGGCTTGGGGGCTGGCTGACTGGGAAACAGCCCTGCAGAAAAGGGCCTGAGGGTCCTGGTGGACAAGAAGTTGAACATGAGTCAGCAGTGTGCCTTCACAGCACCGAAGCCAAATTGCATCTCGGTTAACGTTAGCAAAAGCACAGCCAGCAGAATGAGAGAAATTATTATTCCTCTCTGCTTCACACTGGTGAAGCCGCATCCGAAGAGCTGTGCCCAGTTTCGAGTCCCTTCAGTGCAAGAGAGGTATCAATAAACTAGAGCAAGTCCTGCAGAGGCCAGTGAGATGGTCACAGCCAGGAGCACATGGCATACAAGGAGAAAAGCTGAAGATGTTGTCATTGTTAAGTGTGGAGAAGAGTCTGACTCTCTCTTCCCTGTAGTCCCCCATTTGGCAGACAGTAGCTAGATTCCCCCAGCACACACACATCTTTCTCTGCTCCAGGCTGAGCATACCCAGCTCCCTCAGCACCTCCTTGTACACCCTGTGCTTCTCCTCGCACCCCAGCTGACTGCATCTGCCCTGCTTGTGAGAGCTGCCAGCACTGCAGTTTGTGAATGTCACCACGGAGGGGTGGTGACATCTGGGGGCTAGGGGATGAGGGCAAGAGGAACAAATGATATCATCAATGAAGTACTGATGGCAGTCTTTGCACCAGAATCCCTTTGCTTGGCAGAAGCTGAGGGCTATGACTAGAAGAAGCAGAGATCCCACACTGCTTCCCCCATCACTCATTTGCACCCAGACAAGTTACCTCTCAGAAGAGGGTGAGGTTTTCTCACTTCAGGTACACCATGAGCTATGAGCAATCATTTGGACTGGATGGCAGTTCTGCAATCCACTGCCTACTCTGGGGGATTAGCGTATCTAATAAGTCCCCTGCCCCTTCTAATTGTTGCCCATATACAATTACTGAAAAACCTGCCTCAACATGACCCAATATTCTGTCCCCACACTTGCTAATTGCCACAGATCCTTACTCTTGTGCACGTGGCTATAGCTACTGGGAAACATTCTCTTGCTCAGATAAAAATTGTAACACAGGCATTTAAACTGGGTGGCTTTGTTTATTTGTTCAGCTAGAAAAAATAGCTAGGGGAAGAGCCAGCTGAGCTCACAGCATGAGATGAGGTGAGACACTTAGTTTAGGCCTATGCCATGCAGTAGGATCCAGAAGATGTCTTTCCAGTGAGGTATCCCAAAGGGAGGCACTCCTAAATTACCTGTGGTCTAAGAAATACCCCGTTTTGGGATACTGAGCACGGGCTGGCTCCAGAGAAAGCAACAAAATGTGTTAAGGTCCTTTGAATAAGTCCAAGAGATGGTTGAGTGAATCTGTTTGTGGCTGACAGCACTGACGTGACTGAGAGAAACTGGAACAAGTCCTTGAGGTCCAACATGTGCCATGTCATGTGTGCCTCTATTAGGAAGTGTTTGCCACAGCTCATTTGCATTCTTTTTTGTCTACTGATCCCCCTCCCCAAATTTCTTGTCTCCTGCGACACAGCTCTGTCCAATGGCTCTCCAAGGTTGAGAACTGAGAAACTACCTGACAGCCTTCCATTTTCAGATATCCTCTTCCAACATCTTCAGATGTTTCTGCACCCCTAGTGCCCCACCTCAAGTACTGTGTACAGTTCTGGGCCCCTTAGCACAAAAAAGACATTGAGGTGCTGGGGCGGGTCCAGGGAAGGGCAAGGAAGCTGGTGAGGAGTCTGGAGAATAAATCTTATGAGGAGTGGCTGAGGGAGATGGGGTTGTTCAACCTAGAGAGAAGGAGGCTGAGGGGAGACCTTATCACCCTCTACAACTGCCTGAAAGGAGGCTGTAGAGAGGTAGATGTTGGTCTCTTCTCCCACGTCACAGGCGATAGGCAGAGGAAATGGCCTCAAGTTGTGCCAGGGGAGGTGCAGATTGGATATTAAGAAAAAATTTTACATTGAAAGGGTTATTAAGCATTGGAATGGGCTGCCCAGGGAAGTGGTTGAGGCACCATCCCTGGAGGTATTTAAAAGACAGCTTGACATGGTGCTTCGTGACATGGTTTAGTGACGGTTTTTTTATCTGTTAGGTTGATGGTTGGACTAGATGATCTTGAAGGTCCCTTCCAACCTAGACAATTCTATGATTCTATGATTGTATTTAATTTTACCAAAGACTGTGATGAGAAAGGACAAGGACTGTATACTCCTCCCCTATGAACAGGTTTGCTATTGGGGTGAGACAAGTCCCTGAACAGAGGGAAGAATCTTACAGACATCACTTTCTACAATGCTCCCTTCTCACCATTAGTTATGTTGGCACCAAGCAACAACCTTAGACTGCAGGCCCCTTAAGTTAGGTAGAATGACTCCCCTCTCCTAGATCTGCATTGTGGGGTTTATGCGAAACTGATGTCACCTCTTTTCTTTCTCTCTCCTTTTTTTCTTTCATTTTCATTCAGGCTTTCAAAGGAAAAAGAAACAGCGGACTCAGGTGTACCACCAGGTACTAGATGTATTTGTAGTGGACCTTCCCAGAATATTGCTCAGATTCATCTGAAAACCTCCTTCTACTCCCCTAACAATTTGGATACCAATCAGATTCAGTAGTACAAGTATGTGCAGATGCACATATTTTTCAGATACAAAGAGAAAGCAACCAAAGAGCAACTTTAAGAGGAATCACCACATCCTCATTACATATGTATCTTGCTCTGCCTTCTTTCTACTTCAAAGGATTGGCAACTTTTACACAAGAGACCACGAGCTCACAAAGTGCTGCGCCTTGAAAGGCAGGATGAAGAATACCCATTTATAAACTGTATGAACCATACAGAAAACTTCAGTACATGCTGGCCACCCATCCATCTCAGAAACGACTGTCCAAATTACACCTTGAAGAGAAAGTAGAGCCACTGAGTATGACTCCTACAATGAATAGGCTTCATCTAAACATAGTAATTAAGATATTGTGCAACCACTCTGCTACTTAAGTATCTGTAATAATTATGCCCCAGGAAAGTAAGCCCAACACATGTTCACAACCTTCCCCTAACATACATGGGTTGTTTACACATTTAAGTTCCCATCCCATCTTCTTGACAGCTTAGGAAAGGCTTCTAAAAATATGAGGCCACATTGCTGAAATGGCCCTCTGACTATGCCATTCAGTTCAAAGGCTTTTGAGAATCATCCTGAAAGGAAACTGGGTGGTAGGTTCAAGGTTCAGACACGAGCTTCTGTGTTTGTACATTCAAATAACAGCCACCATTCTGTGCACATCAGCGTCACCAGCTCTTGCTGGTCTTTTAGCCCAAGTCTTGTGCTCCTGTTCCCCCAGTGGCTGTCACACTTGCACTCTTAAGTGAGAACTATCTCAAATCAGTTGTGACTGTCAACCGAAGTCTACTCAGAGAGCTGGTCAGGGTTTGGCTGAATCCCTGTGACTCGGGTAGCTTGGAAGGTGACAGCTGGTGCAAACAAGCCCAATTTCTTTCCTGTTTCAAGCCTAAGGTTCTCCTATTATCACCTCTTTTTTCTGTTTGTGATCTTGAGGTCCAAGACCGACAATTGTAACATGGGAACACATCCAAAAAAACTCACAGATAAAAAATTGCAATATAGAGCACCAAAATTACAGAAGACCCCAAAGGACAATTACTCCAGAAGTCCTAATACCTATCCTTAAACATCCTTCTTTCCTTCAGATACAGGCTATTTCACTTGTGTTTCTTATGAATCTTTTCCTTTCCTTTTTTAAGTCTGTTTCACATCGCTGGATTTACGCAGTGCCATAAGCAGGGCAGAAGGCAAACACATGTAATGTAAACTGCACCATTCAAGTAATTGGGGAGATGAGTAATAAGGCTTACTGAATTCTTTCTGGCACAATTTCACCAATTTCTTTCTTGTGAATTACCTGTTAACCTTTTTTTTTTTTTTTTCCTCCAGCCCAATATCTGCTACATGTATATCAGCAAGTGGACCCTCAACTTCATCTGAGTGCCAGTGCATTTGTTATTTAGGCTGTATGACTGGTCACTGAAGTCACCCATCATTTCTTCCAGCTCACTGCATAATAATAAACCACAAATAAGACCAGTTCCTGCTGAAACAACCTGAGCTTGCCCACAGACCTGAGGTTCTTCAAATAAGACAGCCTCTCCCCAGGGGATACTTGGCAAGTTATGATCAAACCTCTCCAGCTGAACACTGAGTATTTTGAATTTCCACAGCAGTAATACCATGAGCCTGAGCCACAAGAATATACAGAGGCAGGAGGAAATCCTTCCTGGAGAAATGGACTCTAAACAGATAGTAAGGAGATGAACCCATGTCATGCCAAAAAAATGCCCCAGTTGTTTGGAAGGACAGGGCTTTTCCTGGGCTAATATTTTGTATAGGTTTTGGCTTAACAGTGAAGTCCAGAGATCAAAGGGATGTTTATGCTTAGCTATCCCTTCTTCAGTCTCTTGCTTAATAGGAAACAAGAATAATATTTCTGTCAAGTCTGAATTTTCACGTTCTGGTCACCATTCTTCTAGTGTATAAAATAGGAAAGGAAGAATTGCATCCTGATTTTCTCTGTGCATTCCTGCTCTTTACTACACAAAGGGCAAGCCAAGGGAAAGATGTTGCAATATTGCATTGATTTGGTGAATACAGAAACAATTCAAGGTCCCTGGGACTCCACAATGGCTGCCACCACTCTCTGCTTGATGCATGGACCATGCCATGTGCTGCCTCGAAAGCAAGATGGACAGGTCATACAGAGAAGATGCAAAATGTCCCAGACAAATGCAAATAAACTGCCAAATTTGGGAATGCCTCATGGAGCCCAGCCCACATTCCAGGCCTTGTTGAGGTGCACTCCTCTTGACTCATAGCACAAAGTTGACAAACTACCCACAAAGCCCTCTGAATTCTCTCTGTAATTAATTAGCCACAGGAAAACCGCAGAGAAGATAGAAGGGAGCAATTTTACAGCTCTCAGAATGACACAGGATGCTGAAATGCTGAAGAGTTAAACCTGTCCCTTCTTCTCACCAACCTACCCCTTAACAAGGCATCCCAGAGGCCATCCTGCTGAAGGGGAAGGTCCCAGCTTCAGAACAGATGGTGATTTTGGTGTTAGTTTTCTGAGTCAAGAGTCTGGCTTCCTTCCCCCTTGCCAGTTTTATTCAATAGACAACAAAAACAAGCAGTGTCACTTAATGGAAAGCTTCCCATCAACTCCCATGGCAATTGAAAGAGGTCTCCTGTTGCTAAACATCCTGAGAGGCCACTCCTGAGACATGGTCTGTCCCTCTGCTGCCCCCAACACTTTCTGATGTCTTAAGATCCAGATCTAGACAATAACATGTCTTGTGTGCAAGACTCCCTCCTCCTTCCTTCTGCCTCCATCCCATGGCTTTATTCGTGATACTAGTTTGGGACATGACAGGAGAGCTTTCCTTACACAACTCTGTGTCCGCAGTCATCTTTGGTCACATCATCCTATTCAGTTGGTATTTCCCTCAAATATATTTGCTTAAAGGGTGTGAGAATAATTTAAGTCTGCTGAGTGAAGAGGAACTTCCAGTATGAGGGGAATTCCTTCTCCCCCCTCCAGCCTACGTCTCTAGTAAGTGAGTCCACTTCATTCTGGGCTCGCATTTGTAACCATCTGTGACATTTAAGAAAAAGCTGAATGAATTCATCATCACAACATGGTGTGCGGCAAAGAGCTCATAATTTCCCAGCCATTTACTTAAATTACTATAGAATAAGTGAAATGAACTAAATTACAATGGGGAGAAGGGAGAAAATGGCCTTGTTGTCTTTTATTTCAATACTCTACCTAAGTGCCAAATTTACTACCTCATTACATCTTCTGATGTGTTCAAGAAACAGGAAGAAGAGGTACATGCTTATGCTTTAAACCCATTATCTAATCAAACTTTCTGCTAATTTTGTAGTGGAAAGTTTGGGAAATAAAAGGTATATTTTTCTCTCTCAAACACATACTGCTAAAATGGCATCTAGTGTACATTTTTCCTCCTGCCCTACCCCATCCTACTGTCACCTCAGTGTAAGCTACTTCTCCAGGGGTGCACAAGTCATGTTCAGGACATCCTGCCATGATGTCCAGTTAGGCCATGATGTCCAGTCTGTGAATTGGCTGCTCTGTGAAATCAGCCTGTAGCAGAAAAGGCATCAGAACTGTCAAAGCCCAGCAGTGGCCTTGCTGTCTGGGCTGTGAACATAAAATTTCCAAACCATGGCTTAGGTCTGGAAATGGAGATCTGCAGCCAACCTGGGTTGGTTTCTTCAAGTTTTCCTGTGCAAAGCCTTTGCTTGCAGGCACTAACACCTTTGTTTGATGACTCTGTCTCACTCAAGCTACTCTGATTCTTCTGCTGTTCTGACAAACAGGTTTTAGATTGGTGGAACTATTCCAGACCCTTGCCAACATATTGCTCCTAGCCAACCTAGTCTCAGCTGCCTTTCTACAGGCTTTTGCAATCATGTAGCTCAGTTTAAAGGTCCAAACTGGAGGACGCATTTGCTTGTTGAGGGCTGCTGGGCTGCTCTCCCAGAGCCCTCTTGTGGCAATGAGGGACAGCCAAGTAAAGGCCCTTGCCTCCCTGAAAGACAAGAGGATCTGGGGAGGTGCCCTGGATGAATTTTGACATCCCATGATGGCACACCAAGGACTGAACTCCGAGCTACCTCAGCAGACACATCTCCACTTGGCTGGAGCAGAAATGTTCACAGCACAGATTGGCTGATGCAAGACCCAAACCAGTTTTCTGTTCTGAACAGATGTTGCTGACCTCCTCTCAGTTTGCCAGGGAAGAAGTTCTAGCTGATGCTGCTAATGTCTGATCATGGCTTCACATTAGAAAAGGGGAAGCAATGCAGTAATTTTGAATGCATTGGGAGCTTAAAGAGACTCATAAATTTTAACAGAAATGTCTCATTTGCTAAAACTGGATTGGGTGCATTTCCAGGTTGACCTACATCTGACAACAGCCGACCAGGACTCAAAGTTTACTTCAGGCAGAAATTAACCTAAACATCACCCCAGAGTTTTCATCCAGGGCCTACCTAAGATGTAGTAGACAATATCTCAAGTGAAAAACAGATCCAAGATGCTCACATCATATGGGTTCTGGGGCTGGTATCAGAGTAATATCAAACAGTGGGACAGGTGATGTCACTGGTATCATACTATGGCTCTTTTACCATGCCCAAGAGCCTCTCAGGTCTGATTCTCAAGGGAAGTGCCAATTCATAGTTGTCCCCCACTCCAAAACACAGCTCTGCATCTTGTTCTTCAGCAGCTTGTACAAAGGAGGTTGTGGACTTTTTAAGCATCAAGATAGGCAAGTTATCAAAATAGGCAAATTCTTCAAGGCCAGGTAAATAAACCAGAAAGTAGTGGGCTTGCAATGCACCTTTTGCCCAAAATGCCAAATGCCAGAGTGTTACAGCAATTCCTGTGTGCGGTTTGAGAAAACCCATAACAATTTATTGTCATTTAGACAATTATTCTATCACCTGATGACCCTTCCCCACCCAGAAAGGGGAATTGGGGAAAGCAAGGAAACATGAGGGTTGAAATATAAATAGATTTAATAGGATAAGACTAAATAATTAACAATAATACTAAAGAACGAATATTAATCCCAATATAATATGAGATATACAAGAATTATACTCAGCCAATTCTATCAGTAGGAAGCTGTGCACTCCCAGCAGGGGACAGCAAATGTGTAACACTGCAAGCGCAATGGCTTTGGGAGGAAGGGAAGGGCTGGGCTCAGGGGTCCAGCACTGGGGTAAGGAGCTCTCTGGACCACCACCATGAAGGGAGAGAGAACTACACAGCAAACTTTTCTAATTTATACTGAATGTGATGTTCATGGTACGAAATAATCCTGTTGGCTAGCCTGGGTCCAGTGCCCTGGTCTTGCTCCTCTTTATCCCCACACCTGGCAAGGCTCGAAAACACTGAGACTTTGAATCCCACAGAGCCTAGTTGGCTATAAAATAAATATTTTCATGAATTCAGACACTGGAGTCTTCTAAAAGCTCAGTTTTCCCCAGCATTAGAAGAGAAGTTAGTCCTGTGTTGCTCAACCCAGGGCACCTGTACACAACACAAGCTGTTATCTCAGTCTAGGTTCTGAAGAGAGAAGGGAACATTTTTGCTCAGTTAGTATCAAGTTTTTCATAGGACAGAAATTCCTGCAGGAAGACCAGCTGGGTCACTTCCTTCGGTAAGGACTGTTTGGTTTTGACTCAAGAAGTCCACAGAACAGTGTCCTTCAAACTGGATCAGTGTTCTTTCCTGGGACTAATTAAGTGTTTGTGCTGTTAAAGATGCAGGTTTGCATTTATTTGTATTGTGCAAATGATTTACTTCGTAGGACTTCATGTGATTTTTATTTCACAGGATTGGAGAGACATGATGACATCCTTTAGTTTATTTAGTCCAAACTCTGTTAGCCAGAGAAATCCCAACATCAGCTGATCTTGGGAGGAGGGAAATTTTGTATTTAATGAAGACAAGAGGACAATTTTTCCAGGCTTCCTCCTGAATCACAGTTTCTTTTTGTTTTGCCTCTTCAGGAACACTAGCTAGAAGACAGACAAAAATGCTGTTAGTGCATCTCTGAGCCCTGCCTTGATTTTTACAGTAAGATCACACTGACACCTCACATTTGGTCCGTATTCCTCTACACCCCCAGATGCTTTTCTGAAGTACTGCTCAGACAGTTATTTTCCGTTCATAAAAAAATCATAGAACACATGCCCACAAGGTCTTTAATTCCATCCAGCTAGCTTGGCATTGGGAATTTTCCTCCACCTTCTGAAGCGCAAAGTGTCTTTCATCAAATTTTCCCTCATGGATTTCAGATCTTCTCTCCAGTTTGACAGATTGTGCTGAACTTCTGATCCTTGCTGTCAAAGTTCTTGTGATCTGGCCCCACAAATTAAATGGTGGCCCCCTCCCCAGGTCCTTTGTCCATGTTATTAACAGAAATTTGAAATGGCAACTAGACTGTGATGCATTCCTTGAAAGTGGATCTGTAAAGCCCTTCCAGTCTGACACACACCAGCAAACTGCTGGTAACTACTCTTTTTCTTCTTTTTTTTAATAAGAATGCGTATAGAAGGGATGTCCGAAGACATGCAGCTGAGGACTTTGGGTTTGCCTAGTTTGGAGAAAAGGAGGATGAGAGGCAACCTCATTGGTCTCTGCAGCTTCCTGAGGAGGGGATATGGAGCTGGAGGTGCTGAGTTCTTCTCCCTGGTATCCAGTGACAGGAGACATGGGAAGCTTCAAAGATGCTCCAGGGGAGGTTTATACTGAACATAAGGAAGCATTTCTTTACCAAGGGGGTGTTCAAACATTGGAACAGGCTTCCTTGAGAGGTAGTTGATGTCCCAAGTCTGTCAGAGGCGTTTGGACAATGCCTTTAATAACATGCTTTAACTTGATCAGCCCTGAATTGGTCAAGCAGTTGGACTAGATGATCTTTGTAGGTTCCTTTCAGGTGAAATAGTCTATTCTATTCTAGTCCAGTCTAGTTTAGTCTATATTTTTAACAGGAGTCTAACCTGTGGTATAAGTCTTGACTTGATCCTGAGACTTTCACTGGGGAAACCTCAAAACATCTTCTGTGAAGGTATATCACATGACCTGCCCTGATTTCAAGGCCAGCTGATCTACCATAGGAGAAAATTATGTTAACTTGATAAAAACTCCTCTTGACAAATCCAAACCAGTCATAAACGTATTGACAGAATTGAAGTGTTTTCACTGAATTTTGGTTTTGTGCAACATTTGCTGTTGGTGGCTCTTGTTAATCAGGTTGCTTTCCAGTAAACGCTTTGGTGGAAGCACGTTTCGATTTTGAGAATGTACAGCTTATCGGTGCATTAGATGGTAGGACAGAGCCAGAGAAACACAGATCTATATATTTTGGCCAATAATTAAAGTGTGGAGTGGAAGTAATTTCTAGTCCTGTCCTGTGAACTAGCCTTTTCCTTTTCCTGCTGGATTCAGGGAGCTTTGGGAAGCTGTTGGTGTGCAGATAACTAAAAAGAAAGTCATTGCAACTTGATTGAATCTAATGCCCAAGTCTCAAAGAGAAGGAAGAAGCCGTGATGCACAGGGAGCTACCTGGACATTACCCTTGTCTTCTGCTGCTTAGAGCTTTCCCAGATGTTGGGTTGCCATTTTCCCTGCTAGGTACTCGCCTGTCTTGAAATCTTTATGACAACTGGCTCAGCTATTTGCAAGAACAAAGCCAGGGTCAAATCAAGCTATTGGCCAGTGCTATAACACTCTAAACTCTCTTCTGAAAATTTCAGCTGCCCACAAGGTTATACTTTCATCCACCACATAATCTGCATCTGCCCCAGTTTATGGTGTTGCTGAAGATAGGGGAAGGTTAGCCAGCCAAACCTTCACAGAGATTAGAAGAAAGGTCTTTCTGAGCACTTGAGCACTGAGGTCTCCCAGCAGTTTATACATCCACTGAGTTTTGGATGTTTTTTTACCACTTTCCAGAGAAGCTAGAAATTGCAGTGCAAACCTTGGTAGTTTTTAATTTTCTTTTTTTTTTTTAGCTGGGCCAACAGACAGATTTTTCCCCAGCCTCACTTTCAGAAACAGATGAGTTTCTTTGACTGAAAAAAATTCAGCCCAAGGCAGAGGGTGACGCTGAGAATTTCACTTCTGACATTCTGACTAAGTTAGAAGCGAGCAAAATAGGTTCTTATGGGAAGCATCAGGCAATCATAATAAGAAGCACTGCAACCAGTGCAGCCTATAATACAGCTGTAATACAATCAATTCCCATACAGTTTGCTCTTCCAGAGTGATTGCTCAGCCATTGTCTTGTCTGCTCAGTGGTAAATCAGAATAAAAGCCCACATCTAACCAGAGCAACTTTAGCATCTAAACAAAAGAAATCAGCATAGAGTTGTGCCACGCCATCTGACCTGGAGAGGAGCCACAACACACAAAATACAAGACCAGAAGGATTTACTGTGCCCTGAAAGCTGTCTTGGTCCTGTCTCTCCACGGCGATGTGGTAGTTCTTCTCTGACCACCATTGCACTGTGAAAGAAGGAGGTCTGCTACAACTCTGTGGCCTTCATGAGCAGATTAGAGTGGGTTTTACACAGAGGCCTAGTCACAGAGACCGATTGCACCCTGGCCAGGAGGAGGACCTATGCTCACAAGGGACTCTGGATTCAGAGTGAGCCCTGTAGGGTAGGAAATGCTGAAAGGGTCTCCGGTGCTGCTCCCTAAAAAGCCCTTTATCCTGATGTCATCCTATGGCAATGGGAAGACTGAGTCATCACAATGGCAGAGGAGTGGGATTGGCATTGAACACTTCCCCAAATAAGTCACGGCTTATATGAAGTATCCCAGCTCATACCTATGCCTTCCATACCCTTGTCATGCACTTGAGGTGATCACAAGGGTTTCAGCTCTTGCCACCAACTTTTAGGGTTATTTTATCTTTCATATTTCATCAAAAATTCTTTTGGGGGATGTTGTTATCTTTTAGGTATAAAGTATTTTTCCAGTCATTTGTTCCCACTTTTTCCAAAGTGGCAATTTAGTGAGAAGGCATTTAAAAGGCAGTCCAAGTCTGAGTTTGGAGTTCATGGCAGCCATGGCTCTCCTCACAGGACCACAGAACATGTAGACACCATAGGGACATTCCCTGTTCACTCTGTGCACAATGTGGGCAAGAACTTACTTGGGAAACAGTTGCTGAAAGTGTGACTTCCGTCTCTGCCAGCAGGTGCCCGATGTCCCATCTGCTCATGGAGCTCAGTCTGTCTTCAGATGCACTACTTTTTCATCACCTGCTCTTTCATAATTGCCATTTCCATCAGCAATTTCCAGCCTTCCTTGGGGAGCTATTGGGTCTGTTTGCCATCTGTCATTCTCCTTCCCCTGAGAACACTTGGACATTGTTTCATTTAGTGCTGTTGTTTTTTTAAGCAAGTTCAACATCTTTTGATAATAAATTGTTCTTGATATTCCCTGGAGGCACTTCCATCTCCTTTGGTGACCTCTTGCTCTTTCTGTGCATTACCATGGCTTAATGTTTGGCTGCCCTCTTGCCATTTCATCGGTCCGCATATGACGACAGAACAACCCCTGAGTCACAATCCTATTACTTTTCTGGAGAGTGCTTACTACTACCCGAGATTACTTTTCGCTGTAGCATCTCAGTATTATGCTTTTCTCATCTGCATTCTTTTGTGTGTGGGTTCTCCATTTCCTTCCTTGATTTTCACTACGAATCTTTACTTTTGGCACACCCCTTTCTTTTGCCCTTGAAAAACAAGGATAATGAAACCTACAACAGCTTTTTAGATAACATTTTTTTCTAATTAACTTTTTATTGGCTTTGAGAGAATAAAAATAATTTGTGCATACCAAACACAGAAAGGGGCAAATACAGATAAAACCAACAATTTACCTAAGTTAAATAATTGGAAGAGGTGGACAAAATTATATTTAAGGTGATGCGCGGAGATGGAGAGAAGAACAGCAAATGAAAGCAAAATTTGGGAGTGCTTTCACTTAGCCAACATCTACAGACAAAAATAAAGTAAAATTAAGTTCTTCTAATCTGATAAAAATACAGAATTGGGCAAACGTACCACTTCATCTAAGACTGGATTGACAGAATTTTTCAAATTCCCTTTAAAATATTGTTTTTAAAAAGAGCTGAGATTCCTCCATCAGATGACTGCAAAAGCTGAAGCTTGAAGAAAGACTTCAAGTATGAGGCTCAGAAGAACATTGCAAGAGGGTAATGCTGGAATTTGCTTTATAATAGTGTCACTTCATCTCCTAAACCATGATTTTTCTTTGAAAACTTTCTTTGAAACTGTCTGCTCACCTTCCATGGCTTCTTTGGGTAACACCAAAGAGAGAGGTTTCCTACTTCTATGTCCTATCTCTTTTCATTCTTTCTTCTTTTGCCACCAGACCTTCTTGAACCACTGAGGGATTCTCCCCAGAAACGTATTGCTGGAGTATGGAGCCTTATCCACCATGGTCCTCTGCTGTCATTCCTTCTCTCCCAGGTAATCTGTTCTCAGTACCAGGACACAGTTTGTGGTGTGTTGATGTTTAAGTGTGCTTGATGTTTAAGTGCTTTGAAGCAAGAAGTCACAACAGACTCCTCAAAACATTTAGATTGCTGGGTGTAAAAACAGTCCCTTGGATGCTGGCTCTTTGTTTGCAGAGGGGCTGTTGGGCTCCCATTGCCCAAGTGTGCCAATTTAATGTGTCAGGGAAGTCATAGCAGTGACATTGCAGGAAACAGCTTTCCCTGATGAGACAGGGGGGCTCTAAAGTAGTTTTTGATGGCCTCTTTTGTTTGACAGTGGCTCTTTTGTGCCTCAGATACTCAAGTTGTGGTCTAGCTATGGTATGTGCTATGGCTTTTGCTGAAGTGCGGGTGCTGTACTTGGTGTGCAGGTTATTTCTGCCGTCCTGTCCTTTCTAGTAGGCAGTCTGAGAGAGAAATGCATTGTCAGTAGAAGGGCTCCTGAAACTGGGGTGGTCTCTACTTCGCTCTGCTACCTCTCACAGAGAAGCCTTGACTATGAAATGTGAAGGACACATTTCCTCTTACCCTCCCAGCACTGCTATCTTTCAGACAGCAGTATACAAACATGGACGAGTCTCTTGAGATTCCTAAATTCACCCTGGCTCCCAGACTGAGCCTTTCCTTCTTCTACTTTCTTTTCTTCAGAGGCCTCCTTCTGGTTTTTCTATGAAGCTGGTGAGTGCTAGGTGGCTTGATTCTTTGCAGGGCTCTGATGACCGTGTTCCCTGCCCCACTGCCTACGTTGAGAGCTGACATCTGCTTAACTAGCCAGCAAAACTTAGGCAGGCTGCCCTTTGAAGGAGCACAGCCAGCTTTCCCATCCCACTACATCAACAGAGCCAAAACTGTTCCCCAGCTCTCTCATTTCAGTAGGGAATCACAGTTGTACCTTGCATTTATTTGTTTGGGGTTGTGAGGTGTTTTTTTTTTTACAGAGAGAGGGAATACATCCTCTAATTGTGTATTAGCGTTCAAGCGCTGAGATGGTGAACTCCTTCGGGCTCAGGTGAGTGACAGAGAGAAATTCTGACTCATTTGCAACGAGGAAGGAAGCAGAGTATACTGTGTGCTCAGAATTAGGGGCAGCAGGCAAGATTATAGCTGGAAAGGCTGCCTGCTGAGAGCACAGTGTATTTAGAAGCATCTAAAATTGTTTGCGTGACTCAATAATGTTTTCCTAACACTGAGAGCAGCAGGTGGTAACTCTCCCCCTTAGGATGCTCTTTTTATCCTCCTTGATTTTTTTACTTGTGGATGAGAAGGGGGAATAAAAATGAAGAAGAGGAGAGTTTCTCTCCTGTTTAATCGAAAACAAACAACGCTTTGCACTTCTGCAGTGATTCAAGGTGGTTTGCAGATGAGCTTGGAGGTGTTGGACTTGGACCTAGGTCAGTGTCACATGGTATCTGCTGTTGTACACAAGAGCAAAGTTGTGTGGTTATCTCTAAATGGTTCTGATTGAGCTAAAGGTTTTGTTTGTCCTGGAACAAAGCCTTTTCTTTCTGTCAAAGACAATTTTACTCAGTCAAAGCCATGGCAACATGTGGGCACCACTATGAAACCTGGATTGTCTAATACAGTAATTTGGGGAGCCAGGAGGACCCAACAGTAGCAGCACCAAGAAATGCTAAGGTCAGATGGTAAGGACTCTGCTACAACTTACTCACCTTCATATTCCAGAAGTCCTTGGTGATCCAGAACTACCAAATAGTATTTAATTTTCTTCCCATTTTTGTCAGCTGCTCACACCCAGTTGTCCCCTCACCCATAACAATATGCCCCTTCAGACAAACCTTGTCTGATGGGTAGAAAGTGATACCTGCTCTCAATGCACGGACTTTGGAGAACCTACTGAACGAGCTGTCCCAGGATTTAATATCCTTCCCAGGTAATAAAACTAGTTACATTCTGGCTTTTCTTAACCTGCCTCACATCTGGTTCCAGCCATTACATTTGCTTCTGCCTACTGGATCAAGCAGTGTTTAGCTGTCAGGAATGCTCTGAAGGTTCCCAGTGGTTGGAGATCGTGACAGAGCTACCTCTTTGCCAGCTCATTTGAGCCCAGAGCTTGCTGGGAAGCTTGAAGGAAAGACAGTTTCATGTCACAGTGTGTCTCTGGAGGTCCAAATAGACCTCATGCCAGGCGGGTGAGTGGGCACAGACACTGCTGTGCAGTCATGATGATAACATGGCAGTGCCTGAGCCAGCTATTATCTTAAATGATTCATTATTTCCCCTCTTATCTCCTTCCCTAACCAGCTTTGCTGACAAAATTAGTAGCTACCTGCTGTATGCTTAGTGCTACCATTCACAGCACGGAAGAAAATATTAATTCATCATAAATGGAAGCAAATGGACCCACATTAAGCAGGAAGCAGCTTATACTTGTATTATTGCATCAAAGTGAATGGTATGCTTTGACTCATCTAATAGAGGCCATCACAGAGAAGAGCCTGCTAGGCAGAAGAGAGGAAGTCCAAATCTGGACGAGAAAGCGTCTAGTGACACCAGGAGCCATCTTAAAGCTGTGTGAGTATCGACTACAGCATGTTGCTTTCTTCAAATCCCCTTGCACATCATGTAGCTATTTGGGCTAGGCCTCCTCCTGATCCACCTAAACCAGAGAAAAGGACAAATGGCCCCACAGTAAGAGATGTCTTAGTCTTCCACCTCTCCACAACAGCCTCCCGTGCCTAGCGTTTGCACTCTGAAAACTAAAACTGCAGAGAGCAGAAAAATCTGATTAAGAAGGAGCATGGATTGATGTGCAACTCATGCAGTTGGATACACTACCTGACTTCTTCTGGATACACTGTTTTTGTCTGGGCACTTGTCATCTACCTGGGATCTACTGGTGGAAAGAATCTACTTCCACTCATGGAAAGGACGCACCCTAGCCCTAGAGGAATGGCACTAAAATGAGAGCTATCTGCCAGCGGAGAAATGGAGGCTGCCCATGTGTTCAGCTGACTGCCACCTGCTCACAGCCAGAACATCTGCACAGAGATCATCTCACCAATGAGAGAGGCCTTAGTCAGGTCCTGTTCTTTCTTTCAGTCATACTGCAGAGGATGCAAGGAGTCACAGAAACACTCTTTTTTAGGGGCAGTCAATACACTGATGAAACAATTGTTCCAGCTCCAAAACATTGCTCCCACCTTGCCTTCTTCCCCTAAATTGCTGTCCCCATAATTAGCATCTCAACAGAAGTGCATTTGAGCCAGCACAGAGACAAGCACAGCACAGAGACAAGCCATATGATGGCTTTTCCTTCTTGTTCATTCAAGGTCAGCCCCAGTCCTACAGCACCAGCTTATTTTTTCCAACAAAGCATTACAAAACCATGGTAATGGGATCGACCTCTGCCTGCAAGCTGCTAATGACTTCCTGGGTGAGCACCCAGGGAATGGATCCTCTCTGGTCTGCGTGCCGCTGGGGAAATTCATTCGCTGGAAGAGCGTTACTTAGCTGACTTTCAGCACTTTCACAGAAAAAAAGGGGCTCAGCCATGGCTGGGTGAAACCCACAGCTTGCCAGGGGGACCGGCTGTTGTCAGATGCTGTTAAATCTCACAGCGCTGCACAGCCACTGCATGTCCCTAGCAGACAGGGTGTTTTCGTTCCGCAGTTATCTGGGAGCAAAGTGCACCAAGTACCTTAGGCAAGCATTATTATTAACTCTGATTATTCAACACTGCTTTTGCTATTGCTCTACACCTAAGAGAGGGCACAGTGACTCAGATCCCAGGAGGGGAGTGAAGGGATGCACAGACCATGGCACGAGCAGTCACGGGCTCATGTCCCAAGCAGGCAGAGCGAGGCAGGTATGGTCCAAAGACCTTGCATGCTGTCTGTGGTCCAGAGCTGGCTGCAGAGCCCTTCAAAGGCATATGGCAGGCATGTAGGAGGAGGCTCCATCCCTCACTTCATGTGATGCAGATCAGGAAAAGAAAAGGAAGGGAAGAGGTTTTCCTGAGAACAATATCTGTCACAAATGAAACATTATAAACAAGGTCTCCAATTGAATTGGGTCTTCAGAAAAATAAATAAACCAAACGTATGGTGAAACCAGGCCTGTTCCTCTTGGTGTTTTGGACTCAGATCCTTTCTGAGCTCTGACTTGCAGAGCCATTCCAAAAGTTCAGAGGATGGAAGAGCTGATCTTATGTACTTCAAATTGTCCTAAACAACCTGATCTAGCAGGTAGGGTGGCCCTGCTTGGTGCAGGATTTGGAGACAAATCTCCAGAGATTCTTTCTTACCTAAATCTCTTTATGATGCTATGATATTTCCTGCTGTAAACCTCCCTATATGAAGGGAAAAGGACAATGCTTTTAATTTTTTGCAGGTCTCCTCCTTTGGCACAGTTCTGCTCCTTTGGCACAGGTCTGTTCAGCCTCTAGCAGCCAGCACAAGCCTCTCAGGAAATGTACTTTCCTCTCCCAAGAAACATGCATATGCACCAACCCTTCCAGTACTGCTCATTAGCACCTTTTCAATGTCCTGTATTTTTTGCAATTACTGGATAAGCAAAAAATCAATAACCATTTCTCTTGTCTTTCCGCTGAACTCATAGAAGGACCGGTTTACCCTGGAATGACTCAACTGGCTTTGCAACCACCCAGCTGCACAGGGATCCACAGGGATCTACAAAGAACATCCAACTTGAATATTGCAAGTCAATAAATACGGGAATTCAGTAGACTTGATTTTCAAGTTGCCTGGTTTATTAACTCTACAGTTGGTATAGTTGCCCAAGAAGAGGGCTGTGAGCCAGGTCTCCTGACTTGTCAGGGCCCTGAGTGCACATAAACATACTCATGCCCAATAGCTCCATTTAAGCCCAGCCCTGGGCCTTCAATTCCTGTTTGAGCTGTGCTGTGGTTTTGCTTAGTCACAGCTATGCCCATGCCTGGCCATGGACCCTATTGGTCTGGGCTCTCACCTGCAGACTGGCTTCCTGAGTTGACCTAGGCAGTGTCTCGTCACCATGTACTCTCCTGATGATCTTCGTTCTTGGCTGAACCTGGCTGTCATCGAGGTCTGCCTTGCCTGGGTACTGTGGGTTGGGGCCCTGGTTTGCAAAGCCCCAGCCCCCCTGGACAGTTGGCTCCTGTCCTTTAGGGAGGATGTAAGGCTGGCCCTCACTGCTCCTGGACACTAACTCTACTATTGAGGTCCTTGATCACCTTGGGGATATTGTTCCCATCCATGCTTATTTTAGCTCTGGGGCTTGTCAACATGACAATTAATGATGGATGGGGACTGCAGCCCAAGCCAAGTCTGAGTCACCAGAGAATCCAGCCGGGTACGTGGTTGTTCTCCCTTGTGTCTTTAGTTTAGCAGTAGGTTAGATTCTTGTTTGGAATTTGTCCTAGACTTATCTGTTTTTCACATAATGTAGAAAATGGGCTTGTCACACCTTGTCCCATCAGCAGAGGGGATAATCAAGCTCATCAGAGTCAGGCTGGGCATTGTGAGCTGAGCACTTAGCACCAGGAGCCTGTTAGGAGCTGAGAGGTCTTTCATGGAGACACCCAAGGCGAGCACAGGCCGAAGCAAGCCTTTGATTTTGCTATCTGTCTTTATCTGTGGTTTGAAGATACACAAGCAATTATTTCAGTTTTTTGAATGTGCACCAAATGCGTGGCTTTCTCATAAGAAAAAGGATCAGTTTAAATAAAAAGATCACAGTCACAAACCCAGCTCTAATACAGCTTCAGCTTGCAGCTCATCAGGGAATCCCTTTTCTCCGTGGAGAGGTGGTGGGGTTTTTTGCTATTTGTGCTTTCAGGTGAAATCTCCCAGTGCTGGCAGACTTCTGCCTAGGTTGAGAGCTCCCTTCACTTTTCCCCCACCACTGAAATCCACATTTACAGCTGGTGGAGTCTTCAAAAACAAAAAAACCCCAGGAAAATCAAAGCCTAGACTGCTGTGCCAGTGTGACAACTGTAAGTCTGTAACACTAGATTTGCTTATGAACCTGTTCCCTTGTGTCTGATGGATCATCTGACATGAATGCATCCAAACTGAGTGAGCTGGTGTAGCTATTTCCAGATGGGCTTCATCTCATCCCAGGGTGGGTGTGTAAGCTGAGCAGATGATTCATTCTCTGCAGGTATTAGTCTTTTCAGTCTTTACAGTCCTATCATAACCTTCAGAAATGGTGCTTTGTTGTTTACCAGCACCTGCTTAAAAGAAGCAAGTAAGAAAACAGCAATGCCTCATTGCAACAAATCTCATCAAATTTGGAACTGAGCATCTACCATCAGAGAGATGTAGATGTGCTACCCTGCCTTCATTCTGCTACTCAGAGAGTGGAGGAACAAATTAAACGTTAATGCTATTGTAAATGGGAAAAAATCCCCACTGGCAGGAAAGTGTTAATTTCCAGTGGAGTCACCCAAAAGGGAAGATCAGGGTAGCTTTTCAAACCCTATTTTTTTCCATCCTTTCTCTGAGAGGCAGCCTCTTTTTCTTCATTCCCACAGAGAACAACAATCTTCTTTGCTTGATCAAGGCAATAATAGGTGCTTACAAAAGCAAAGAACTACCTTAAATTGCTTGGGCAGCGGGAGTGGCTGGTTCAATTAATTGCCTTAACTTTGCAGAAACATCTGGTATGCTGTTCACATCCTGTGAGAAGCAGACTTCCATTAGGAACGGAGTAAAGAAGATGAATGAAAATCTGCAAAGACTCACCCGCAGACTTGACCAGCATAAGATCTTTAGCCTGTTCCTATTGAAACCACACTGCAAAATGCATCTGCTCACAGAGTCAGAATTTCAGGGTAACAGAGCTTTCAGGTGCTTGCAGGAGCTTTGTTGCCTAAGAATGGCAGCAAATGGGGGTGATGAAAAGAATCTAACTATTGTTGTTACTGCAGGTAGAGTTAGGCTGTCTGACACTGGAAAGTGTTTCTGGACTTCATTCAGATGTGTTCCAGCAAGGACACAACGACCAGGACAACACAGTGCAGACTGAACCACAGTCTGGACCCTTCATCCAAAACCCATACCCATGTGAGCTCATTGCAAAACATGACCAGCATGGCACAGGGGCTTCCCGGGGTTTATAACAAAGGCTCTGTGTGTATGAAGAAGGCAGGAGAAATTGCATAAGCAGTCAGAAAAGACAGCAAGGAACCAGACCCAGAGCCATGGATGTCCTGACTCCTGAAAAAAGAAATTGAGTTTCTTGAATGGAGTACTAGTGAAAAGAGGTTTCAGCGGTTTCCAGGCTTCTCCTCCAGGAGACAGGATGCTGTGTCCTCCTCAGAAACAACATTGGTCCTCATCAAAATGAAAGGGATGATTTCTAAGCCACGATTGTGCTTCATAAAGTCAGGGCAGATTTTCTGGCCTTGCATGCACTGTGGTATGCACTTGGTGCTCTGAAATGTAAGGTAACTGGCAGGTGAAGACCTTGGTCTCCAGGGACAGTGGCTGGCTGGCTCCAAGGCACATAAGCTGGCTCTACTTTCTTTGAACCAGTTGCAAAATATACATATTCCTGAAGGCTCTGGATGGTGAATACTGGGGTCAGAATAAAGAAAGTGAATCCAAAAGTGGTACAGTTAAAAAAAAAATTCTTGTAAATAATTTATTTACCAGTGTAGGGACCAATTCCTTCTGTCTCTCTCCCTGCATCTGGCTTTGTTATTATCTTGAGCAGCCCACCAGCATGGAGCAAGCAGAGATATGTAGAGTGGGTGGGCTGGTATGGCTCATCTCACACATCATCTGCAGCTAACTGCTGGGACTGTATGGAGCTTGCAGGCTGCAGGAGATTTAATTAAGAAGAGATGTATGTTGCACTGGGGACAGGAGTCTTGCCTTGGCATGCTGAGTTTCTATTGCAGGCTTTTGACAATGAACATAAATGTTTTTCCTTCTTCCTAATGTCATTTCTTGTTCCAGTAAAACCATTGCCTGACTGGTCCTGTGAAAGCACAGGTCACCATGTACTCCCTTAATGTGGTGGGGAAGCTATTTTGAGACCCTCAGCCCCTCTTGTCCGTCTCTTTCTTGACAGGAAGGATGTTTTTTTAGCCTGCACTGTTCATGGAGCCCACCTCAGGGTGTCAGGGGCATGGTAAAGACCACTGAGGTGTGGAGTGCCGGTGGGAAGCCCTGAACACCCCCAGCTTGCTGGGTCACAACCACCACTTGAACAAGACCCTTTCAGAAAGGATCTACTTCCGCACCTTTCAGTACACTGTCATACAGGAACATTTATCATGTTCAGGCATAAATGCTGAGCTGCAAGTAGAAAGAATAATTTTTGATAGACTCGCAAATTAAGGGTGTCTTTTGTAAGACCTTCCTCTGTCAGGGTTAGGAGGTGTTTTGGCTTCAATTGAGCCATCCGTATCAGTCTTCTCACCTTGTGCCTTCCCTGACTTTTTCCATCTCTTCTTCTCCAGTCTTCTCTATCTGTAGTTCAGACCCTTCAGCCACCTTCTTTCATTATTGTTAAAGCCTAATTAACAACAATTTTAGTCCTCTTTCTTGAGGGAGCAGCTCATATACATAGCTACCTGATCTGGCTCGTGTAAATGAACATGCAGAGACAAAATGGTTGTTCTGGAGTAACTATAGGGTAGCAACACACTTTAGGACTCTGCTGACACCAAACACCAAGGCCATGGCATATGCCGTTGGAGAGCATTAGCAGAGCCCGTTCAGAGGTTTGCCTCTCTCAGGGCTGCTTTCTCTTCTTCTTTTTATTGATGGTATATTACTTTCCAAGCTGCCCTCTGAACCGAGGAGAAATCACTTAATTTTAAGATGATGGATCGCTTCAATGCCTTGCACTTTTCAACTCCCAAAGGAGCAGAGTGGAAGCCACAATGACCGCCACTTTGAAGGTTGCATTGGCCATGACATCAAGGTATATCCTTGTCAGGAGCGATCTCTCATTCCCTGAGTGGGCAGAGATCTTCCACTGCCTGGAGTTTATTCTCAATGACATTTTTAATGCAGCCCGTGCTCAGCCAGGATATGACAGCCATCAGCCTGAGTTTAAACACTGTATGCATCAGCTCATATCACCACAATTAGAGATCTCTCAACAGTGTCAGTCCTGGCATGCTTCTTGCAAGCCATGTCCATCGTCTTCCTCACTTGCTGTAGTTTTATCTTCTCAGCTTCCACAAAGCAGCTACCTGGAAAGCAGCCAGCACCATCAGCTTCTGCATCCAACAGCATCGAAGAGGAAAACCTGAGGCAAGCCCTGAGACTTCTGACAGTTCTTCCTGACTGTTTGGCCCTGTGTTGCCTCACTGCCAGAGACCCTAGAGAGTCTGTTGCCTGCTCCCCAAAAGGCTGGATCCCAGAAACCTGTTCTCCTCTTGTCTAGGACCTCTGGTGCAGATGAACTGGAGTGCTGAGTCTCACAGCTGCCACCTCATAAGCCAGGGTGGCTGGTAGTCTTCTCACCTGATTTCAGCCATCTCTTTCAGGCTCAGTATTGTGAAGTCCCTGGACAGAGCCAAAAAGATTCCCAGGTGGGGAATCTTCCCCCCTACCTGATCTCCAGAAGGGAAGACTTGAACCCAGCTAGGAGGTGAGGTTTATCTGGACTAAAAAGTATGTCTGCGCACTCTTGCTCTAAGGTGCAGATTCCATCCCCTCTGAGAGTGACCTAACAGTAGTCAGTCCTACCTTTCCAGAGTTATCTTCTACCAAGAGAATAATGGATGAACTTTTCTTGGGTTCCTTCAGACTTTCTCCAGGCTAAGGCTAGGTTCTGGAACTGTCAGATGCCTGCTTTTCACAGACAGGGCACCAGGGGACCTGAAAAATCTCCACTGCTGGTGGCAGTCTCAAACCCATCCCAACTCTTTGGGCTCAGTGAACCCAGGCAATGCTGGGCTTTTGCCTCAACCTGCTTTCCAACAGTGAGTATAAAAGTATACTTGGTGGTATACTGCACTAATCTAGTTATGGAAAACATCTTAGTGTGTACCCCTCGGTACCAGCTATGACCTCTTTTACACATTCTCATCAACCCACTCTTCCTAAAGCACAGGCCAGAAATAGACTGTGGCTGTGACTCAGAAAGGGAAAGGAGAGTCATTCTGACTCAAATACCGAGGTGGGCCTCCAGAGGATGGCACATGGGACTCTTTGCACCAGCACTTGCAAATTTCCATGTCTCAGGTGCCAAAGTTCCCTCCCCAAAACCTGCAGCATGATGCTTCTTACCCAATAGAGGAGGCAATGCTGTGCTGGCACTGCAGTGTGACTCAAAGGCATCACTGCTCCAATAGGTCTCAACCGTGGGCTGAAGTCCCAGTAGCTTTATCTAGGCTGATAAATAACATGGGCCAAGCCTCACTGCCTGGCCTAGAGGGCAAGCAGCACAGCAGAACTCACATCCATACAACTAAACTCTCTATCTATATGTCGCTGGAGCACTCCCTGTCCTGTTGTTTCATCTAAACCATGGCCAGGCACTGCTGCAAGCTGTGGCAGAATCACAACAGAGATGTGGATGGTCTCATGACTGAGCTCCTAACCCAGATCCAATTAGAAAAGCCAAGATAAAGAGCACTCATGTTGAACTGCTTTCCTAAGCTGGTCCCACTCTTGTTAGCACCCGTTGCCCAGCTAAAAAGCATCTCATCCATAGACAACATCACTCCACTATGTCACTTGCTGAAGGCACAGCTGAATGGGAGGCTTTTCCATGGGAAAGAGGAGATAATTTGCAAAAAGATAAATAGAGTAATTTCTCTAGAAGGAGAGAGCAGAACTTCGTTACCAGAACCTAAGTGATTTCCCTTTTCTCTCCCTTCCTGATTTTCTCATGTTCTGTGCGTTTTCCCCTTTGTCTGGCAGTACAGCTCAGATAAAATATCACATGAACTCTCTGGGTCTAGAAGCATATATTAGATGACTCAATAAAGTTGGGCAAAGTATGGCAAAATATAGAGAAGGACAATCGCAGAGAACGGTCCTATCCCCCATCCCCTCCACAGCACCAGGAGCAGTGGGATCCCTTCCCAGCCTGCTCTGCTCAACAAACCAGCAGAGACTCAGTCCACCAGCCTAGGGCAGGCTCACCCGCAGCAGGGAAAGCAGGTCCACAGAGGATGCAACCATGACCTCACCTCTCACAGGAACACATTCAGCTTCTCATGCTTTCCTCAACATCGTCAACAGGAGTGTTAGTTCCTCTGTCTGGTTGTGAAAGATCAGCAGAGATCAGTCCAAAGGTGGCACTGAAGGAGCTGAGCAGTCCTCTGGCTCCTGGATACTCATCTCATCTATTTAATTGTCATTCTTTTTGCAACTTGGGGACCATGACTGAGGAAATATCTGCCCTCGTCGTCACTTGCCTTCAGGAGAAGTCAGGAGAAAATTGTTCCTTTGAACTAGTTAGAGCAGTTCTGAGACTGGTTTTGTGCCTGTGACCACCTACAGCCCTTCAGCCCCCTCCACTCCTGAGCTGCTCTCCTTGAAGCATTCAAAATCAAGATGCTCTTTGTGTCCCCCAAAAGACAAGGAGGTCTGTGACCCACTGAGCAGAGGAGGTACCTGCTTTTGGACTCTAGCCCAGTGCTTGATTTTTTACAGTGGGAGGTTTTGACTCAAAAAAATTATATCTTTGATCAATGCAAACTCTAGCTAGACCTAGGAAAGCCTGACCCGGAGCTGGCTTCCTTCTACCAAATATCACATTCTGATTCAAAGCAGGAAGGGGCTTAAAGATGTCAGAATTTTTTTATTGCATCATTTTGCCTCTCCTCCTTCTGGGAAACAGCCAGCTCACCTGAGCTGCAGCTTTCCAAAAAGGTCAAGCCTGGGCCAGGCAGGTACCAAGGACATTGTTGCTTGAGTGAATAATGTTTTGCTTAGAGATCTATCCCATTTTTTAAATGAAAGCATCAAAGAAATCTCTATGCACCTTTCTGCACCTGGACCAGCACAGGTCTTTCAGGGAAGGATGCCAAACTGCTGCCCAGCTCATTAGTGCTGTGCAGAACCACAGCAAAAGGCTTTCCCAGCTGACAGTCCACATCCATGCAGGGGACATGCAGCCACTGCAATTGCTCTCTCACGCTTGCTTTTTCTGGCTTTTCAGAGGCAAGCAGCATCTAAAAAGTGACCAGTACCACTGTTCTTTAATTTAAAAAGCCATCTCATGTCTGATCACAGCAATTGGGTCCTTATTGTTAAGGTCCCACTGAGTAACAGCAAAAACAAAAAATACTTGAAGCAGAGAGACATCGCTTTTCTCAAGAAATCAGATAAATTCTTGAACTTCATTTAATGCAGGAATTTTGGAGCCTTCTGGCAGTATTCTGGGTCATACAAGTGGTAGGTATGTGTGTGCATTCCTCTGATATGTTTCTGATCTTGATACACAAAAGTTGATCCAAGCGAGCCCATTGCTGGCCAGGAGGTGCATCAAACATGCTGAGATGACATGAGTTTCCTCTGAGAACCTTATCCTCACGTACACAGCACGGAGCAAAACCAAGCACATCAACTTTCTGACCATGTAATTGAGCCTGCACTTCGCCGGGATGGACATATAATTGCTTTTGTTATTGCCATCTGGGGGTTAATCACAGCTGACCCTTAACGTTTTGACCTGTGCACAAAGGAACTTCAGCTTCTGGGGTTTGAAACTATCGCAAAGGCTTGTTGCTAAGCGGAGACCAAGCCTATCTACAAGCTTTCGGTGGTGGAGAGAGGACAAAGCTCCTTCTCCTTGCTGTCCCACTGGGATAGCTTATAATTAGCACAGCCCAACCAATAGAGCCGCGTCAGGCTGCAATCAATGCTTCCAGAAGGTATTTATGGGCAGGAGCAAACACGTTTCTTGGAAACTTATGCCGTGGTCTGGCAGGTCACCCCTGGGAATTTCTGGGTGGGAGCTGCAGTTTCAGCTGGCACTCTGCTCCAGGCAGCCCACCAAGAAGGCGCTTGGCCCCTCTCTCATCCCTGGGCGGGGGGTTGCAAATTGCATTTGTTTTGGGATGGAAAAATTGTGGCCTTCAATGATTATCTTTTCCCTTCTCAGTGCAGATCTTCCTTCCTACTATTTCCCTCACATTTTGGCCAGGTAAGGGAACAAGGAATAAAAGAGGACCAGCCAACTAGCTGCTATTCCTTCCCTCAGTCTGATGTTAAATTAAATCTCAGCACACCAACACAAAAGACATGCATTTGGAACCTTAGCAGGATGTTAGAAAGAGAGAGGGAGATGGAAAGAAATTAAGATTTCTTTGCTAGGTGTCCAGAAGACAACAGCAAGGACTACCTCAGTCCCACCTGAGACAGTGTGGGAGGGAGGGTTTAAGACCCTCTGTAGTTGACTCTCGCATTCTGGTGTAAGACTTACTTCAGGATGGTCATTTTACCCAGGAAAGCACATCTTCCTCAGTCATCCTCAGAACACACCATTGCTCAAGCCTGACTGAGAAAGCAAGGGAACAAACTCCAGCTCAAGACTCCAGCTCAACCTCCCAACCTCTCATGCCTGAGGACCATCCCTGAGACCTACTTGTTTGCTCCTCACACAGTATGTCTTCCTGGCTGAGGCTCCTGCAGCTTGAGCCATCACCTGGAAAAGACATCCCAGGGCAGGAGAGAGGCTGTGTCACCTGGGGGTGGCGCCTGGGGGGTGCAAGGCTGCCAGCTGGCATTGTTCTTGAAAATTGTCCTGGCATTTTGTTTGTCCTGGCAAATTGCCCTGACATTTTGTCCCTCTGCCTGACGTGGGACTTGATATACATGCAATGTTGAACCATCATGGACCACCAGCCCGACCCAATACACGCAGAAAAATGTATGTCCCTGCTCATCTCAGACACCTGACAGAAAACTGCACCTGAAAGGACCAAAAGCTCTTACTTGTTTTGGAAAAGCTGGTTAATACAGTTTGTTTGGTGTGAAATAACATTTCCCAGTCCTTACCAAAGGGAAGGCCTAAAATGAATTATCTAAAAGAAATAGAAAGCTGAAACATCCTGTATCTCAGGTACCCACAATGCAAGCTGGAAGGTGTATTTAATGAGTTTTGAACGTACCAGAAAAGGAAAAGCCACAGGGCTGATATCATTAAAGGCAGCAAATCCATCCTAGTAAAGACAACAGATATAATCTGCTTCTAACATTTCTGATTAGCTTTACCTTTGCAAACACTTTGATTTTTTGACTCTTGCTCTTTCACTTACTGATTTTTGACTGTAATTAATACTCGTTTCAACATTGCCATCAAGAACCTCTTTTCATTTGCTTTTACAAACAGAAAGCTGAGGTCTGCTCTAATCAAAAGATGCACTCCAGACACATGAAATGCAATACCACAATGTGCATTACAATGATCAATTGATAAATTACATCATCTCATCATTCCCAGGAAGGATTTATTACTGAGGTAAAAGGAACAAGTGGTTACAGCAAGAGATTGCTTGGTTTTTTTCTTGCAGATTTACCCAAAATCTCTATTCCAGCACTCACTTAAATGAAAATGTTAAGAATACACTGTCATATGACTTCATGTAGAGAAAAGCTGTGCAGCATATAGAAGAAGGGATACTCACAATGCTGTCTTCGTCCTTTGGTCTAGTTAGTTGTTTCCACCAGAGACAAAAGATGGATCGTTGAATGTGGAGGGAAATAGAAGGAATAAAATCTCATGAAGAAAAGAGCCCTGAAGAAAAAAAAAAAAAAATCAGTATAAAAGGTGTTTTAAAAGCAAAGAAAAAAATTGATTCAAAGTTACTGTAACAAACTTCACATTTTTCACTTTGCTGTCTCAGGAGATTCTTCAAGTCCTTTTCATTTTCATTCTGATCAAGTTGCAAGAAAACACCAAAACCTGGAGAATCTTTGCCTGATTTCCTCCCCTTGCCATTGCCATTCTCAGCAAGGCTTGAACAAGAGCGCTGATATATATTGTTAAGATCTCTAGAGCCTTTAGTCTGACCACAGACCCCCAGAAAAAATCCAGTCTCTCCCTCAGCTGCCTTGCATATGGAGGCAGTATTTTAAGGCAGTATTAGTTGTTAGATGTTTCTGGAGGGACTACAACATACCGAAAGGTTAGCTAATGCGTCGTGACCCTAAATGCAGCAAGACATTAACATCTTGAAGAGATCACGTCTACCCATAACTTTGGCTGGGGAGCATCAAAAATACATTTTTATTAAGCTAATAGGAGAACTGTCACATGTGGTAGGGAAAACTAGCATATAACTCCTGCTGCATGTCTCTTTGAGTCTTTCTGTGCCATTCTGAGCCAACCTGGCTATATTTTTGCGGTGTGCCTCATAGTTTTCTAAATACTGGAATGGACATCCACCTAGGAAGTCATTCCTGGCTCCCTGCCATCCTTTTGCAGTAACAAGCTCCTGCATAGGAAATTGCCTCAGCCTCAGGCTGGGGTCTCTCCTGGCATAAATTCTCCCTGTCTCTTAGATGGCATCAATCATTCATAGCCTTTTCCTGTTTAGAGCATCTGCTTCCCATTCTCTTCCTTAGTTTCCTCCTGATTAATTGATGAAATTGTTGAGTGTGGTTGCCTGGGAAACTGCAATTTCCTTAAATATTTTTGGCCCCCTTTATGGGAGAAAGCAGGAAGTCTTCACAGGAACCCTGAAGGGGCAGCAAGGTCAAACAGGGCCCACCTTTCATCAGGACAACAGAGGCTAAGACACCAAAATAAAGCCAGGCTGTTCCCAGGCTGCCACGGTGCCTGAGGGCAGAGGTGAGAGCAAGAGGAGAGGAAGGACCATGTGCTTTTCCTGTCATACTCAGCATCCAAGTGGCAAATAAGCCACTCTCCAGGCAGTTTTTCTTCAGGCAATGTATACAATGGCTCTCAAACTCCTGCCCGTGACATCGTATGGGTAGCATGAACCTTGGCGCAAAGGAGAAACGGGCAACCTTGCAGTGCCACTGCCTGCCATCTTCTACCCCTGCTGTTCAGCACCTAAACTCCTTGTTTGTGTCACCGTGATGCTCCTGGGCAGCTTGCATGTGACCAGCACCTCAACCAAGGAAAGGCACCACCAAGAGACACAGCAGTGACCACAAAAACATGACAACTTCCCTGGGAACCTACGGCAATGCTTCCTCCTCCAAACAAGCCCCAGGGTCAGCACAGTAGTGGTTTGCAAAGAGGAGCTGGGGGCAGAGACAACAGTGATATTAAAGGCCATCTTCAGCTGTAGAGCTAAGGAAGAGGCCCTGGAGAGTCTAAGCCTCAGGTCTATGGTGTTTTTCTCCCTCTCCAATGCCTGCACATCATGCTTGCTGTGAGGCCCAGGTTGCACTCTGCAGTATGAGTGAAATCCTGCCTCCCAGGGCTGCCAGGGGTCCAGTCCTGTCCATCCTTTGCAAAGACACCAGGCATGCCTACCCCATGCTGAAGAATGAGCACAGAGCTTTCTCACATGATGAGATAACGGACAGCATTGGGACTCTATCATAAGACTTGATTTACAGGTGAGACTCATTACAAGACAGCGATTGAGATGTAACACCGTGAAGACAACTTCTTGTGGCATAATTTCATAACTCATGAGAAGCCTGGTGGACCAGAGTATCTTCTGGATGTGCACCCTGGCTTCACTCCCGTATGAGGCAGGAACCAGTGTTGGGAAGACCCTAGAGAGGGCACAAGATGGGGGGTCTCCCTCCTTTATCACAAAAAAGAGGAGTTCTGATTTCAGTCTGTTCATCTCACTGCTGCTATTCAAAGCTATTAGTGTCACTGCTTTTCTGCCATCATTCTTTCTTTTTCAGAAGTGTTTGCTGATCCCTGAGAGGGCTCATGCTATGCTGCTTTCTTAGGCTCCTTTTATTTGGCTAAAGGAGAGAGAGCAAACAACATTTCTGGCAGCCCAGAGATACCTATGGTCCCACCAGCTTTCACGCACAGCAGCAAAAATAATCCTTTTAAATGAGACTTGAATTCTACTTGATGTTAAAAAGCAAGTACTACAGTCACTGGAAGCTGATGAGAGATGACACAAGACAGCAAAATCCCTGAATTTAGGTATTAGTCAGCAGAGATGTTGCAAATGTCCCTCAGCAACATTTCTTTCTCAAGCAGGCACACAAAGTGCTGCATGCACTGGTCCAACCATGGGAGACCACTGGATGGATCCCAGCAGACACAAACGGTGAAAAGTGACATGCTTTCTGACCTGCCATGACTGTGGTGTGGAGGTGGCTCATGTCTGGGGCAAATTCAACTATTACAGCTCTCAGCAGCTTATAGTACCTCACGCTCCAGGCTGAATCCCAGAGCAGCTAAAATCGGGGAGAGGGTGGAGGAATGGGGGGGGGTCTTAGCCCCCTTTCAAGGGAAGTTAAATTAAGCAGCCTGGTTTATGCAGACTGAGCCTGGGCTTGGGAACCAGGAGTTCACATTTCTAGCTTTGCCACTCATCTTGGTAGTCTTGGTCTCTTCTCTGCCCGCACAGCCTTTGGGCAGGGACTGCTTCCCACTCCGCATATTTGCAAGCTCTCTGAACACT
The DNA here is from genome assembly GCA_033628505.1 of Tringa tobata. Taxonomy (NCBI): domain Eukaryota; kingdom Metazoa; phylum Chordata; class Aves; order Charadriiformes; family Scolopacidae; genus Tringa; species Tringa tobata. Next base: position 21,133,055 of record JAHREE010000245.1, read on the forward strand.
GAGCCACTACAACCTACTGTAGACTAAAAGCAAATAGGAAGACCCAAGTGTTTGGCTTTGTCTCTCCAGATCTTTTGGATTAAATTCACCATTTTCCTGAAGAGAACAAGCCTTCAGAGCCCATTATATCAACAAAAGAAGAAAGAAGGGACCAGCCCATCACTGCCCCCTCAGTCCCAGAGACTGTGCATCCTGTGTCACCTCTGCTTTCCCACTTACAGCCCAGCTTCCCCCCACTACAGAAGCAGGGGTTTGCAAGCAGAGTACTGCACTGACACTCCAAAAGGAAAGAAAAGGAGAAGAAAACAAGCATGGCTGGTGCACATGGGCTGGAGCTCCCCTAAGGCCCAGTAAGGCGGCAGATGCCCAGCCTAGGGGACAGAGGCTTGCTGTAGGAGAGAAGAAACTGCTTCGTTTACAAGCAGAAATCTATGAGAATTTTTTAATGAGGATTTCAGTAGATACAAATTGTTTCCTGGGCAATGGCTAATGAAAGCTAATAGGGACCCCAGAAAAGAGCACGACAGCACCTTCTTATTTTCTGTTGCCTGCAGTCACTGTGTCCAACTGTTATTTTCATCCTCCTACGTAATGTAATGGACAGTTACATTCATATTTTTACTCCTTTATTTTGCCTGAGATGTAACTGTTTCTACTTTCTCTATAAACATAGAAATGCAAGATTTCTTTCCCCTCCCATTGCTTCAGTTCTCAACTAATGTAAAGAAGCAGAAGCCAGTAAAAAGTTTATTACCAAACCTCTCTGGAGGATCAATTTAGCATAGTTATGCATAATACAGCTATACTTCTTTTATTTTTCCTTAAATAAAAAACAGGATAGAAAAGGGAGTTATTTTAAATTTATGAGCTGATGAGACAGTGAGTAATGGTGAATCACTGTTTAATATTTTAGTCAACCATCTGCAAGGTGAGCTGTACTCCCATTTCATATTGCTGGAGCTAAGAAGTCACCTCGAGTTTCATGAATGGAATCAGTCCTTCATCAACCCCAAAAGGCTGTATTCAGCACCAAAACCAATCATCTTCCACCCAGGGATCTCAAACATGCAGCCTTTGAACACCGGAGAAAACAACCGTAAGCCAGGACAGGGGGTGAACAACACAGTGAATAAAAAAAGGTGCAAGGATGGAGCTGGTTTTTCTGTCAGCTCTCAGTGATTCTGCGGGCAGAGTTACGGGGAAGAGCAGCTTTCTGGCTGTGCGTGGAGGACAGTGCTTATGGATGGCTATGTGCTGGCTTCTGATTGCCTCAGCTTCCTGTGCTTCCAACACGGCCACTAGCACTCCGGAGGCACTAAACTTCAGGCCAGCCTAGGACTTTCCAGCCAGTTTCCCAGAGGAAGCAGACGCAACCTTCTCTCTCCTGTTTCTTTTTCCTCCAGCCCAGTGACATCTGCAGAATGTCCCTTGTGGCCCGGTGTCACAGCTACCCCAGGAGAAAGCACGACAGTGCTTTTCAAGGGAGGAGGACACAGAGCCATCCTGTGCAAAGGGGGTCTCTCCAGGTGGCACCTGCAGACCCACACTGCCAGGGGACACGGACACTGTGCAGACCAGTCACCTGCCCCACCTGCAGCCACAGTGTCGGAGCAGAGAAGGCGCAGGGTCAGCTGTGTCCCTTCCAGTCCTCACACTGCACCTCTCCCTCTGGGAACAACCCCAAGACTCTGAAATCCCAGGCGGCTCAGGAAAGCCTCCCTTAGACCTGCTGTTTCCACATTTCCCTTCCTCCTGCTCCCAGTGCTGAAATCCTCATCAGCCTCTTGGTCTTAGCTGCTTTCATGATAGCATGGTCTCTCCAGGCTGGCCACTTAACTGTCTCTTGCCCACCACTGATACTCAGCCATTGACAAGAGCTGTCTCTCTAGCATGTGCCACCAGCCAAAAACAGGCTCTGGGCCCAGCCTCTCAGTCTGTCTTTCTCCAAGGGCATCTTCAAGTTCCTTTCCTTGATTAATGCATGTTAAGGCTGACTAATTTCATACCTTCCATCTCTGTAGCTGCTTTGCAGCGGGGAAAAATGCAATTTCCTCTCGCTTGTCAAGTGTCACAAGTGCTTTGTGAACCATGACAATGTACGTTTCTTACGGCTGCGCACACCCCACATCCCCCCAAAATATAATGGGATATGAATAACAGTTTTGCAGTAAATGTGAGTTATTAAATTACTGTGGAGAGCCAGTGCTGCAGAGGAGGGTAGCAGGAGCCTCTGTGACCCAGCAGAAATACGGCTCTCCCTACAACGGGGGCAGAGCACGACCACTCCAAAGGAAACCACATCACTTGTCCTGGGGCTGGTTTCAATGGAGAGGGGAAAATCTTCACACCTTTTTGTGCACCCTGTACATCTGGCAGAAGACCGCTCACGTCCCTTGTCTTTACATGGCTGCAAAGGACAGAAAAACTCCCGGTGCAGCCAGTTCCTTCACAAGGTTTTATTTTTATACATGTGAATGAGCAGTTTAGCCTCCACATAGGCTTGCAGACCTGTCTTCCACAGCAAGTGCTTCAACCATGATGCTGTGAAATCTGATGTCAGCACAAAGTCAATGGACGTTCCTTCTCTCCCTAAAAATAACCTGCTTCATACTGTGTAATAGAAATTTTGGGAAGCTTAGGTAAGCTGATTTAGACCAGAAAGATATCTCCCTCTTCTCATGCCAGTAGTTCACCACACACCCTGTTAAATAGTACGCAGACTTAATTTGCCATAGCTATTTCTCTATGTCCATTTTTTTTATTGGACCTGACCCTACCAACTGAAGGAGCCTTCTGGCATGAGGTCTCTTAGCTCTGACAACACATGGAGACATCAAGTTCAAGTCACCTCCTAGACTTCTTACTAAGCTGGGCAGATTTGGCACTGGTTTAGTGCTAAAGAAGTTCCTGATATTATCCAGAATTCTTGTCTCAGAGACATTATCTGGCACTCAGAAAAGTGTAGGTTTGTTTTCTGAATGCTCTGTTTCCTCCATAAAAATTCAAAAAGCTTGCTCACAAGCTTGAAGGACATATCTTGAAGGACAGTAACAGAACAAAACCAAACATTAAAAGCAGTACTTTCTTTTGTGTTGTCCAGGTCTTCCAAGTGAAGCAAAATAAAGAACAAGAGAGCTTTCCACCCTCTCAGTTTTTCAGACGTAAGATCTCCAAGCAAACACATTTCCCTGGTTTTTGAGGCGAGAGAAGCAAAGGAAAGAGTTGGTAGAGAAAAATAGAGAATCTTCCCTATCTCCTTAACATTTAAGGAAGGAAAAAAATTATGGGTTTCTAAAAACTGAAATGAAGCTCTGTCATTTTGATCCCTCCTCCAAGCTGTACATGCCTTGATTTACTCAGGAACTCTCTCAAAGTCTTCTCTTGAGGTACCCTAAACCCTCCATGCATTCACCCACTCTGTGGTGCAGTGAACATGGCATGGGTGACAGTGACCACCTGGTGAGATGAGGGGCCCCATCTTCATACCACACTAACCCCCCCTTTTCTCATTGAATCCACCACAAGACAGGAAGTAAAAAGAGAGGTTGAAAGCACTATCATAACGCTCCAGTTCTGCCAGGAGAGTCCATCATGAGAGTGGAAAATGACACCCTCCTACCAGCTGGTATGGTCATTTTGCTTTCCTGGATTTGTCTGAATCTCTTATTGTTCCCTTCTCTCCACTCACTCGTCGTACCACACAGAGCTGCGATCTGAAAGCCTCGTGTGTATTCATCAGTGCTTCAGAGCAGATGATTCACCTACCCCTCTTTATAATTTTATCTCCCATCAGCTGAGAAGTCAAAGTCTGCATAATGCACCATTGTTGTTTTCAGGAGCAGGCTTGTCGCTGCGATACGAATGATACTAGGAAAAGGTATGATTTGAATTGAAACGGAGGGTCAGCAGGTAGCATCCTAACACTCCAGAGCTAGCAGATTAAAAATAACAACAATGAAATCGTGTCTTCTAACAACCAGGAGGAAAGAAATAATAAAAAATACAATAGCCCTGCCTGCGGCACTGCGTGGGAAGGTGAAGGTTAGAGGGTGTATTGTCCATTCTGGGCAGAAAGTAAACAGTGCTGCTTGTTTTACATCCTTTACAACCAATTGTATCAACATCCAAGCTCTGCCTCCTGCCTGGCTCCCACCCTGCATCTGGGAGAGCTGGTTTCCAAGAGAAGATCCCAAGGGATGGATCTGCCCTGTGGGCCAGCAGCTGCCCAGCAGAGGCAGCCAGCCTTGCTTGGCATAGAAATACTGGGGAGGACAGGGACAGAGGGTGCATCTGTGTCAGATCCACGGGCTGTTAATCCCTGAAGGGCATCAGGTAGCCTTGCCCAGGACTACTGTGCAGCTCTTTGCCAGGATGCCCCTCTGCTACCCCAGTCAACAGGCTGTGAAACATCCTGACACCATGAGGGACCTCTTCTGACATAGTTGGCTTAACATGAAGCTGATGACAGTGCCAGTTGTGATCCCTGGGAAAAGATGGTCTGACAGAAACCAGTGGCTAGAGTGCCCTGACTTGAAGGTGCATTCAACCTTCCCAGAGTGTTCAGGTGATGAAATGTATGTTTGTTTCCTTGGTTGTTGGTGTTGTCACCCTCAATCTGGCTAATAGAATGGCAGGGACAGAGTCCTTAACACAGCTTTAACTTCCCTGCTCCGCTCTGCTCATGGAATCCAATTCTTGATCATAAAGGACATGCCTCGTTTTTCTAAATTGTCACTGGATTTTTCACAAAAGTAGGTCAGATGGAAGCAAACAGCCTCTCCAGTATTGCTGGATGCCTGCCACTAGGGCTAGATTCCCATACACAGGAGCCATAGGAAGGACACTGAAGGCATGCCTCCCTGGGGACCATCTTGCAGAACATGGAGTGGGAAATCTCGTCTCCTCTGAATTTTGACTGAGATTGTTCCTTAGTTAAGACGGAACTTATTCATTCTTGCATAAGAGGCATTCATCTGGCGTGCTCATGCTATTGGTGGTAGGTAGGTTGTAAAGCTGCATAAGACATGCCAGAACCTCACAGGGCTCACAACAGCCAGCTTTTAATGTGATGCCACATGCTGGTGTAGAGCAATTGCTACCCTTGGCTAAGCACTGGGTTGAGGATCCTGCAAGTATGCCCTCTTTTTCACTATGATCCTTCCTCATTTTCAGGTCCACAATTTTTATTGCATCAACCCTGAAGTTTGTGGGATCAGGTAGGAAGCAGAATCAGGGAAGTGATATTGCTAGGGGAAGGGAAAGAGGAAAAAAAAGTCTTGTTTAAAGGGGAATCAGCTCCCCAGATTCAGGGAGATAGAGAGAAGGAGGAGGACATACTCAAGGAAAAAGGAAATTCATGAATGATGCTTCAGGTGGCAAGACTTGTCAAACTATTCCATAAGTTAGAAAGTGGCCCCTCAGCTCCATCTGCAGATAAAGGGGGGAAAAAAGATGTATAACAGCTCCCAAGCTGGGCTCTGGCTCCCAACAACCCTTCCTGGAGGCAACATATGATAAGCATCTTAAAAGGCAGAGATGGTGCAAATATCCTCCTACACTGGCAAGAAATTTTTCACTGCTCTAAGCTGTGGTTCCACACAGGCTGGATTGATCCTTCAGTTATATTACCACCAGCACAGCTATTAATAACCTCTAGTATGTACTACCCTTCAGTGACTACAAATCCTCAGCAGTTCCTTTGGGCAGCTGCATCACATACCCCTCACTGCTCCATGGCATGAAAAAGACAGTAACCTGAAAAGCAGTGACTCGTATAACCACCTGGTGTTCTTGGAAAAAGCAAGCCTTGAAACAGAAATTGGCTGAGAAACAAACATCCCACAAGGATATCCAAGAATTGGCATGCTCCTACATGAGGCGCTCAGGATAATATAACAACGCGTTATCCTTCTGAGCACAGCCCAAAATTCATCCCTAGTGCCACTCAAATAAAACAAGCTCTGAAAACAGAGTTACTGACATAAGTACAGCTGCAACATAACCTTCAAAACAGTCATCTTCTGGCCTCCTGTGTCCATCAGGACCACGTACTACCTACCCACTGATCAACAAAGCTATGCAGTCAGGTACATGTCATATAGATGTCGCCAAGAGAAGTCAAAAATTACAGATCTGTGTCTCCTGGGAAATACCCAACAAGGCTGTCCACATGGACAGCACAATCAGGACTCAAAGGACAACCAGGAGGAAGAAAGATGTTCTGCCCCAATATCTATGTATGCTGGTAATATGCTAGTGAAAACTGAATTTTTCCTGATGTGTGAATGAATGTGTCCACTGGGTTAATAGTTTCCACGGAACACATATTTCAGCTACAGATCCATCAGAGACATCTCTGAAGCCTCTGAGTACACAAGGAGAAATGAAAGGAGCAACTCGCTTTGTCCTCACATATTTATAGCTGAAGACACAGGAAGCTCACCAGGCTTGGACACATGACAGGTCTCTACAGGTGGGATTTATCTTGCATCATGTCAGAGATTTGTAACACAGACACTTTGGTTTGTTCTCCCAGGCTCCCTTGCTAGTCAGTGAGGAAGAGGAGGTAATAGACAGCTCCTCAAGAGGCAGACCAGGCAGGCCTGAAACAGGCCAAGTGTAGGTCCATCCACTGAGTTACTGTTGCTTGTTCTCCACAAAGATGGCACACCCAAGAAGTCACATCTGCACTTATTTCCTAATGACAGCCATGCTGCAAGGCAAACCAGAGCACAACACAGTATTTACTACATTCCTTCTATTTATCACCTTCCTCCTTAAAAGAATTACTCCCTTTGCCTTGAAATTAGCAACAGACTTCATTCTACTCTTTGGTTGGTAAAGCCAGTATTTATCAGTCAGAACATACACTGGCTAAAAGCCACCCTCCACTTCATCACCGGGTCAAAGCATCTCACACTACCACCATTCCAACAGAGACCAGCAGGGCCCGCCACACTTTCTAAGGTCCTCCTGTCTTCTGGGAGAAGTCTCTGGGGCATGGGAATCCTCCAGCATGGATGGATCTGATTCTGTTATTGTGTCTGATGGATGTGGTGCTGAGAACCAGCTGTAAGGCTTCACCTGCAGCAACTGTCTCCAGAGACTACTATTTTTGGAAACACATTCTGTTTGGAGAAAGTAAACAGGTTAATTTTTCTTGAGAAGAGCCCATCAGAAGCTAAGGTTTTGCCCTGGTTTACTGTCTACTACTTCACTGCAAATTCATGGGAAGCTCAGCCAACAGAGACCAGCGTGAGCGGGGAGCACGTGCAGGGTTTCCAAACCATGCCACAGAGCCTAGTGATAAATACAGAGCTGGTCTGAAAACACAAGGATTTTGCAGCTACTGAGTGAGCAGGTCAAAGCAGACTCCATCTGTGCTCCATTTTCGGCAGAGAATCATGCACACCTCCAAAACACTGCCACGAGGTCTAAAACCTCCTCCATCTGCTGCCTGCAATGGTTGCCTGGACCGTAACGAACGTGTTGCCACTTCCAGCACCCAGCAGTGATTGATGCTGTGTTAAGAGGACACCAGTGGTTCCGGTCTATTTACATTTCCAAGGAGCTTGGCTGGGTTTTGTACTGTCATTTTCTTTTGGTGTACCAGCTGCGGGAGACCAAAGGGTACAAAAATTACCGCGATGCTCAAGCGAGGAAATGCTACTGTTGAGAAAACATCCTATTTATGCCACATTTTAAAAGGAGCCCCTCTTTAAGAGTTTTAAAGAGCTTCCACTAGCAACAAATGAGGCTGCTAATTTGGCCCGGCAAGCAGCGTTTGCTAAACACCATTTCAGGTTTTAATTCATCACATGTAGATTTGGAATTGGAATTCTACTAGCAAAACCATCATCAGTGTGTTTTTGCAATCCCGGCTCCCTTTCTTTACACATCAAGCCTGTCTCCCCCTCTCCCTCTGTCTCCCACAGCTGTCAGCTGTCATCAGCCAGGAAGGCAGATGAGCCAGCCCCAGCCTTGCAGATCTGACCCAATCTCCTGTCAAACAGATGCCCAGGCCCCAGCTCCTCTTTGCTCCCCAACCCCTCGTTTGTCTGCAGAAACTGCATGTGCTACTCGTGACCCCTGCAAAGGGAGGAAGAACAATTGACCTTGGGGGAAGCAGGCAAGGGGTAAAATGCTTCACGCGATCCCTCACACTGAGAACTAAGGTCCAAGAGCCTGCTCATGGCACTACAGGTCAGACAAGGAACAACCACCATGTTCCCCTTTCCACCCAAATCCTTACGCAGCACCTCCCATGGGGACCTCTCCTGTTTCCTCATGGTTTCACCTCTGCTGTGAAGTTGCTCAGAGAAGGATGCCACTGATGCTAGCTTGACCCCAACCATGCTAAAGTGATAGCAATTTTGGGGAAAACCTTGAGGAGTTAGATCCTCTCTCCAGCACAGGTCTCTGCTTCAGGGCCGAGTGAGCCCTGCCAAGAGCTGTGTGAATAAAATTCTCCTTTTTCCCCACCCAGGCATTTCCCCACAACCACGGCTGAGGGGAAGGTTGCAACGGTGCCAGCACTAAAAAGCCCCCTGTGAAAAGAGTCCTGGTACCAAAGTGAGCCCTTGGAGGAAATGTGGCCCTGTTCAAGCTGTCCTCCAACACAGCCCTCTCACTACTCTGATTGCCCCAGTAGCTTTCCCTGATCCGTGCCCAAGCGAAAAACTCCTTAGCACCCCCAAGACAGACACGGTGATGCCCCCAGGCTAGGAACTAAGTAAAGGACTGCTAATTCAGTTGCACAAGGAGGGTCATCCAATATGCCATGTTGCCAGCATCCTGCTCCCACAGCAGCCAGGAGCACATCTGCATACACAGAGCCTGCAATGGGACAAGCACAGAGCCACCTCTTCCCTGGCACGTCTTGCCAGGTACCTTAGGCCCATCCTGGGACAGAATTTGCATGTTTAAAGCAGGGTATTTTAAATTGCACCACTTCCCAAGCTTCATATATTGGAAACCAAATGCTTAATGGGAAAGAACTGAACTAGCAACCTCTTCTGTTTCAGGCTTCTGGTATTTTTGTATCTATTTATTTACTATTTTACATGGCGTGCTACCATAGAGCACAGAAGATGAACATCACATTGGAGCAACGTCCAAAAAAATCAGACCCCAGCTTTTTTTGCAATCAGGTTTTTGAGAATTCAGCATAGACTGGGGCAAGGGGGGGGTAACTGTGCTGAGAGACCCAAGCTGATCGCCAGGCAAGAGCTGTGCAGCAGGAGGAGGGCTGGTTTCCCACCCTGCCTTCGCTGATCAGGGCAAGTGGGCTGCCATTCCCAGGGAAAGGAGTTGGCTGGATCCAAGCAAAGGAGTCATGTTTTGAAAACTGCTTTCTGAATGAGTCAGCAGAGCCATCTCCCAAGGCACTGGAGCCTGCCAGAGGGAAGAGCAGATAGTTTTGTTGTTTTTTTCCCTTCCGCTGTTGAGGTCGATTATTCACCATCTTGAAGCACGTCACCAGCCTTGGGAAGCTGTTTTTTTGAGTAGGATACTTCTTGACTTTTCTATTTCTGAGAAAGTTCTCCAGCCTGCCTTGCTGCTGTTTTGTCAAAGCCGGTCTATGACAACAAGGTCTAGAGAAGAAAACAGAGAAGGCCAACAAATTGTCCCTGCAGGCCTGGCCTACAGATATGTTTCCCTTCCAGGCAGGGAAAGCTGCAGCCACTAAAGTCCTCTTCATCAGAGGGACACACTGAAATCTCTCCCTTCAGAGACACTCTCTTCTGCTGGTCTCTTCCATCTTCTATTTTACAGGTACCAAATACCTTTTCTTTCAGAGGTGACCTCACTGTTACACACCTCATTAAATACCGAGCAGCTTGGATTTACCTTAAGGTCTGCTACTTCTATTTCAAACCTGAGGAAGGACCAAAAGTGTGTCCTTTATAGGACAATAGTTACTGGTCTAAGAAGGATGTGTTCTCTCTTGGCTGGAGTTTTTCCTGTCAAGGTGGTTGACGTAGTAAAATGACTTTCAAAGAACACAGTAAATGCTCCAGCTCTTCAAGTTAAGACTCATTCAAGTTAAGACCATCCCTGGAAGAGAAGCTTGAGCCAGAACAGGCTCTTCTCTGTGCTATTCCTTCATCCTGGACATGCAGATACGACAGCCCCAAAGGGCTGGCATCTTCCATCTTCACCATGGCACAGGGCTACAAGGGCCAGCCTGCCAGCTTTGGTCACATTCTGGCCTGACTGTCATTCTCTGGGTACTTTTGAACCTGTGGCTGCGCCCTTGAGCCCAAAATCTAAAACTCATAACCCCTTCCCAGACATCTAGAGCCACAAGCACAACTGGAGATTTTTATTTCAATCTTCCCCACCACCTCTTCCTCTCCAAGCCCAAACTAAACTAATTACTAGTCCCTCTTTTCCTGAAAAAGCTAGCTGCTTCTTCATCCCTGCAAGTCAGCCACCCTTATCCCTCTAATTGCTTGATTGATTAGCATAATTAAGTTGAACTCAGAGTAATTGCTCCCAACCTGTCTCTACTTGGAAGAAGCAGCTTCCATTCCTGACCTGGGAATGGATTTATATGCTAGCCAGCATGTCTGCCCCCTCCCTGATGTATCTGTCAGCCTGGTAAAAGATATGAGATCTTCCTACAGACCACGGTCCACTGGCTTCCTAAGGCAAGATGCTAGGCTGCTTTTTGTAGGCCCTTTGCCATGAATAAATGTACGTCACTAGGAAACAGCTTGATAGTCAAATGGTCAGAATGGCAATATATGAAAATCGGTGTCTGGCTGCACTTGGCTAGGATTAGCTCCATCAGATGAAGCACAATTAATGCTAATTTGTTGCTGCTGCAGCCAGCTTTCCTACCTCTGACATCCTATGGGAGCAGGGATTACCACTGAGCTAACCGGATTGTCTAAAAACAGTTGTGGTCTGCTCCTGGAAACAAGTCTTACATCCAAATCTTTATAGCCCAGTGCCTCCTTTTGTAATTTTTTTTTAAAGCCAAGCAGAATTACTGTGATCCCTTATTCTGATTTGCATAGTACAAGGCCAGATACTTTTGCCCAGCAATTTCTGCACTAGCTTCGTTCATTTATGATCACCTTCGAGAGCCATCCAGTACCACGTTGTTCCCTGCAAATGACTATTTTTTCACACAGATCAATTACTGGGGTGTCGAATACCCTGTGCGGTCACACTCAGACTTTATACTCAGACCACCTTGCTTTAGTGTGGAAAAGCAACTGAAGTTGTACTTTATCCACAACTCCCAGTTCCCTGGGCTCAAGGCACCTGCAGCAATCAGAAGCAACGGAAACAATGGATATGATAGAAATATCCAAATTCCACTAAAACAGAAGGCCCCTGTTTCCTTTTTACAAGTTAGCATGCAGCAGAAGCTGAGAGACAATGTCTTTAAAACCCCCAGCTAATGCATCCTGCCAGCCACAGAAGAGGGTTCAGGGTACACGGGTATATCTCAGGGGCTTTTTGTGGGTGGGTTGGTTTTTTTTTTTCCAGTTTCTCCTTCCTGTGATAACCTTTCACCCCAGGCTTTGTGCTCTTTGTGTGTTTATCAGCAAAGCACATCCAGATGCCCTTCAAGAGAGAAATGACTCATACCTGACTCACAATCGCTCAAGTAAAGCTGCAACCTTTAGTTCATTTCCTGGGAGAAGCATCTGTTAGATTCATCTTGGAAGATTAAGCATTTCTCACTGTCATTTTACAGATGGAGGCATTTGTGACCGGCTGGGGAAGGGTCAACTGGCTCTCTGCAATGGATGGAAAACAAACTTCTTTGGGCAGTTGAAGCCACGCACTGAGGCCCGTGAAGATGCTCTTTAGCAAGTGCTGTCAGCCCCCTCCCTGGCCTTGCAGAAGGACCTTGAGTTTCACCCTGTGCCTTCCCGTGACAAGTGTGCAACTGTGCGAAGCTGCCTGCCCGCGTGATCCCCGCTTTCTCTGGCAGGCTGATTAAATGCAAATCGCCCTCCAGCCCGCGCTCCCCTGGCTGCACTCACAGCCTCTACGTTGCCTGTCTGCCAACAAATGGCCAACACACTGCAGGAACCACCTTGTTTCACAGAGCTGACAACTTTTCACCCCCTAAAGTTTCCCAGCTGTTTCCGCACAGCCAAGGGCCCTTTCCTAATGCGGCCTTTCGTTCCCAGAGGACAAACAGGAGCAGATCCACCAGGCACATCAAACAATTGCAGTGCTGGAAATCTTTTTTTTGTTGTTGTTTTCTATCTTCCCTTGGAGAATCTTTAGTTCCTCTTTAGGCTAAGTCCCCCTGTAAGGCGTTTGCTTCGCATAACTTGAGAACTCTAAAAGATACTTGCATTTGCCACGTATCCACCCTTTTATTTTAGAAACAGAGCGCCCTAGCGAGGTTACTGCCCCATCCTTTGGATGCACAAGTCTTAGGGCCAAAGGAAGGTCACCCATTCCTCCTGATGAGGACTTGATCACATGGATGTTTATACACAGACATGCCAATAAGCCAAACCCTGCCATGGTAGATGGCTTTGCTTTCCTCCTTATGTTTCCAAATAGTATGGAAATGCTAATAATGATGTGCAGCCCTTGGTGTGCACATTCCTCTGCTCACCACTGTCTCCCTTCTTGGCTGAATAATCACAGATAATTCACTTGTCTGGATATGACTCACAGCTACTTTATTTCACACAAAGCAATTTCTAATTGCATGTTGTATGTCTGTGTTATGAAACCCGGCGCTAACTGTTATTACAAAATTAGTGCAGAAAACTCAAGGGGAAGGAAAACCACAGTGAGAAACTAAGTAAGAATCCACAAAGGGGCAGGCCAAAACTGTGTCAGGTTTCCCATCTCTAGTACAGGAAGCTTTTCCACGCAGAGCCAAACATCTCCTAGTCGCTCCCACAGTGATTTAGAGGCAGTGAGACAAGTGGGGTCCTTCTTCCTTTACCTTCAGATGGTGAGGGTATCTGAGAAACAGAAAGTATTTTGGCAGCAGAATACAATGGGGGCTTGGTCTGGCTCTGCTTGTCCTTATATTTGTGCTCAATAAGCTTTACAGCAACGCTGACACGGAGTCACGCGTGGCAGCTCTCAGCTACCAGGGAGAGAGGGGCTGTCCTCTGCCAGGTGTCCCACTTCTCATGGAACTTTCACAAGAGATTTTTGTGCCCCTGAAAGGGCAGACAGTCAACCAGAGCGTATTGGGACTGGATAAAACAAAGCTGACATTATATACCTGGCAATTTTTCACATTTCTGGGCAGGGCCAGGTCAGGAGCATGTGAATTTTCAATTTTGCTCAGATCCTAGCACCATCTGCTCCAGTGGCCTCCTTTAGAACATTGGCATCGCCAGACACTTTGGACAAAGCTGGATGAAATCTGGTAGCAGGCAGACAAGGGCTAATCCATCCCATGGGCTAAATTTTATCCCCGCTTCTAATGCAATGTCTACACTGCTAGATAAAACAGACCCAGAGAGAAATATGAACTCCAGAGCCCTGATCATCCAAACTACCTAACCACTCGTACGCTACAGGTATGATTTGGGTCCGTACCAACTACATATTTCCCCAGGACACAGTTCAAAGGACAGCACACACCAAAAACAACTCCCAGCAGCAATATGGGCAAGGTCAGCTTGGGTTCCATGACCCTATATGTTCCTCTGACCCTGTTCCAGCAGGCTGTACTTCCTCACAGTCCTACATACCACGTGCTCTCAATTTTGTGCTATGAAAATACTGTTCTTGGATGCTGAAACGCACCCCTGTCATTACTTTGAATACTTTGAAATGGAAAAACACCCTTACAAAATGAATACAGGCATGTCTTGCTGTCTACTGAGGGTATATTTCTTCTCTAAATATGAAGAGAAATATGAGAAATTAATCATGAAATTTCATTTAAAAAAAAAAATCTTTTTCATATGAGAATGGCGAGCTCAGGGCAAATCATCAACCATCCATCTGCATCCATAGGAACTAAAAAGGATCCCAACTCTGTGTGAAGAGGGGAGCTAGATGCTGTGAGAAAGCAGCCACGGGCAATCAGGACCATGAAAGGGAGAAGTAATGCCAAACAAGACTCACCATGCATGCTGGGGAGGCAGATTCTTAGCAGCGAGGGGTGCTTAAACACCTGGACAGATTGCCACAGGGCACAGTGCTCTCCATCACTATCAATATTTATACCAAGACGAGACACCTTCTGACAAGGAAATCACAGCTCAGCCAGAAGCTTTCAGGCACAAAGCAGAAAGCGTTGGGCGGGAGCCACTGATCTGTACTACGCAGGTGGCCAGCCTAGAAGACTTAATGGTCCTTTCTGGCTTCAGAGCCAGAGGAAATATTGTGATTTAATCAAGCACAGAAAACCCACATGGGCAAAGGCTCAGCTCTGGGAGACTGCCAAGTCTCTGCAGTTGGGCTGCCAATGAAGTGCCCAGCCCTTCATTCACACCGCTGGCAATCAGAGGAGCGGGTCCCAGGACCTCAGGATAACACAGGTGCTCAGCGTAATCAGGATTTGAGCTGTAAGCAACCAAAGAAAACAAATAGGGTGGATAGGAGGCAGACTGTGTACCCAAGGAAAGCAAAACATAGGGATGGGGCTGACCGATCATTCAGGCCCACAAGGGGACAGGCACGGTGGGGAAACGGGCATCATCTTTCCTCAAGTACCTCTTTGCCTAGCCCTGTGATCCCCTCCGTCTCCATTCATATAAAACACAAGATTATGAATGAGAAACCCTGCGAAGGGGAGAGGAGGAGGAGGGGGGAAGGAGGAGAAAGGATTTCACGCTACCAGGGCAACCGTCACCATGGCAACTATTTAATTAACGAGCTGCTGCCTGGAGCCTACCAATATGGTTCCAGTGAAGTCATGCCGTAGTAATTACCAGAGTTTCATTCATCCTGTCCTGGCGGGGGTTGCGCCGGCAGCCTGGAGAAGCCGGTGGTGGGCCCTGACAGGCGGGAGAGAGCGTCCCGCTGAATCGATGGCAGGCGAGCGCGTGGCCGGCAGCGTGCCCCATGGCTCCTCTGAGCCAGCTCCCCGGGCGCTCCAGCGGGGAGAAGGCCCAGCCGCCCAGTCCATCTCGCAGCCCGGCTGGCCTCCTGCCACCCACACGGGCAGCGCTGGCGAGCGGCCTGCGGAGCCAGCCCGCCTGCGGCCTGCCGGGCCTGCGGCCTCCAGAGGATGACACAGAAAACAAGGAAACGAGCAGGCGGTTTGCCTTCGCCGGCTAGAGGGTTTCTCTTTTCCACACCGGCAGCCTGACAGCTGCACGGGCATCCCAAACAGAAAAAAAGAGCTCCTGATAAACACAGTGGGGTCTCAAGAGGCGCATATGTATGAGGCACTCTAAGGCTATTCTGTATGGAAGGAGGATTAATAAAATACCATAGATGAGATATATAAAGTAGAAAATGCTATCAACAGTGAGCATCAGGTCAGCTAATTTCCCTGTTCTCACGAGAGGAGAAAATGCTCCGTGTTACTGCAAGTGCTGCAAACACATCAGGCTGCTAGCCTGCGGTGTCACCTGCTCCACAAAGCTCCTTAAGCAGGGGGACATGGACATGATTTACACCAATTACTAGGACAGGGACAACTTGCACTCATATTCGACTGTACACTTCCATGCCTTTCAGTCGAATATGCTGCAGGATGTACCCTTTTTTAGCACTTGCTGCTGACAAGCCCACTTCACCCAGTTTAGAAAACAGAAATTAGTCTGCCAAATATTTTCACAGCAACTGTAAAAGAAGTTACAAGAATATGGATCCCATTCACCTCAATCTCATCACACAGGATTAGCTTTGCACCCTGAAATTGCCACTGCAGTAAGAATAACCATACATTATAGAGAATTCACTGAGCACCATACTGACCATCCTAGAGGCCAGAAGGTGTGGGATTCAGGGCCTAGCCTCTAAACAAGCACACCTACATCTGAACTGATCATCCGGAGTCTCTTTATAGTCAACAGAGAGAACAGGCCGCTCTAGTACTTTCAGATATCTATCCAAGGATACTTTCCTTCTAGAAGTGCCCAGGTCTCCTCCCTAAGGACTCATTACCTATCAAATCAGTGAGTTTGGATAGAAACATGATGGACCTCTGTACCTGAAGGGACTTGTTGCGATACAGCATCCTCATTCCTGCTCTCCATACGAGCACTAAGTTAGCCCGAGCCAGTGGTTAAATACAGGAGCATTGTCAAGTATACCTGACAGGAAACAGTTCATGCAATCACATGAAATACCAAGGCACTATCCAGAGTGATCTGTCTGTGAGATCATATTGGCTAATCTTCAATTGTCTCATACTTCAGGAGCACAACAGCAGAGAAAAAGAGGTGTAGTCTGGATCATGACTGCCTTCTGGGATGTTAGATCCTACCTGTACTCTGAAAAAACCCCACACCTACATCATAGTCTAAGATCCAGCACCTCTCCTTTGCCAAAGAGCTAGGCAGAAAGCACAAATACTGACTGGATAGATGGAGACAGATTATTTTCCGTACTACAAAGAGTTCCCATTCAGGTCAACACAAAATAATCAAAACAAAGCTAGAAGTCACCACATAAACCTGAGTCCCAGTGTCCTTTGTTATGTCTTCTAGATGATGTCCTGAAAGATGCAGGCAGAGAAGACCCCTAGAAGTGTCTTTGCCAGGGTGCCTCTCTCTTGTTAATATTGCACACTGATGGTGCTTATACAAAAGTCTGGTTGCAACACTGCTCAAATCCCATAAAATCTCAGTTCAGTCTACTTTAAACTTTATTTTGGGGCTCTAAATGCAAACAACTCAATCATCCTGATCTGGCATCACTGAATCAGTCTTTATTTCTGTGGCGGAAAAAAAAAAATATCAGGAGAAACCTTTTTCCTAGCTTCCAGGCTCATTATTTACAGCCTTTGAAAATGAGGCAAGACAGCAGCCTTAAAATTTTGTCTTAGAAAAAGAAATTTTTTTTTTAGGAAAAGAAAACTTTCTCACCCATGTCAGTCCTAAAACACCCATGGCAGAGCACTGCTTTGAAGCAAGAGCCACCAGGACCCCTCATAACCCAGCACATACAGGGTCTGCAACAGAAATCTGCCATATTTTTTTTTTCCCCTAAAAGCCCTTCTATTTATACTCATCTTGGCAGGCTTGAGTGTACCTGCCAGATGGACAGATAACTGACATCCGGAAAAGACACTCCACCAGCTGCCGTTAGCAGGGGTTGGGAAGCGTGGGGGCTGGTTAATAAGAAACCACTTACTTCCTCACTGCTGCTAGCTGCCCGCTCCCTTCCTAGGGCTTAATGGAATTTGGAGGGAGTATTTCAAGTCAGACCATCTGTCAGCACACGTATGTATCAGAGGAGCCCTAGCACCTTGCTCGCACGTCAAGCACAAGGTTTGTTTCCTCACAGGGAGCTGTGCTGGTGCTCTCTCCCTCATCTTGCCACCTTCCGCAGCGATTCCCACAGGGCAGGAGTTGGACCACGGAGGGTACTTACTGCTGATGAGCTGGGGAGCCGAGACCCACACCAAGGGGCAGAAGGCTCCCCGGAGACCTGCTGGCTGCAAGTCAGAGGCAGCCGTGCCCAGCAGAGGGGTAAGAGGAGAGAACTTGCATTCACACCACTGGGAAGCTGGGAACCCTCGGTGCTGGGTGGAAAGGCACCGGGGGTGACGTCGGACACAAAGCTGGAGTAGCTGGCAGAGCACTTTTCCTGAAAATAGAGCTAAACCGTGTCCCGGCCTACATTAGATGAGTGGCCAGCAGAGCAAGAGGAGTTGTTAAAAAATCGTGCCAGCTCTTACCCACTGCAAGAATCACAAGATTTTAAAATGTACCCGTGTTTGGGAATTCTCTAACAATATTACTGATTTTATACTCTTTGTCACTTACTTCCTAGTTTTGCTAAGAATTTTCCACCAGGCGACGTACAAACTGTGTTTATTAGCATCACAAAAGAAGATTTCTTTATTTTTCTGTGTTTAGTGTTTCCTCTGCGATTTCAAGAGCCAAACACACCCCTTCCCTTTCACTGCAGGCAGGGAACCTGGCAGTCACAGGACTCCCAGAATTGGGGCTTCAAGACCAACTGCAACTTGTGTGAGCCTCCTGAAAAGTTCACAGGCATTTTCCCCATGTTTCTCTCCAGCACAGTGGTTTATTCTTCTTTTTAACCTAAAGCAATGCCTGGGCTCCAGTAACAGGTAAGAGCTATGCGGGCAGGCTGCACAACTGGGAAAAAAAAAAAGTCTACCAGCATTTTTTCAGTCTCTTGACATAGAGGACCCACTGGAATAAAACCACATGCTCCTTTACACTGCATTGGTATCTGTAGCTGCCTAAATCCCCTCGCTTCTCCCCCTGCCTCCACACCCCATTGGTAAAGCAGCACGGTGATGCCATCCTCCTTCATGAGCTCCTGAGACTCGTGATTTATAAAAGCAAGGGACTGCCATCCTTCTGCTTAAAGGGAAAGACCCCCGCCTGCACACAGAGCCTAATTAAAGTGAGTTCGACTGATGGATTAGTTTGCAGCTATTTTTGTTCTCCGAAAACCTCGATAAGAGCAAGCACTCTGTTCTCATGCATTAACATGGCACTTAACTGTAGTTCACTCACTGCATTTATTTCTGTCTTATCAACACACTTGCCTAGAGAAGAAGAATAAATGGGAACAAACAATTGTTTGGATATTTCTCCTTCTGGGCAATGTTATTTCAGAGATCTGCCTCATACTAATAAGATACGTAAGTGACAAACATTACAGCCCTTCTGTGTCTATGATCTCGTTTATAACTAGAATAATCTTCCGTAACTCTGCTGAAATCAAAGGAGCTACTTATAATTTAAGGGCTGGTGCTGAGATCAGCATCCACCTAATGCAATACCAGTTACAGATTCCACTGCTCCTCATATTGCAGACACATGCAATTTCACCCAAGAGTGCCATTTTTCTTAAAGCATCAAATCTTGGGACCCTAATTTGTCCTTTTGTTTTCCTTTTTCTTTTTTTAATGCCCATTTCAACCCAATTGAGTCAGAAAGTCTGAGACATTGCAACAGTAAGAGACAATTAATAGTAATTTATTTTAGACTACTGCACATTTTTGCAGGTGGTTTCACGTCTCTGAAGGTGTGCTTGGGTTTGGAATTTAGCTATGCCAGACTAATTCTCTGAGTTGCTGCAAGCCAGCAGATCACCACTGCTAACCCCTTGAGAGCAACAGTTTTAGAAACAGTGGCATCAATAACAGCTACATTGGACAGCCCAGTAAGTTAATAAGGCTGGTCATCATGCTTCAAACTTCTTTTTTAATATACTGGGTTCAAAAATAGCCCAAGCCACTCCTTGGCTCTCATCATATCTTGCCTTGCAAATGAATTTATTTTAAATTCCTTCTATCTGAGAAAGGTGAAGGCTCCATTAAAAGTCAGGCACAGGCACTGATTTGAAGCATTAGTTTTGGTAACCTTACTACACTGACAATGACAGCCTTCCACTATAGTGTCAGCCTGGGAATGATGAAGCAAGAGCAGTAGGCAGTCACCAGGAGTAGGACATAACCGTTAAAAGTTGCCAGGTCATAGAAGTGCTCCATTGTCACTCATTACAGTGTGAAATTTGCTGTAAGGGCTCATCTCAAGTGTTCTGTTACAATAATCTACAGCAGTGCAATTCTTGAAGACCTCTTAATGAAGAGAAACACTAAAAATTAATACATGGCTACTAAAGGAATTGGCCAGTTCCTAAGGACTTTATTACTGTTAACATTCTCTTTCCCACATAAAGTTTAATTAATGCGATGAGAGAAGAGAGAGTGGCACAAGCAGCAGCAAGCCCAGAAATGTCAGAAGGGGCAGCAAATCCCTCCAAGTCACCCCAGACTTGTTCTGGGCAGGGACAGCTGGTAGAAGGCAATGCCACAATAGAGGCAAATAGCTGAAGATAAATTTAACCTATTTTTTAAATAGTTGAAAACTCATAGGCAATGTCCCTTACTTCAAGAGGTAACATTTCAAAGCAGCCCAATAGAAACTATGCCACAGTGAAGATACTGAAAGATTAGATATCAGTTCTGGAAGATTTGTTCTTTTTTAGTGGATGTATAGTGGATCATATGATGAAGTGAAAAAATAATTTGAAAATCTCTGAGTTCAGAGTCTGGGCATTCTGGTGAATTCCAGTCTTCCGAGTATGTGCTTCTCCCATTTCATCAGTATATATAGGTGATCAAAAACCCCCATTTCTTAAAACTGCTGTTCAGCTTGATTTTATTATTGCCTTTTTATGAAGGGTGTGAAAAGGCCCTTTTATATTTGCATAGACTTACAATAGAGAAATAAGGACCAAGGTAAAACTATATAAGCTATTAAAGGACAGTGTGTTAAAAATGGAACTGTTCTGGACAGTCACATTGCTTCCTTCTTGATGGGAGGCTTATTGGGCAGGGAGCAGTCTGCACCGAGCAACACCACACAGTGAGGGGCTAAGAGCAGACCTGGCGCCTGGATCCTACACAGGCTTCTGCCCATGATGGGTCAAGTTCTCCCAAGCAAAGTCGATGCACTAACCCATTGGGAAACGAGTAGAGCTGTGTCTCCTTTATCATCTCCTGAACTGGATTTACACAAAAAGTAATTCTTTCTGATGCCAGACTCATAATTTGGTTCAATTACTTGCTGTATGAAATTGCTGAATCCGGTGATTTATTGATTCAATCTTAATTGTGACCTTATTTTCATCCTTTTCTTGTTCCTCTTTAATTACTTTCATGAAACTGTAGTAAATTAGCCTAATAATGTGCTTGATAAGCACATACTCACTCATTTTTTTCTTTCAGTAAAATCCATAAAGAGCACATGGGGCTGGCTTACCCCTTCAAGTCGTATGAACGTTTGATTCTGCCTAATACCTAAGCCAAATTCACAACAGCACAAAGGGGCCTAAAACCCATGTTAATAGAACCTGTTCTCTGTTATTTATTTGATTATTTATTTAAATGAGTTAATGCCTTTTGCAGCCTTCCCTGCAAAAGTGGGAAGCCTTCCCTTGCTGAAGGTCCGGCGAGCCCAGCATGAAAAAACTAGCACTGCTTCATTCTGCACAGGACTCCTCCTTGTAGGTTAGTTGTGTTGGCATTTGGCTGGTTCCTAGACATCATACGGGCCACCACTCACAAAGTAATGCCCAAGGGCTACTGCAATGCTATTCACAGGCACACGCTGCTCTAGGAAAGGTGCAAGTTATGTGGGGAAATAGTCC
Source organism: Tringa tobata (assembly GCA_033628505.1). NCBI lineage: Eukaryota > Metazoa > Chordata > Aves > Charadriiformes > Scolopacidae > Tringa > Tringa tobata. The sequence goes on from JAHREE010000245.1 coordinate 21,154,319, forward strand.
AAGCACATCTGAACTTCATGGATGGGCTCATTATCAGAGAAAAGCAAAACACTCAGTCTGAAAGGTCCCAATCTGTAAAAGCCCGTTCTTTTGTCTACACTGCACTTTCTGCACCAAATCAGAGTGACTTCTGGTAAGCAAGGTCCATGACTGGCTTGTCTTCTTTCCACTCCACCACCCATCACCCAAAATGTTGGTTCCACTACCTCTATCCAAATATCTTAATTACTACATTGCACAAGTACTACACACCGAGTCTCTGCATCCCAAAGACTGGGATCTGGCTAAGACCGCTGTGTACTCAGAGAACAGACTGGGACCTTCAAAGAGAGCCCGGAACAGCAAAGCCCTGAAAACATCCTGTGCCTCCTATCACTTCCACCTGAGAAACACATTTCCTACTCTGCAGGAAGGGGAGAATGAAAACAGATGCCTGTACAGACATGCAGCCTAACTCCAGGTGCACAGCATCAGAAAGAAATGTTCAGTGAAGAGCAGCATCCATAAGAATGTTTATTCTTTGACTGTCTTAGCCTCTGACATAGGTTGTTTTCCATGTCCAAAGCAAACCACCTAAATCCAGTTAAAAAAAAAGAGGAAAATAAAGCTCTTAAGGAGGTTCTTTAATGAAACAGAAATCTACCAGTTGCTGCCAGAAGGGCTGTGTTATCATAGCAATGTGTATCTAACTATGTAGCTTAAGTTGTATTTCAAGAAGGTAATACCTATTTTTGCCCTAATACAGGCAAAAGATGAGAGACCCATTTGTAACAATCTGGAAATCCACAGGTGGATCCACATACCCTGGGAACCATCACTTGGAGTTTTAAAATCCAGATTGAGCCAGCACACGCCCCTTGGGAAAATGCCAGATAGGGAAGTCTCATGGTCCAGACCATCACAGTCATCTCAGACCCTCCAATCTCTTTCTGTACTGCCCTCACAAAGCTCTACAGCTATTTTTCCTCTTTTGAAAACTGCGCTTCTCATCTACTTCATGTTGCCTTGTGATGAGAGAGCTCCTGAGGCCCCTGGGCAGTGACCACAACCAACCCTGGGAACTGGATGCAGAGCCTCAGCCAGTCAGGAGCTTTGCCTTCCAGGCAGACAGTCAAGGACAAGTTAGCCCTTTATTACCGTCAGCAACAGGACGATCATGCCAAATACCATTTCCAGTTTGTGAGCCTTCCCAACAAACGAATCAATTACCCTTCCTAGCTGGGATCATTACACAGCCTTGTTCCCCTCTGCATTGTTTGCTCAGTAATATTGCTCTGTGTCTTCATTAACTAGCAGCCATTCGGAAAGAAACCACCATAATTCATATTCCAAAAGTCATCCTCCCATGCACCCATTCACTCACCATTCCTAATTAAGTTCATGAAAGATTAATTCCTTAATGATTATGATTTGTAATGTTAATTAATTAGCTGTTTTTCCATTAAGCATTCAGAGGTTTCTAGCATTACATTGATTCCTTAATTAGCCTGTGGCAAGTGTGAAAAAAAAAAAAAAGAGTAACCAGCTTCATTCTCTTTGTCCCTTAGGCAAATTATCTGCTCCTTGGTCTTCCAGTCCATCTCCTTTCCCACTCCCTGCAGAATCCCTTTCCTCCACTGCTGCAAATGTACCTGCTTTGCTCACTTATCTTTCTAAGAGGGCAACATAACCAAGGGACAGGCATAGTTGACTCACGTCATACTTTTCATGAGTAAAAAGTACTTGGATATGAACCCTGCCTCTCTTCAAGGTGGGCAGACCTGCAGCTGAAAAGGTGCCTAGCATCCTGCTATGCCAGAATGGCACTTTCTAACATTTGGCTTGGAATGAGAATCCCCAGGATTGGTGAGCTCTGCCTGATGCCAGCACCAGGGAGGGTATCTACATTGCTATTCCAGTTAGCCTGCCAGGAGCTCCCTGCAACTTCACCTTCATCACAGTTTCCAAGGCAACTTCTTTGGCTTCTGGTGTTGGTAGGCTTTGGAGGATTCCAAAAGGGGGTTTGCAAGCTCAGCCTGTCCTCTCTGACAGCGACTAGAAGCTCCACTAGCACAAGACTGAGTCTGCACTTTACAGTGAAATTTTTTAATTTTTCCAAAACTTCTGAACAAAACTCTCAGCAATGCTGATGATTGGGTTCATGCTCCAGGTTTGGCACTAAATGGGCACGGGCATTCCGCTTTTAGCCCCTACTGCATTTTGGAAGACTCAAACCAATGCCTGCTCTGAACAGTGGTCCCAAGTCCAAATTCCCACTGCACTTTCTGCTCCATGTCTAGTCCCCAGCTGCCCAAGGAAGAGGCTTGCTGATATCTCCTAGAAACTGCAGAGGTGTCCATGTGACCATGTCAGGTATGGTCAGCATGGGAATAGGCATGCAGAACACAGAAGAAGAAGGGACTGAAGAGACAGCCGAGGTGAACAGAGCATCAGTTCACCTTTGAGGATTGCTGCACATCCAATTCACCCACAAAGATTAGTCTGAGATGCACAGAGAAGAGGTCTTTCTTTCCCAAACAGTCTTAGACGGATAGCAGGGCTTGGAGCTTCCCTCCAGCCCTTCTTTGCTCACTTCATGCAGCATATAAGACTTTGCAGCCACTGGTCACCACCTGCTCAGACTCACAGCTAGGAGCAACTGGAGAAATTCAGGGTTGAGTAGTTAGGATATATCCCTGATGCCTTTCCATTGCTGCTTTTAGAAGAACCTCTAAACCAAGTTTCTCTAATGCTATCATTCCCAAAATAAAGAGGATCTACCACCCCAAACCCCTCTAACACAGAGTTCAGAAAGAATGTCAGTAATCTTGACCACCCTAAACACGGCAGGCCTGACCCAGGTTTGAAGGTATTTTTAAAAGGACAGAGCATTATAGCTGAGGAATGGTGTCTTCTAGGGACTTTGGCTTCAGCTCCACATCTCTCCACATACCTACACATAAAAAGAAGGCTTCCCACATCCTAGGTGCACCCAAGTGAGCTGCTCCACAGGCCAGGTCACTCCTTGCCTCTCCTGCAGGCAGTATAGCCACAGTCCTCAGGGGTGACCTAACTATTAGCCACCAGTCTCCCTCCAGAGTCTGACAGAAAAACCTAGTAATGTGCAAGGAACTATTGGGAATCACAGTAAAACAGGGAGCATCTCATCCTGGACAAGTGCAACAGGATGAGGAGCTTGTATGGTGCCACTTACCAGCAAGAAAAGCTCCATGCTAAAGGAATAGTAAATACATGAGTAAGAAGCCAGGACTTTTTTGTCCTTTGCGACAAAGGTATCATTCTGATATCATTCTGTCCTTAGATACTGCACTACACTTGGTTCTTACAGCAAATTCACCTCATAGCTCCAAGCCCTCCACTTCAAGCCCAAAGCCACCTGTACCAAGCCAAGCTGTTGCAAAGGGCTTCCTCTGCGCTATAAGCTGAAAAGGAAACCTGCTTCAGTTCTCCAAATAATTTAAATGTATATTTAAGAAAAATGCTGTGAGATCAACTTCCTATCTACCCTCCTCCCCATCTGCTCTGCATTTTTTTATATGATGATAATTATCACAGAGTTAGTGCCTGCAAGCAACAGGGTCTCTAAATGTAGACTGAGATTTGAAGGATCCCACAGTATTGGTGCCTACAGGGTACCAGTCCTCAGTGTGGCACACATATCAGAAGCATAACAAACGTGGCCTTCCTCATTTAGGCCACCTGGTCAGCATTTATTGCTGAGTGAAAACACCAGCAGTAGCCTTGCATTTTCCAAAATGCAGCCTAAAAAATATTTCCTAACTAATTACTGTCCCATATATGCGTCTCTGATCGGAAACGGCAGCGAAAGCCAGAATCAATATTGCAAACCACACACATCCTTTCTGCCGTGGCTCAGTGAAGTGTAAACCAGTTGCAGGACACTGTAATCTCCACACGGACACTTTTATTACATTGATTTCTACTAAAGCCAGCTTGCACGGAAGCAAAGGTGCCTTAGGACAGCCACATCAGCCTGACAAGACTCTTGGTGGCTAGAGAAGTTGACAAGTAGAAAGTCCTCCTGTCAACATCATATGCATCTGCCAGAAAGTCTCCACATCAGCTGGTGACAGGGACACATGAGGATTCGAAACAGACCACAGCTGAGCCGTGTCCCTGGATCACCCCTGGTGACCTTTTAGTTTAGATGCTTTCTGCCACTCCAAGTAAACTTTGCCCCTGTGTCTGGCTTCCATCAGGAAAAGCTGAACAACTCTTGAAGCATCTCTCTTCTCCTCCTCTTCCCACTGTCATTACTGCGTGGTGACTCACTCCCCAGTATGCCCACAACCTGCTAAGCCATTGCTGCTGAAAACACAACACTGCAGCTCAATCAAAATAAATACCACCTGCCTCCTTCCTCCTCTCAGGAACCAGCACAGGCAAATCTGTAGCAGAAGAGACCCCAGCCCTTCAAAACGGGGCTCAGAGCGAGACACGGTATGGAGCAGACAAATCCTCCATGAATTAGCAGGGGAAAAGGGGAAGGGACTCGGCTAGGAATGGCCCTTATTACCTGCTATCTGTCCTTGCCCACAGCTCCTGGAAGCCTCTGGGATTTCCAGGCAGGGATCTGAAAGACTGGGTGAGGTCTCCCATGCCCCAAATATCCTCATGTCCTCATTCCTGCACAGCCCTGTCACTCGTGTAGCCCTGGCAATATATGTTGGAGCACCCAGCCCAACAGAATGGACTGTTTCACACTGAATTATAGATGTCTCCGGCACGGCAAGGAAAGGAAGAAGTTGTGCATCGCTGATGCTGTGGGGATGAAAACACTACATTACAGTACAATATTACCCAGCTGACAGCATATATGGTCCATTGAGCACTTCACCCTAAAAAAAAAATAATGTTGCAAACAAAACCAGCCAGGCAACACAGAGCACGTTGTGCGAGCAAGGGTGCCACCACATGGTACAAGGACAAGCCTGCAGACTCCTTGAGCCAGAGCAGGAGCAGAGAAAACCATCCTCCAACCAGCCCTAGCCTCACGAACCATCTACAGCAAAATCCTGATCATCTGAATCAATTAATTTGGTCAGGAACTGTCTCTCTTGAACCTTTCCCTCCCCTCCAAGTTATGAGAATCTCTTGCAGAGAAAACCACCAGAATCTTGTAAATAGGGATTCCTAAGACACAGATGAGATCTGGCTGTTCTTACTAGGGAGTATTTGAATCAAGAAAGCCCCACAGATCAGAAAAATCTGGGCTCAGTGGAGCCTGAGAACACTAACAATCAAAAATATACCAAGGTCTTGCAGTTCCTAAACTCATATTGGTTGCAGGCACAGAACTCATCCAAAAGCATATTTCAAATAATGGCTGGGGAGCCTTTGCCTCTCGCATTGAGCTACAAAGCAGTTTGGGTAACTGTGATTCTGCTCTGCAGTAACAGAACTGTCTGCAAAAGACAGAAAGCATTTTTTTCTTCCTCCCTTTCAGCCCTCTCAAAATATTCCCCAAAATTGTGGGGGGAGAGAGGAATTGAAAATCTAGAGGAAAACTGAGATTTTTCAATCACACATGAAGATTGCCTTTGTTCCGGGGAAAAAAGATCATGCAGGTAAAAAACATTTCAAAGACAATTAAAAAAAAAAAAGCTTTCTCTATAATGCAGGCCTACCAATACACACCCCAGATACTGCCCCAAATGTAGAAGCAAGAACATGAGAAAACGCAGCTTTGTGACAGAGCAGTATGGTCCAGGTCATCCCATAAAAGGGTGAGGGGGGAAACAAAGCTGAGATTTACCTTCCTCCACCATCTTCCAGCCCAGGCAGGGGTTTAGGGACGCCTGCTTTTTGCAGGTCTTCCATCCAGCAGCACCACTCAGAACTGGTGCCTCCAACAAGCCTCAAGCTTTATTACCTACTCCTCCCCCTTTTGCTGTTCTCCACCCTTAATCAATGGCAGGTGAAGTGAAAATACAGACCCCACAGCTGTGGCTGGCAGTGGTGCAGGCAGCAAGACACACACACACCCACCCACACCTGTTGTGAAGTGGTACCTCTTCCCTGGTACAGGGAAGGCACAGCCTTGAGCGACATTGAGCCTTCATGGTGACGGTGCCTGCCACCTTTGCAGCAAACTCATCTCCATCTCCAAGCCATCACTTAACTTCCTTGTCAATAAAAGCCTTTTATCTGCCATTTTCCCAGGCAATCCATCAGGCAGACATGCAACAAAGCTTGATTGACCCTGACTGTCATATACCAGCCAACTCTGAAATTCTTATCTGCAGTTCGTCCTCACATCCTGGAGACCATAAAGTACATTGGGTGGATTTTCCCAGGATAAGAATACTTTCATTTACGGGGACAGAGAGAGCTGCAAGCACACGTTGCCGTGAAACCTGTGCAGGGCACAGCACCGCATGAACAGGGCACAGGGAAAATGTAGATGCTGACACTGCTGCCTGTCTTCCCTTCCACCTGCCCTCCCTCTGCCATGGTGATAGCTACCAGCAGCCCTTTCCCCCTGGCACTGATCAGGTACAGTGCCCTTGTCCTACAGACCCAGCCTAAGGGCGCTAGAAGCTGGAACAGAAGCTCTGCTGGGATGAAGATGGGGAAGACAGGCTGTGCTTGGATTAGACATTTCTCAGGTGACCACTCCATCCTGCTCCTGCAGGGTGAAGAGACAGAAGAAGGCATGAGACTGTCTCTGAAAGCAGCTTCAGATGGATACTGCTCTGGATGAAACCACCTGCTTTGTGAAAAACAGGTGGTCATTAAAGAAGATGCCCTTGACTTTTCAAAATGTTTTCCCATATGGAAATAAGGCAAACATTGCTGGATCAATTAACTTTCAAGCACTGTGCTGATGCAGCAGCAGCTTTGCTCATCCCCCCCCATGAATAATCTCTGACCTTTCACAGCTGAAAACAGTTTCTGCTGACCCACCAGCCTGGCTGTTGCTCTATAGCTGCAGGTCATCTATGGGGTTTAGCCTTAGCATCCAGGAAAAGGTGAACCTCCTTACAGGCAGATTCCCTTAATCCTGTCTCCTTTAATAGCTTCAGCAGTTCAAAGAAGATTTTACAGGCTGTCTTCAAAGTTTCTGCTCTTTGAGAAAACTTCTGCCATAAGAAATGCCACTGGTACTAGCCACCTCCCTCCAAAGTGGTTACGATTCCAGGGCAAATCACTAAGATGAAGTGCATTTCCCCTCTAGCAGGATGGGTGGCCCTGGTCTGCCATGCATCATTGGAACTAGCACCCAGACCGACTGCAGAAGTCAAAGCCAGCACCTGTAAATCTGTCCGTGACAGATCAAGTAGATAGATGTGCTTAGTCGAGTTGAAAACAACCTCTGAAAAAAACTTCTGGAGGAGAGAGAAAAGGAAAACTACATTGATTGCTGCCCATCAGGACACCCCTTCAGGAGCTTTCTGGAGGCTCCGGGGACTACTAGAGCCCTTGCTCAAGACTGAGTATCACAGCAATCCACACACGTTTCTCTGCCAGGCAGAAGACCGCTGCTGCTTTGTGCTGTGATGGTGACTGAGGGCACCAGCAGATCCTCCAGGAGCCCTCGGGCAAGGCACAGCAGCCCTTTCCCCACCGTCCCCCAGCACACGCAGCCCTGCCGTCCTCAGCCCCCCTCCAGGGAGCACCCCCCACCTTACACACAGATGGGAGGGAGCCCGGGACGCAAAGTGGGCAGCTGGCCAGCCAGTTAATTAATTTCAAAGGCAGGCAGGTGATAGATGAGGTTCATGTGGGAAACAGAAGAGGAAAAATTGCCCATCTGTGACCGTTACAGCAGAGAACAGTGCAGGGTGGAACAAAACGAATGGGCATGGAGGGATCAAGGAAGGAGCAACTGAGCAGTGTGTATATAATTGAGTCCCTGAGGCCTGGATCCTATCTTTTGGGATACGTGGGATTGCAAATGTGGGATGGCACAGCTGAGGTGAATGATTCATGGGCTGTGTGTGACAGATAGGACCCCCAGAGCAATCTCTTACTGGTGTGGGGGTGGGAATGCCACTGACAGGATGGTGAGGGAATGTGATGAGACGAGGAGCTTCCTCCACATCCTTCTGTGAACCTTTGAACCCAGCCTTTACAAAAACAGCCTGGAGGAGTCCACCAAAATTAGAGGTGATGCCACAGCTCAGCACTCTGGACCTGGCCAGTGGGGTCGCTTATCAAGTGGAACCAGTCCCCCCTGCACAGCTAAACCCAGACTTATACCAAAAGCTTATTAATCTGCTCCGTGCTGCTGACTTCTTCCCTACAGGAATCATTGTCAGGGAGATGAAAATGCTCAGGAAAATCAGCTCTTTCCCCTCTGTCCTTCTCTGCCCTGCTGCTGTGCCAGCTTCAAGTTGGCAGAAACAGCCAATTAGCAAGTGCCAGACCATTTCTAGGGCATTTCCAGTCTCACCAGAGGCAGGGGGCCTCCAGTGCCTTAGGAAAGAGGCTTTCGGGAGAGCCACCCCAGGCAGATGTGCTGAAAAGCAGCTCAGAAGCATTTTTGGTTGTCCTGTGCTATGTTCCTTTGAGGGCGTTGCTTGCTTTTACCCCAGTAATTACTCAGGTGGAAAGACACGCTCCCGTACTTACACGAGACTCACACGCATGGCACAAGTACAGCTGGGACGTGCCCAAGCCCTGTGCCCTGCCAGACTGCCTGGAGCAGTGCAGGCAAGCCAGCTGCACCATCCTGCTGCTTCCGTGGATGTAAACATCCTCCCCCATAGGACTGGGGGCTGCGCGAGAACATCAACTGCAGGTTAGGTGTGACCACAGCATCCTTCTCACCAGCCTCCTCTCTCCAAGAGAGGCCAGCAGTGACGGCCAAGAGAAGAGGAAAGCTGGAGCGAATGCATAGCCAGACTTCTCCTGTGCCACCTGCCTGCCTGCAGCAGCCTGCAGGAACACATTCAAGTGGGAATTTTCATGCTGTTAAGGCCACCTATAGTTTTTTGCTCTGCAAGTCCTTCTTTCTTTTTTTTTCTTCCATTTTTAAGATTTTAGCATCCACCACAACCTGTGGCAAAGAGGATTTTTCATGCCACACTCTTGAATCCTCCAGTTTAAGGTAGCGGGCAATCCAGTGCCTTAGTCCCAATATTCCCAGCACCTGGACCTCTCCCTATATCTGTTTGTCCTGGTTTGACCGCAGCCAGCAACACAGCCATTCACTTGCTCCCTCCCATTCCCCCAGTAGGGTAGGAAGAAGAGGGAGAAAAAGGTGAAAAAACTACTCATGACTTGAGATTAAGACAGTTTAATAGAACAGTAACAGAAGAGAAAAACAATAACAGTAATGGTAAAGGAATATAGACAATAAAGTGGTACAACACAAATTACTCTCACCACCCGATGATGAGTTGCCCAAACCAATCAGTGATTGTGGATTCCCACTCCCCCAGCCAACCCACATTTATACACTGAGCATGCCATCCATGGCATGGAATATTCCTTTGGCCAGCTTGTCCTGTCTATGCTCCCTCTCAGCTTCTATGAGAAGCTGAAAAAGTCCTTGATTTGCTATAAAAATTATTTAGCAACAACTAAAACAATATGTTATCAACATTCTCCTCCTACGAAATCCAAACCTCCAAACCAGCAGCTACTAGGAAGAAAATTAACTCTGTCCCAGCTGAAACGAGGACACAGTTTTAAGCAAATGAGGAGATAGATCAGCTTGAAATAGATGTTAATCCATTAATTCAAATGCTTTCCATGAATCAGAGAACAACAGACAATCTGGGTTTATAACCCAGATCCTCACCCAATTATTTTCAGGTGGTAGAAGAGTAAGGAACATATTGAAGACTCTTCCATTGCAATGCAGGCACTTCCGCACTCCCCAAAATTGCCTGTGTCTTACTGATATGTTCCTGAGGATCTGACAAATAACAACGTCTTGTCCCTTCAGCTTTGGCACACCCATCCTGATAGAGGTATGCCAGCCAATCCCTCTTTCCCAACAAAGGTGATACCATTTCAAATAACAGGACTAAATGGCACCACCAAATACATTTTTGATATCTGTGTTAAGCTTCATATTGAGAGTTTTGTTGAAATGTTGCAAAACAATCCTGGTAAAAGTTCCTACCACCAGCATGAGTTTTGGGCTGTCTCTCACTGGAAGTCTCCATCCTTCCAGCACCTAATGTCCATTGATTTCAGGAGGATACACAGCACAAGTAAACATAAATCCCTATCTTCCCAAACCAGACTAAGCAAAAGAGAAACAGTTTTTATATACGGTCAGCAATGAGTAGGTCTTAAATGAAATAGCTAGTGATTAGGGCAGATATCAACAAACTGCAGCAAAAAGAATTTGGTTGAATGTGGAATGGATTCAACATGAAGGAAAGCTTTTAGACAAAGAATGATAAATGCCATTATCTGATGTTCCTTTCTAAATAATTGAGTCCCCCAGTGGAAAACTGAGCTTGCTCCACTCTTGGTGTTCCTAACCTTGTCCAGCTAGACAAGGTTACAACTTTGGTGAGGTTGTTGGGAAGGGACCCAGAGGTCCTTTACAGCTATCACTGCCATGAGTCTATGTCCCTGTAATCCATTCAGAGCTTTCATCTGCTGATTCATACCCTCCAACAGTGCAAATAACGTAATTAGCTGACCTTGGTTGCTATAGCAATAAGTATAAGCAAGAGCCTCTCTGCGTACCATTTCTTGGCATCAACTATAAACATAGGTCTTACCACTCTGAGAACAAGCAGTTTTCTGCACAATATTCTAATTTCAGAGAGTTAGAAGAGGCTTAGCTAAGAAGTAAAATTACCGAACAGAAAGTTGGTTCTGTTTTACCTCAAACCAGGACAGCTCACCCAGCTGATTTGCAGATTTAAGAGAGGAAACTCTCCCACAGGCAGACCCGAGCAGTCAAGCATCTCCAGCCAGCAGGGCAGTCATCAATGGCTGAGGATAAACTATACATAAAAGAACCTCACTTTCCTGCTGCCGTCAGTAGGGTGGTCACGATCCATGCCCAGTCTTTGCAGCAGGTACATCTCAGAAGCACCTGGCCAGCACACACTGGAGCAGCAGCAAGACCTAGGAGCACCAGAAGGGTTTCAACCCCAAAGGTTTTGCTCAGCAGCTTGGTTCATTTTGTTTCTTCCAAGATGCAGCCAGACTACAGGCCAACCCTGCGGGAAGCAGTGGTAAGTACTCAGTCCTTCCTTCCTGTACAATCACTTTCTTCTGTGGTGAACCTGAGGCACTGTTTGGCCCTGTGTTGTCCAGGCCAAACATAGACTCTGATGTGTAACACTTCTTTACTCTAAGAGATGGACACAGACACACACTTCTGGTGTGAAACCTGCCCTTACTCAATCTTTCAGTCACAAAATCTCTATGCCTTGGGTCACAACTTTGCTAATACCTAACCACTGGGCAGAGAAGAATATGAAGTACATATAAACTCACCAAAGGAACTGATTTATTTCAGGGAGTCATATACATTTACTTAGAAAAGTGACCAAAGTTCAAATAAATTCTAGCTTCCAAGCACAGGGGATTATTCCACTAAGCATAAGGCAGAAACAGACCTTCTCTGTAGGGATGTAACTTCTAATTATGTATTGCTCCCTGCAGCCTATATGTTAGAATCATTATTATCTTCCATGTTTATTAATCAGTTACCTGATGTTAACAAGAAGATAACTTCTAGGAGACATGCAAACAATTCTGCAGTTTCCTTTTCCAGTGACTCAGCATTCATTTCAGAAATGTGTTAACAGGATACAAAGGCTATTAAGAAGCTGTGTAATTATCATCTTCCTTGCCTCCAGTTCTTAGTAATTTATGGAAGAAAATGGGTATTTTCTAACAGATATTCTATCTTGCTAGAAGAAAAAAATGTGTGAGTTATCTTTTCTTCTTTTTAAAATCTCATTTCTTTCATTTTCCCTTCTCTAAAGACCTATATCTGAAATCTTGTTCAAATAAGGCAAAGTTAAATACTCTCAATGGAAAGACTTTGAACAAGTGAAAGGAAATTCTTTCAGCTCTGAGGAGGCTGGACTGGCATCAATTTAAAATGTGAGTGTTGGGTTGAGAATTAATAAAGCATCTGCAGATTACTTTTCCATACTTTCTCCCAAACATCAAGGGCAAGCATTTGGCATAGAACACATGGCCTTGAATCAGTTCATGTAACTGTCACAGAGAGGCAACTGAAGCGATGTCAAACCAAAATGGTCCCACTCACCCCATTTATCTGGGATCAAGTGCAGCAAATTGATCAACATGTAAGTAAAGCAATGGAAAATGCATTAGTATGGAGAATGATTTTTAGGGGGCAGCTGTTCTCCCGGGTGACATGATGACAGAGCACAACCATCTTGTGCTTGCTATGCTGGAGTTGTCCAGGAAAAAGCTTGTCTGGGCTACCAACAGCTGGGGCACTGAACTCTTACTTGGTTTGTTGTGTTTGGGTTTTTTCCTGTGCAAACACATCTTTGTGCAAGTAATTGTTTAGTGACGTGAACTTAAGAAAGAACAACTTAAGAGATAACTCCTACCTTTGGTTTGCTTTCTTCACCTTCCCCTTGGTTTTACTTTCTTCACCTTCAGTTGGCACCTTTTCCTTTGAAAAATCCCACCTTCAAGAAGCAAGTAAACCCATCCTGGTCTAACTTTCCAGTATTTAACATCAGCTGCTCCCTCTCCCAAGGAAATCCCTCTGAGATATAACGGTCCCCCAAGGATGGCAAATTCAGCAACCACCCCACCAATTACAAGGTAGCAGAAAGATGCAGTCTTCTCAAATGCCGCAGCAGGCAAAGCTGGGGCAAAAATTTGGACAAAGCTAGAGAAGGAGATCCAGCAGAGAGAAATATAAATATCCCTCTCCATGCTCCACCAGCCACGAAAGGTTCTGATTAGGCATCTTGCTTAAAATATCCAAGCCAGAGGCTTTTGTATGAAGCATCCCCTGTGATGGGTATTCATTTCAAAGGTCTCCTCTGAATGGAAATAATTTTGCAGAGGTTACCTGGAGGAATAAGAATATATTCAGCAGATAATAAAATAACCTCACTATGATGCCATGTAGGAAGGGCACACTGTCAGAAAAATGCAGGAGAAGAAAAGCCTTGCTTGGAAGGACCTGGAGGCTGAAACAGAGACAAGAAGGATGGGTGTGATGCCTGCATGTGGACCTATCAAAACACTCGACAGGTCTAAACCCCAGCTCATGTACACAAGCATCAGCCGTTTCACAAGAAGCCCTTAGCCTAGATTTTAGGAAACTGCATAAAAGCAGAGTCAGACCCTGCGTAGTGCCAACCCCTGGGCTTTGCAAAGCTAACTGCTCTTATCAGCGACTAACAGATGAGATACTCTGGAGAGCCACGCTGCCAAGACACCCAGCCACGCCGGCAGGACAGCGTGCCAAGCCTTTCCAGCCCCCACTGGCCTGGATTCCCACGACTTTGGATGCAGGCAGGTTGGCTTGATTGCTGTGACTGTGTTAATTTTCTCTTCCTTTTGGCAGGAATGCATTCATAGCTCAGCACAAACCACCTCGTGTCACTTTATGATGAGAC
>JAHREE010000245.1:21182815-21201094 GCA_033628505.1 Tringa tobata
CACTTGGGGATGGGGGGAGATGGAGGGAGGAAGGGACCCGCGCCCACTGATGGTGGGGAGGTTGGAGCAGCACCCAGGAGGGCTGCGGTGGGCAAGCTTCACGCCTGGGGGCAGGGAGAGGGGCAGAGACCCCAGGCTGGGGGTACCACGGGGGCCTGCCTCTGCTTCAGCAGCTGCTGTGCTCTTGTTTGCTTTGTTCCTGTCCGATATTATCTTCTAAAAGGCTGAACGGGTAGTTTACAGGATGCATGACAGGTGGTTTTTCCTTATTTATGGCGGGTTTATTTTTAAAGCCTCCGTCCCACCTTATCCTGTGCGCCGTGCCGGCCGATGTTATCCGCAGCCACCCCACAGCAGGAGGCCCAGCAAAGCTGGGGACAGGACATGGCTCTGCAGCAGAGCAAGGGAGGGCAGGAGGGCTCGTTTGCATCGAGAACTGCTATTTTGAGCCCTGCAGTGGCAGGAAATAGCTGCAAGCTAAACCCAGATGCAGATGCCTCTAGTCGCATCCCAGCTGTGACAGTGGGGAGAGCGCCGGGGAAGGGATCAAGAAGCCCAGCAGGGGCCATGGGGCTCCATCAGCTGGGCAGGAGCTACTGCACAGAGGGTTTTCCAGAGGCTTCGGGTGCAGCACATCGTTAGAAAGGTGCACAGCCAGCCAGCTATTGTGTCTGCCGTTCAAAAAAGCGAAGCTGAGCAAACAAAGATCATGTCTTTTCTGGAAAAGGGGCTGCTTTCTGCACTGTAAACGCTGACCGCGCTAGCAGTACCGGGCAGGCGAGCTGGGAGACAGAGGGATGTCCTCTCCCATCTCAGGAGAGAGCTGGGAGCCCTGCTGGTAACCCCAGGGTATCTCTGGGGAACTGGGTGAAACCACAGGACATGGGCAGTATAATTGCAGCGGGAGGTTCTCTCTCCACCCCACTGCTCCTACCTCGTATCTAGGTCAGGTCGCTCGGGGCCTTGTCCAGCAGATTTTTAGATATTTTTGCTGGGAAGAGAAGAACCTAATGATGTTCAACAAAGGCAAATGTAGGGTCCTGCACCTGGGGAGGAAGAACCCCAGCCTACCAATATAGGTTAGGGGTGGATCTGCTGGAAAGCACTTCTGAGGAGAAGGACCTGGGACTCCTGGTGGACTTTCCATGAGCCAGGAATGTGCCCTCGTTGCCAAGAGGGCCAATGGAGTCCTGGGCTGCACAGGGAAGAGTGTGGCCAGTAGGTGGAGGGAGGTCATTCTCCCCCTCTGCTCTGCACTGGTGAGGCCACAACTGAAACACTGGGTCCAGTTCTGGGCTCCCCAGTTCAAGAGAGACAGGGAACTACTGGAGAGAGTCCAGTGTAGGCCAACAAAGATGATTGAGGAATTGGAGCATCTCCCTTACGAGGAAAGGCTGAGAGAGCTGGGGCTCTTTAGCCTGGAGAAGAGAAGGCTGAGGGGAGACCTCATCTACGTTTACAAGTGCCTAAAGTGTGGGTTGGATGATGGAGCAAGACTCTTTTCAGTGGTTTCCAGCGATAGGACGAGGAGCAATGGGCATAAACTGGAACACAGGAAGTTCCATTCAAATAAGAGGAAAAACTTCTTTAGAACTTCTTTAGACAGAGCCCTGGAACAGGCTGCCCGGGGAGGTCGTGGAGTCCCCTTCTCTGGAGATCTTCAAGATCTGCCTGGATGCCGTCCTGAGTGATGTGCTCTGGGCAATCCTGCTTTGGCAGGGGGGTTGGACTAGATGATCTCTAGAGGTCCCTTCCAACTCTGACAATTCCGTGATTCCGTGATCACCAAGGATGGAGGTGCCCCCACCTCTCTGTTCCCTGTCCCCATGTTGGACCCACACACACTACGAAGATTTATTTTTTTTTCCCCAGTATCTAATAAGACTTTCTCTTGCCGCAAGCTGTGTCCATCAGCCGTTGCCTTTTGCCTGCTCACTCCAAAACGCCCCTGGAGGTGTATTTAAAGCCACACTAAGAGCAGCGGGTGCTGCCTGCACAGCCTCCGTGTACACAGCAGTGCTGGCTGGTGGCTGCTCTCACAGTGCTCCACCTAAAACCAAGACAGTTAGTCACAGCCAAGTGTGAATTCCCCGGGGCTCTTTGGCTTGACACGTCGGACAAAGCAGGTGTCACTGGTGATGTGGTTTCGCTGTGACAGGGCATCTGGCGTTGTCATTTCTGCCCAGGTGAGTAACCTGTCCCCCCACCACCGAACCCTGACCCCCATGCTGCCCAGGGGAGACAGCAGCGGGCATGGGGGCCGCTCACAGACCTGAATGATGACCACAGCCCTCCAGCCTTTCTGAAAGCTGAACAGACGGTTTACACTTTTCTTTGCCCAGAAAAAAAGCCTTTTTTTTTTTTTCCCCCAGTGTCTCAAAAAATTTAGGAAGAAAAAAGCAGTGAGCAGTGGCGCTTTTCAGCAGCTGAGCGTAACAGTTGTGATTCTTCATATTTCTGTCAGGTTTAAAGGAAACATAAGCTAGAAAATCACCTCTCCTGTACAGGGAAGAGGCCCTGTGTAGCCTGAAGGCCAGAATCCAGGCCTGGGCTTAAATGGGTCTCCATCTGAATGGCAAGTGGGTGAGTTGTGGTCCAGATGTGGCCAGTCAGGACATTTAGGGACTCCTGGTGCCCTCAAATCCTGCCATATACCCCCAGCTTTTAGCACCCAAGAGGTGCCAAGTGCTGGGTGCCACACATTGCACAGGGCTACATGGCTCCTTAAAACCTCCAGAACCCAGTGAAGCAACGTGGGGAGACCCTGCAGAGCCCTCCAGGGCCCCCAGGGTTTTGACCTTTTCCTGAAAGCCACCTCGCAGCCTGGAGAGGTAGGAACTGTTCTACCTCCAGGGGCAGAGGGGAGACAAAGAAATACCAGCAGGCACCAGGTCCTGCGTGCTGTGACACCCTGAGCTGCCAGCAGGGAGAAGATACTGTATCCTGCAGGAAAACGCCTCAGGGACCTGGAAATTATCAGAAACTGAAGCAGCTGTGAAGATGAAAGATGAAAGCTGAAGCGCGTGTTCCCCATGCAAATCAACGCGCACACATCAACCTACATTAATGCAGCAGGCTGCAAACGATGATTTATAAAGCGCCGGGACATGTTGCTGCTGGTGGCCCAGGCTAGATGCATGATCCAGAGGAGATGAGGAGCTCTGTGGTGACTGGGCTTTCTAGGAGAAGGGTGGGGGGCTCAGAGGCGTTGTTGGGTGCTGATCAAGGAGGTGAGTGAGGAAGGACTTGTGGCCTGAGCCTGGCCTCATCTGCACCTTGACTTCATGGAGACCCCAGCAGCCACAATGCTGGAGAGCAGCACCTCCAGTTCAGGGGATCTCCTTCTCCCCCTGCATCATTTCCAGATGTCTCCACGTGCCCAAGGCAGGTAAGCAGCATTCACCTGGCCCCCATGGGCTCACAGCCATGAGGGACTGAACTTTGTCTGCCCCCTTCCTATATGGACACCTCTGAACTGAGCTGCTGCCAGGAGAGCCCAGGCAGCTGTGGCCACAACACTCTGCAGACAAGGCCAGCTAGGCTTGCAGCACATGGGGTTAAAGATGGCCTTTCCCCAGTCCATCCAGGATGGTGAATGATGCCATCTACCAGCACACTCCATCAAACTCAGGAGTGCTCTGGCCTTACACAACCACTGTGTTACAATCAGTATTTACCAAGTGACTCAAGCAGAGTGGGCTGTTTCACAACCGGCCCTGGTCTATTTATAAGCCCCTACTCAAATGGCAAAATGATCCTTTCATTAGTCAAAGCAACCTCCTGCAGACAAGGCTGAGCGGAGGCTTTGCTTTTTGAGGTAAAGCTCAAAGAAGAGGCTTTCTCCAGCCTCTGGGAATAGGAGAGCTGGCTCTTTGCAAGCTGCGAGGCAGTTTTGGAGCTGAGCCCCATCCCAGCAGTGCAGCCAGCCGGCGAGAGCCCTGGGTACCATGCGGGTTAAGGCGAGTTACCCAACAAACAGGAAAACAGTTGGGTGTAAAGCTACGCTGGAGGGGTGCGACGTGATGGAGGTGCCTGGGTTACATCCCAGGGCCAAGGAGAAGCAGAAGCTGGGCTGCAAGGTGGAGGCAGGGCAGGTCTGCAGCAAACGGCCCAGAGGAGTCCCAAGGCGGGCCAAGGGCTCCTGGCAGCCCTGGAGAGCCAGCAACACCAACTGGCCCACCCGGCAGGGACGGGCCAGGCAACTCGGACAGCAGGAGAACAGATCAAGAAAGGCCACATTTTTGCATCGGGCTCCTCCCCCGCCAACACCCCACGGCCTGGTTTCGGAAACACCAAAATGATTCAGCATCAAGGGACTTCTGCATGCTTCGTGGGGGCAACGCCTCCTGTTTTAGTGGGCCGAACCGTCAGCCTCGACCCTTTGCTACGCGGGAGCAAACTTGGAGCCCTGCAGAAGAGGGGTGTGGGACTAAGCCAGGGTGCACTTACTTGTTTTGCTTGTGCTTTTGTGCCAAGTCTGCCAGAGATTTGTGCAAAGCACAAGTGGGACAAACGTTACTCTAGAGGAGAACTTGCTTCTGCCATTGCCATGAGCACCGATCCCAGCCAAAGGCAGTGAATGCCCGGGCAATGGACACGCATGGGGTACGGTCCTCCGAGGCCTGACCCTTCACTTACACACCAAAAGACGAACAGACACACAGTTCAGCAGTGCTCAGGAACAACACAACTAACTTTTTCTGCCCGTGCATGACAACGTTAAATGTTAGTAAAAACAAAGCAGCTTACCTGCTCATTGTCAGCTTTGGGTGATGTCTGGCAACGCTGCTAGGAGGAGGACTGGGACAGGACACTGCCCCAGTCTGCCCCCACTGCCAGGACACTGATCAGGAGGGAAAACAGGGTGATTGGTGGGTCTAAGCCCATTCCCCGAAAAGATCCTGCATCTTCTGGTTTGTGATTCCCCTACACAAACTTGCCTGATCGCTGGGGAGAGGAAAAAAAAAAACAATAAATAAAACCCACTAGGCTGGATGCCAGATACTGTCCCCTCACTCAGAGAAGAAATAATGTTTTATAATTAATATCTTTAAATCAACCCCCTCGACATGCCCGCTGCTGTAACATCACTCCCAAGTGACGCCCAGGCCTAAATACGGCTGTAAACAGGAATCGTCCCCGCGGGAGTCACGCTGGCTATAAATACAGCAGCAGGGGAGTGCTGAGCAGAGGACAGGCTGCAGCTTCCTGCCAGCTGAGGATGGTGAGACAGCTCAGCTGAGCGCTGGTGGCCTGCGATTGCCACAGTGGGGAAACCAAGGCAGGAGCTGCCGGGAGGCTGGGGCTCCTGGCTGAGCTCCCCAGTATGCCTTTGGGAAGGGAGTTGTGCCCTGCTGCAGCCAGAGGCCACTGGGGAGGGAGGAGCTGGTGGGGACATGGATGGCAAATCTGGGGCTCAGCAAGTGCAGTCCCACTGGTTGCTCTCAGCCTGGGCAATGACGCCAGCCCCTCTCCACAGTGCCTGGCCCCGTAGCCCTGCCCCAGGAGAAGATGGCCACAGAGAAGCCAGTGACTCCCACTGAGGAGCAGCTGGAGATCCTGGAGTACAACTTCTGCAAGGTGAACAAGCATCCTGACCCCACCACGCTGTGCCTCATCGCGGCTGAGACCGGGCTCTCCGAGGAGCAGACCCTGGTGAGTGTGGACACCATCCCTGCCTTGCCCAGCCCACACTCTCCCCACATCTCCTGCCTGTCATTTCCCTGGCTCTCTATCACACTCCTGCACGCTTCTGTCCTCCCACATGCTTCCTGCTGCACCCCTTGCACCCCTCTGTGCCCCACCAGTTGCCTACTCACACTCTCTGCCCCCCTCTGCACCTGACACTGCATCCATAAGCCTCCTCTGTAGCCCCCAGAGCAGTCCCAACCCCACACCGCATCCGCAGAGCTCCATTGCACTGCCCTGTACCCCACATTCTCCCTGCACCCCATGTGTTCCTGCCCCTGCATGCCCAAAGCCTCTGCCCCTGTAATCACAGCTGTGGCCTCCTGCACAGCAGCCCTGTACCCCACTGGGATCCTTGCGTCCCCCCTCCATGGGACCCCCATGCCCAGCCTGGGTTTGAAGACCAGGCTGGTTCTTCCCGCAGCCAGAACAAGGGCACATGCCGAGGGTCACAGGCTGGCTCTGCAGCCCTGAGTATACAACCCGTGCAGGCTGTCCTTTCCTTCCGACCCATTGCTGATAGTCTCGGGTGCCCAAACCACTGCTGGCTTTATGGTTTGAAGAAACTACCGTCATTTTAAAACAGATACAGGATAGATAAAAGTCCTGCAGATGTGTTGTGGGATGTGCTCCAGCTGTGCACATTGCCCCTCACTGCAATTAGCTACTTCAGCATCCCCAAGCCCAGACGTTGGGCAAGTCTGTTAGCCTCTCCAGGTGACATAGAGACCCCCAAATGTCCCTCCACAGGGACAAGCTGCCACTGTCTGGGATTTCCACCGAGCCCTGTGCTCCATCTGGCTGCCTGCAGGCTACCCTGGGCTTCAGAAGCAAACGGCTCCTTCCCAGTTCCTTCAGGTTGTGGTGCAGCCGTTTTTGATGCAGGTGTTTTATGAACTACTAGACCCCCGGCATCATTGGTGGGTATAGAAAAGAAATCCAACCCACTGAAAAATCAGCAGCGTTCTGCGGAGAGCTGCCAAGCCTGGCTCTCCCTGGGCAAAGCCAAAGGGATACGACAGCCAAGTGGGCAATGCCAGCGTTTAGCCTGTCCCAGGAAAGGATGTTGGGATAACATCCATTGCACTGATAGTCCTTGGCTGGAGCAGGAAAGGAGACCCCTCCTCTAGCATGCTTTGGTGACAGGCAGGTACCACATTGCACGGCTTGTTGGAGGTGGCAAGGAGGCAGTACACCTGAAATACCTTTTCCTCCCTAGAAACAGCACTGCTCCATGGCTGTTTTTTTTCCTAAAGTTGTAAACACAGGCCAGGATGTCTTAAAAGTTTCCCTCTTAGCCATCTTTTTCCACAAATTCAGCGTGCTCATGGAGATCTGGAGATGAAGGTCATGTTAGGGACAGGGTCGAGACTGGGACGGTGAGTTGCAAAGTGCCTGCATTGCGTATGAGACAGAGAATCATTGCTCTTGACATCTGGAGTGCTTTATCAGCTAGATATAGCAACCACTTTAATAAAAAATTCAGTAAAAATGAGATGCAAAGAGGTACTGAGTCAACAGGAGACAATCATTTAGGATAGGAAGTGAAATTTTTGGGAGGAGGCGAGGCAAGCAATCATCTGACTGGACAGGGTCCAAGGCAGCGCTAGTGCGAGAGCCGCTCGTAGAGAGCACTGTGGTTGTGTCGTTACGGACCACAATAGCTTCAAAAATAGCCATGAACTAATATAGCAACCAAATGAGCAGCAACAAAGCAAATCACAGGCGCATTCCCAAACAAAAGGCTGAGCTGTGCTTCCGGCACGCATGAGTTATCTCTCGCCTCTTACGGACGTTACGTGGCTTTCTCCAGCTGCATATTATCTAACATTTTAAACTCTGGCTGTGTTGAAGTGGCACCAGCAGCTCGGCGAGTTAGCTTAGGGACGCTAAATTACTACAGCATAACACAGCCACGCATATTGCTTGAAGACTAAGATCATTTTTAACCCATTTTTAAAGTCTACTTGTCCTTAAACCTGCTGAGAGCTCCTGTGTTGTCCCTCTCGTCCCTTCTGAAGCAGGTTGACTTTTGGTTCCTGTCGTTTTTGGCCCTGCAGTGACTGTTTCACTGCTCCAGCCGTTTAAGCAGACACCACCCAGCAGCTCCTGAGCCAATCTCTTACAAGTTCTTTGCAAGAACTCACAGCAATAAAACAAAGACTCCCCCCTGCTGTCAAGGTCTGAAGTGAGCAAGAGAAATGAGTTTGAAGGAGGTGCACACATAGCTTACAAGACCGCTGGGTCAAGAGCAGTTGTCCTGCTGCCTGGGAACAGCGAGTTTCCCTCACCTGGTCCCACATGCTGACCACGACTGCACCTTTAGCAAAGGGTTTGCTCAGCCCAGTGCACTCAATCTCTCTCTTTTTTTTTTTTTTTTTTCCAATTTTCCCCTCCAGAAATGGTTCAAGCAGCGCCTGGCGGAGTGGAGGAAGTCAGAAGGGCTGCCTTCAGAGAGTGGGTCTGTCAGGGACTAGAGGATGCTGCTCCAATCCCCACGCTTGCTGTAAATGATGGTGAAGATCTTCAGAGTTGGTTTCCTTGGGGTTCTTCTGTTGCAAATAGGTTTTGAGATACAAAGGAATACTCTGCTATTTAACATGTTTTATTTAAAATGTACATAACCAGGAAAAGCATATTTTATATATATATGTATGTATACAGCTTCTGATGGCTGCATAACCTGTCTAGTGATTCCCATCCAATTAACAGCAGCTCCACAGGGCAAGGCAATCTCATGCCCTTGTCCCAGGCTTGCAGAAAAGCAGCCATGAAAGGTTCAAACATAGAAGGGGGGGGGAATATTTATTTTCCTTATGATCCCTAGTGGCAAAGTATGTGTGCTGGATTTAATATACAGATCATCCAGAGAGGGGGACACCTGGAAAAACGGATGTGTTGTCTGAGTGATCTTGGTTAGCTCAAGATGCCCGAGCCAGCTCTGGACATTGGCAAACCGAGTGCCTACACCATAATCAGACCAAGCCAAGCACCTCTTGAATGCATTTCTCACATTTCTGTTCAAGGTCACCAAAGGGAAAGAACTGGTCTTTTTTTTTTTTTCCAATGCATTAATAAAAACCTTAATAAAGTTTCTTGATGAGAGGAGCTGTGTTACCTCCCTGCTTGCGCTCCTTGCCCCAGGAGCGGGAGGCAGACTCATCTGGGAGAGCAACACGTCTCCAAGCACCATGAGTCTTCCCTCTCGCCAGGCAACCTCCTCTTCTTGGGCACCCACAGGTCCATTGCTGGTAGCTCCATGCACAGCCCAAGCCCCAAGGTGGCAGAGGCTGGTGCTGCTGGGGTTCCCCAGCAGGGTACCAGGGGACAGCCATCAGCGTCCTTCTGGCCATTCTCAAGCCTGAGGGATGCAGCTGTGCCAAGGCTCTTGCACAAAGCCCAAACTCTTATCCATCCTGGTACAGGACAACGCATGGGCTTAAAAATACCCAGCACCATTACCCAGTGACCTTACCTTGTTCAAAATGGTTCAAAAATCCTCTGCTTAGTGGATTATTGAATCAATTAGTGGATCCTCTGATTAATCCTCTTCTGGTTTGTGGTCACCTGCCTCTACCCCTTTGGAAGGAGAATCAGCTTAACAAAGGGAAGATTAGGATACACTGGCATTGAAATTGCCACGTGCTTGAAAGAACCCTTATTTTTGGTTGTTCCCTTTTAATGGTACTTTCATCTATGGCTTTTGTCCCTTGCTGAAGAGCATCTCTCGTGCCTCAGTATCTCCAGCCCATTGCCAGTGGCTAGTTTGGCTAGGCTACCAAGCTCGTAGGAATCAGAACAAAGCAATCTCCCTGTGCCACGTCCCACACAGGCTGTGCTGTTCCCCTGCAATCCAGCTGCCAAACTGACACACCCTCAGACCTGACTGAAGCTCAAGTTTTGTTCTGCAGAGTCTGGCACCAATATCTGTTTTGTTCTTAATCTTTGCAACACGCCTTCTCCCTTACACTGAGGAGAACTCCGCTTTTTTGAGTTAGGCTCCAAAAATCCCAGTGCAGAGCTCCATTATTCTGTCCACAGTCACACAACTGAATATCTGAACCGCGCAGATTTAACCCACCTGTGTAACCTGCATCAAAGATGCATGTAAAGCAAAAGGCTGCATCTGCCTCTTCTCCAGGCATTTGAGAAAACAGGTCCTAAATCCAAGCCAACTCAACACACATGCCACCCCAACATTTCCAAAGTCTGTACTAAAGCTTTGCACCTTATCAAATCCAGCCCTGGATCTGGAATTTTGCAGCCTTTTGTGTTTCTACTTCTGTCACAAGCACAAAACTTCGAGCATTATTACTAAGAAGATCTCTGAACTTTAGCAAAAAATTTTGAAACCCAAGGGCAGGAGCTGTGTTGCATCAACCTACTATGCGCCGTTGGCTTTGGTTTGCCACACTTCTTTATGTGAAAAAACAGTTCCTGTGCTGGTTTCCATTAGCAGTTATTTCATTACTTAACTGTTACAGCAAAAAAAAAAAAAAAAAGAAGAAGAGTGATAAGCTGCAGACATACCCCGTTCCAGGGAAAGTGGCTCCGGATTAAGTCAGATTCTGCTCTTTTTCCCTGGTGATTCTTTTGCTCTTAAGGAATGACCATTTTATTTGACTCCCCAGATAAGCCCAGTAAAATTGGCTGCTCGTACGAAAGTGTTATTGCTGGGTGCTGCCTCTGCGCCGTGTTCAAGGAGATTTTCCCAAAGAGGGTGATGTTCCAGGGGTGGTGGTGGCAGCTGGCACGAGCAGCGGGCTCTGTTTCTGAGGAGCTCAGCGCTTAATCGGACGAGCCAGTTCTTGGATCCGAGCAGAACAAGTTGCTTTCTTAGCAGCCTCCTTCACTGTGAAAGCATCTGGGTTGCACTGAACGGAGCCCATAGGAGGCCTGGGGGAGTGAGGACAGAGCTGGTCAATTCCACATGGAGCAGGGCCAGCTCTCAAAGCTGCCTGCCTGACACACCTCCACTTGAGCCCTGCCCTTCCCTGTCAGGGGAGGACAAAAGCAGTCACACCTCCACTGCTGCCACCAGGATGCTAGTGAGAGGGGGTGCCCCGTCTCTCACTGAAGCCAGTAGAGCCAGGCATTCCCTCACCCTTTGTGACACATCCTACCCACCATTTCCTGCAGCCCGGGCTGAGGCCAGCTGCATCACGCTGGGCAACATGAATGTGCTACGCTGTGCCACGTGTCAGCTGGTTGCTTTTTACAATTGTAATTAATAATTAAGAAGTCCCAACCAGTATTTCCTACTGGAATTAGAAAGTCCCTATTTCTTCTCTTTTATTCTCCTTCCACCTCAAAAATGCTTTTCAAATCACAATCCATGTAGCATCAGCACATCCAGCCATATAAATTCCATGCATTTTGGATTTGGAAGAGCAGTGGCTTAATCACACTGGCCAAACCCAAATCAGCAAGGTGCCATGGCCTGCTCAAAATGGGCTGACAGCTGATCATCTCCCCATGGCAGGGAAGCAGCACCTACCTTTTGCAAGGCTGGGCCAGTTCCACGAGTCTTGGTGTGGCCACTGCCTGTTTTGCAGCCTTCGTCACTGGCCACTCAGGATCCCTCAGCTGCACGTAGTCAGGGTGCAATCTTTTTGGCCTAGCCAGCTCCAGGATCCGAGGGCTTGCAATTGCCTCCTGTGCAAACTTGGAAACCTGTGGAAGAACGTGAAGGAAGGTCCTTACAGATGCTCCTGGCATTCAAGGGTGACCAGCCTGCAACTCAGTGTACCCAGCTTCACAGCCACCGACCACACACAGATGGTACACGATCCTGTCCACAGCTGTGTCTGGCACCAAACGAGCTGTGGAAGGAGAAATCACCACCTTGCCAGTCCCAAAACCTGCCCTCCAGCCTCTTCTTACTCACAGCCCTTTGTCCAACCCATTCGCCAGCCCTGGAGATCCCAATTAGATGCTTGTCCACCTCTCCCCATCCTCACAACTGTAGGCTAGGCACAAGCCTGCCCTTCTCTGGGGATGTCTGCTGGGAGCCAGTTCACGCTCTGCATGGAGGACGAGTCCTGCTCTCCAGCCCAGGAAGCAGCTGGGTCAGCCTCACAGACAGCAGCACAGCCAGGGCTGCCATGAAGAGAGCCACCAGCAACTGGGCACCCAGCGCCCTCCCCTCTGCCCAGCATCCCTGCCAGGAGTGGTGCCGGGCAACGATGCCTTACCGGACGGATGACAGATTCAAGAAAGCTGTGCTCATAGCAGCAGTTCACCTTCCTGACCCGGGGCTCTGCGAGACACTGTAACCGGGAGGATGCTCTGCCCAAGGCCGTGGCAGCTGTAATCTGCGTTGGCACCTACACGGGTTCAGAATAGAGGAGGGATGTGCTGACATGGATCTCGTCCACAGCAGCCCACAGGGAGACGCACTCCCCCTCCAAATGGATGAGCACCCGGCACCCTTCCTCTACAGACATGGTCACGTGAAGGAGCGTTCTTACTTTCCCAGCACCCGTTATTTTTCTTTCACCTAACTACAAGGTAATTTTGGAAACAATTGGGATTTGTACATCTTAGCCAATATTACTTTTTCCCCCCACTGTCGCCCACTCATAGCCAGGAGAGGAATGCCTGTAATGAGAGCCTGTGTAGCCAGGTAAAAGTGCAGAGAAATTTCTTCCAGAGTAACAATATTATTTTTCATATTCATCTTCCTGTCTGAATCAAATAAATTCCTTGCTCAGGAGAGACGCTCAGATTTCAGGGTAAAAGTACTGGTGCAGTTAACTGCATTCCTACAGCTCCAGCTTGGGACTTCTTCCCCTATTTTTCACAGGGATACTGATGCCAAGGCTTGCTCCAGCCCAGCCTCCCTTATTTCCCAGCCCAGAGACTGCAGCCAGAAAACTTAGCCTTTGCCATGGAAATGAGTGTAATCTGAGATTGCCCCAAACCCTTTCACCTCTGCCAAAGCAATGACTCGCCTAAAAGGAGAAAGTTCAGAAATACATCTCTAAATTAGGCTTCTGGTAAAACAGTTAAAATATACATAGTGTTTACAGGCTCATCCCCCCTATATACATAGATAGGAGCACAGCTGCCCAACTACAAACATGACTGTACTCCCTAGGAGCTAAACAGGCCATTCCCACCAGGGTTCTCCACGTTCCCAGGCTGCTTTATCAGGGGATGCAACCCAGATTCCTCCCTTGGCTCTCCTGCTATTCTAGGCTGCTCCAGCTTGTCTGTTTTCTGTCTCTCAGCGGGGAGATTTTCAAAGACGGCACCTCACTCCAAAAAGGCAGCTTCTCTCAGTATCAAAAACTCCAGCAGAACCAGACGGCTTCTTGCCTCCATAGCACACACTGGGCACACCCAGGGGCAGAACACAGGGTGGAAAAACCCAGGACAGTTTGCTGCATTGCTGTCCCCTCCAAATGTCACTCAACCACCTCCTCACCTCTCTGGCCATCAGGAACTCTGCGTGCAGCACCTTTGGCCGGGCAAGCTCCAGGATCCGCGGGGAGGCCTTATATCTCAGTGCAGCTGGTGACACGGGCCACTCGGGGGACAGGCGAGGTCTGGAAGCAGAGAGTCATGGCACTGCCACTCACAGATATTCCCCCACACTCTTTAAACCAGGCTGCAGCTGTGATGTTTAAGCTTCACGTTTGCTGCAGTAGAAGGAAGCTTTGTCTTATGGCCATTCCCAGCGTAGAACCCACTTCACCCACGAGAGATTCCAGAGGTCCTAATCCCAGCATTTTGCCCTCTGTTGTACCCATCCACTGGTCCTGTATTTATTACTCTGAAGCTGCACTGATGCTACAAGACCCAAGGCCCTACCTGTAGCACCCTACAGGCTTTCTGGCCTCTCACCTTTGCTGCAGGTAAGCAGACGGGCATTTTTTTGGTTCAGACAACTTCAGCAGCCGATCAGAAGGGAAGCCAAAATTCACTAGTGGGGGGCGCTCCCAGATCACTGTTTCCCATCTAGAGCTGTACAAGAAGAGGGGTGATGAAGAACAGCACAGAAGAGTTAGTAAAAGACAACTGACAGAGAAAGGGATCCTGGCAGATGGTATCCTAAGTCTGGTTAAACATCAATGCCTGCTGCATGTACAAAAGTTGTCACCACTGCACATGGAAGAGCCATAAACAAATGGGCATTTACACTCGAGATTTCCTGACTTTAAAGGTAAATGCTGCTGGATATGAAGAGTCTTCTTTTAAGCATCCTCAGTGCATTGCTTTCAAAGTCTAGGCCTTTCCTTGGGCCATTTGAAGAAGCCACCCTACAACACAAACCTGGCATTTCTGTTGTTCAGCTCTGCAACTGCCAATTTAGAAACCTCTTTGTTGCAATGGCTTGTGTTCTTGCAGCTCCTTTCATCTTGGGATCTCCCCGGGCTTCCCTTGTGCATGTTCAGCCAGCTTTCCATCAGCCACAGCTGTTGGCGGATGTCTATCATCACCGGGGAAGAGGTGAGCAGAAAGGCAGGAAGGGCTGTCAGATGGACACCGTTAGTCAGAGGCAGAAGCTCTCAGGAGGATGAGAGCCTCTAAAACTGATGACAGTGGCAGAGGACAGAAAAGTATAGACACACATATCTTGACATCTCTCCAGGCAGAGGAACACCAGGAGTGCAACACAGTTTCCATTCTTATTGCTAGTACTTCTTATAGACTAGCAACCACCATCCTGTCTCCAAAAGAGCTTCATCCTCTCCAACAGCACTACAGATCAGCTGATTCAAGTAACGCAGCATTACCTCGACCCACTGAAGTTTACATTTTTTACATCATTTTTCACTCCTGTTTCCAAACATGGACTGCTTTGACTGGTTGTTCATCATGCAGTGACAGCAGAAGTTTAACTCAAGGCAAGAGACCTGGATTCCCTCCAGCCAGCAGGATGCTGCAAAATTTCTTTGTTCATAGCACTTCTGAACCTTTATCCTCAAGATTTAGACCAGGCTCCATGAGAATGCAGGGGATCACTAATTGTGTCCAGGTTCCTGGCTGGCAACAGCAAACACTCTAGGGACAGACAGTCCCTCTGTACACACAGGTATGACCCATACATGTTTCCACCAAGGCACGCATGCATACACATGACATCTCTGCTTCCAAGCTGAAGCAGAGCTGTTGTTTTGGGGTAGAGTGTTTTTTTGTTGCAGCAGAGGAACATGTTCTCATGACCTTGGAGACTGAGATCAAGGCTGGCTCCTATGGCAGCTAATGCAAACCCAGAGCTCTAATCAGCCCAGCAACCACCATGTGTTGCAGAAGCCCTTCCCACAGCCAGGAAGTGGGCATGAGGAAATAAAAGGGCACCAAAACTTAGCAACTCCCAGTTTTTTCTCATTTTGGCAGTCAAGCATCCAGGGTCACTGTGCTCCCATAGCACTTTCTTCCCTGTTACAGATGGCTCGTGTTCCAAGCATCGGTACAGCCTGGTGGATCGCCGTGGCATGGAGCTCCCTGTGGGGCAGCAGTGCCAGGAGAGGGGATAGCATCTCCCCTTCCCCTGGGAGACAGCACATCCCCCTGATTAGAGAGACCATCTGAGCTTTCTCCTTTCCCAGAATGTGCTACCACACCACTAACCTGCACTGGTGCTTGCTAAAATCTTGCTTGGGCTTGGCCAGTGCCGCTATTCTTTGGGATGGTCGAGCTGCCAAAGCACTGCGCGAGAGGGTCCAGATAGTTTCTTGGTTTCCCCACAGGAACCTACCAAAAACAGAAGGGTGTGAAAGTTTAGAAACACGGACAACTGCTTGCTGGGGCTATCTGTCCCTGCCTAGGATGGGACACACGCACAGTCCCTATGCGTCCCCACAGCTGTAAAGTGCTGCTGCCATCCCCTGAGCTCTCACCTTCTTTGGCACCAAATTTCCAAACACAGTCCTGGTGGTTGTTGGCAACTCAAAAAGGAAAGAGCCTACAACTGATGACTTTGGTTTTGCAGTTCCCAGTGGATGTGCAGAAAGGGTCGTTTCATTGTATCTCTGAAACCCCTGGGGGAGTTTCATGATTGCATTTTTCTTGCCTCACCATTACCAACTAACTATACCACAGGTATGACAGTAAAAATAATAATAATGTTACGGTCAGGGTGTGCCACGGAAAGTGGGTGAGGTTTTGCAGCAGTTAGTGGTTACTCTCCCGTGCCCAGGGCAAATTTGGAGCTGCTCATCCCCCACCGAGAGAGAGGACATGGTGGTAGAAGGTACCAGGGCAGTCAGGACAGGGATCAGCAGGACGATGGGTTTGTGGAGCCTTTTTTCAAGCACCACCCAGACAGTGGAGAAGAAATGTTAGCAAGAGACTGTTGCCCTGGCTTGTCAAGCCATAGATTGACCCCGTAATGCAGACAGCTTTAGGAACTCTGTTCCTAAAACTTGACTGTGTCCTCTGGGATACAGCAGCCTGCAGCTCCAACAAGGTCCGGTCCCCCTGCACCACAGCACCGTCCTACCCCACAGGATCTCAGTGGAGCAGCTCAGATGGGGCAGCAAAGGCAAGACATGGGCCAAGCCCAGTTTTTGGACTGAAAAGAAGAAAGAACAAACTGAAGAGGGACCCTCACACACTGAACATCTCAGACTGGTTTTGGGTTTTTTTTTTGGAACCACTTCTGCTCTTGAGAGGAAAGCAGTAGAAAGACAAAGGCAAAGGGTCTGCACCTGCTGAGCAAGGGCCATCTGGGCACCTCCTTACCCGCGATTGTTTGGACGAGCTGCTTTCTTGGGTTCTGCAAGTTCTTGTACCCTGTCAAAATTGTAGAAAATGATAAACATTCCATTAAAAATACAGTTAAACCAACAAAGTATAAAGAAGCTACTGCTGTACACCAAGCCATAAAACACCCTTGACCCCTCATGCCTTTGCGAGGCATGCCTTGTGAAAGTGCATTTAAGGGATCCCTCTCTCCAAGTAATTTTCCATTGATTTAATCTGGTGAACTCATCAGCCCACAGATTTTTGTGCTATCTCTTGGATTGCAGAGACATGAATTTGCAATTCTGCCCTCACTGCAGGGTCCCTTTGGGACATGGCAAGGAGAGAGGGAAGGTACTTTTCTGGTTAATAACATGCCACGCAACCCCAGCAGGTAGGAGATGGATTATCTCCCAGCCTACAGGAGCCCAGATGAACAGAAACACCTGTTATCAACACTCTTGTGGTTTACTAAAAGGCACCATGGAGACAGCACTGTTCCCACACGGCTTTAGAAGCATGGGAGAAAACAATTTTTTTTTACTTACCATTTTATTTCAGTCCATCTAGCACAGAAGTCTTAGATGCTACAGAGGAATACACATGGTCTGTGCCCTAGGAGCGGCACTGAAAATGTTTTTACTGAATATTCATCAGAGCAAAACCTTTCAGGAACATCAGATATCGCTGTCTGCTCCTGCTGCTCGGGTGTCCCAGGCCTGAAATCCCAGCGGCTGGGAAGCACTTGTGCTTTGTAAGCCTTGGTACAAAGAGAAGGATGAGAAAACACCAGTGCCACAAGCGCATTGCAGAACTCCCTGGTGTCACAGACCAAGCCCACACACACCTTTTGGGGCTGCATGTGCTTGCCCCCAGCCAGCTGGGGAAGAACCACATGATGCGGGCCGCTGTGGAAGTGCCCCACCACGGAAAAAGCACAGAAGGTGAAAGCCTGTGGCATTGCTTCCCTGCTTAGTATCACCCAGCAATAAGGCAGCGTAGCCCCAGAGAAGAGCGGGGACACCAACAGAGAAAGACGTTTGCTGACAGAAAACAGTCTGTGCTTGAGGGACACGCCTGTGGTTTCTCTGATGAGGCCGATACCTCTAGTGAGATGCCAAGCCCCAGCAAACACTTTGCAGAGAGCTCAGCAGCACAGAGACCCTTGCACTGGCGGGCTGCTGTTAGAGCATCCCCACCGCACGCTCCCTGCGAGACGCCTGCTGATTTATCTTCTAACCTCTGGTCACAACACTGCAAACACGGCTCCCACTGAGATCCCACAGAGGGAACTAACTGCCTGCGGGACTTTGGCTCCCTGCCACCAGTTCAAGACAGGACACGCTCAGGAAGGCAGCCATCACTTCAGGAGCCAAAAACCAGTTTCAGCTGTTCACTCCCAAACAGCTCCCCAGAGGCTTTTCCTTGCAAAGGTGCAAGGGGGTGAAGGATCTCCACGCAGATGTGTGTCCCCCCCCTCCAGCCAAGCTGTGTCACACAGCTGGCACCCTCTCCCTGCAGGCAGGCTCACCACTTTTGCTCCACTGATGGCACAGATCCACCACATAGCCGCAGCCAAACCAAGCACAAAGTGCAGGTGGCCCTACTGCCCCACACCACGGGCTTGGACACTGCTGAGCAAAGCTGGCTTCATGACCCAGCCAAGGGGCAAGTTACACATAAGTCCAAGTCAGGTCCCACAACTAACTTAAGAGTGATTAAGGTTGGGTTTTTTTTCCAATTACAAAAAAAAAAAAAAAAAGACAAAAGACTTTTTAGTCTTTTATCATAGGAAAAGCAACAGGCAGAAAGGCATCCCCACACAGGATGCATCTGCAGCAGCTCTGCAACCTGTAGGAGTTAAGCCACCTCACTGACAAGGGGACAGCCCTTGGGGAG
>JAHREE010000245.1:21211094-21226294 GCA_033628505.1 Tringa tobata
AGCAAACACTTCTCCATCTCACCACCAGCTTCCACCTGAGAAGCAGAACGCCTCTTCCATGCCCACCACCACAACCAGCCACTTCGCTTTAGCTCACTCTCGTCTTGCCAGGCCCCGCTAGAATAAGGCGCCTGGCTTGCAGAAAAGGGGACACTCAGTCACCTGCTACACACTTTGCCATTCTTTCTCCTAACAGCTTCTCCTCCCCTTCAGACTATCTTCTCTTGTATAATCTAGCCCGTATGGTCTTTCCCAAGACCCTTTGTGCTTCTGCTGTTTGGAGGTCAACAACTGACTGGGATGAGACCAGACAGCACTTGCATCACGCATGGTCAGAGACATTGGTTGACAAATCTGCTGAAGGCAGATGCAGGAGGAGCATAAATCAAATGCAAATTCAGAATCACAGAATCACCTAGGTTGGAAGGGACCTTTTAAGATCCTCTAGTCCAACCAATAAAAAAAACCAAAAAAACCCAAACAAACAAAAAAAAACACGCCAAAAAACACACACACAAAACACCACCCAACACTAATCCATATCTCTGAGCACCATGTCAACTCCTCTCTTGAATACCTCCAGGGATGGTGCCTCAACCACCTCCCTGGGCAGCCCATTCCAATGCCTGACAACCCTTTCAGTGAAGAAATATTTCCTAATATCTAACCTGAACTTCCCCTGGTGTAACTTGAAGCCATTACCCCTTGTCCTATCATCTGTAACTTGGGAGAAGAGACCGACCCCCACCTCTCTACACCCTCCTTTCAGGAAGTTGTAGAGAGCGATAAGGTCTCCCCAGACTGGACAACCCCAGCTCCCTCAGCCTCTCCTCATAAGACTTGTGCTCCAGACCCCTCACCAGCTTCGTTGCCCTTCTCTGGACCCGCTCCAGCACCTCGACAGATTTCTTCTTAGGGCGTGCATCTGAGTTTGATGCCAACACCCTAAGTCACTGTGGGTGCAAGTGTGAGGAAGGCAGCTTGGTGAGCAGACACATGCTGGTGCCTATACCAGCCCACCTCCCCCAGACCACTGACAGGCAGGACAGAGATCCAGATGCCAAGAGTCTTTTTTGCCAGCACTTGCTTTCGACCTTTATTCTGCAACCAGCATCACCTACTGAGGGAGGGAGGTTACACATTCTGCTTTTTACCACCCTCCTTTAGCCCCTTTCTTCTTCTTCTGCTGTTGTTTCTTCTTGGTGGCCGGGGCACCAGCAGGTTTTTGGTGCCTGGGAGGGATGACGTTACTTGTGGCCGATACAGCTGCAGCGCTGCCGGGCCGAGGGGAGGTAGGTGGGCTGCTGGCAGTCCTACTGGCATCCCTGCAGGGAAGATGAGAGAAACAGGTACCACGTGGGTTCACAACCACCTGCAAGACGTGGCACTACTACAGGAAGCTGACAGGGAAAAACAGCAGCTGCCCCCTAAGACAGCATTATGTATGGGAGGGCACTCATGCAAGATCTTAAATAGCTTCAACATATATAGAAGGGCTGATGGAGGATGGGAACATGTCTCAAAGGGCAGACAATCACCTTCTAACTGATGTTCACTAGATAGTGCAAGTCCCCAACAAGAAAAGCAAGGCTAACTTTTGAAAAGACAAGTGACAGCTCATGCAACACACAAGAAGCCTTTCAGTCCCCCACACTCAGGCAGTGCAAAACCAACACCCTTTCTCTCTTCTTAACCAAAGGCATCTTTGTGCCAGCTCTCCTTGCAAATGCTGCTCAAGCCAACAGTGCCACAAAGGGCTTTTCATGCTCGTTTTGAGACAGCTGTGTAAAGAGAAACTATCAGACAGCAGTGGCAATTCCCTGCATTGCTATCATTTTAGACATACTTCCTTCTCTCAGACACTAGTAAGTCATCACGTTGCTGTCAGTCCTCATACACAATTGTAAACCCTGATTCCAGCTCAAATAATCAGTGTCAATTTAGAAGGAAATACAGTGTTTTCCCAAATCATGACTAATGGCTCTCCAGGTGCCAAAAGACTCTCAAGCAAGTATCTTGAAAGCAAGCATGCAAAATTCATCTCATTGTCAAAGCTAAGAAAAGCACATTAAAAGACTAGGGTAATTCTGTTTGCACCTCAGCACTTCTAGTATGCCTATCGTATCATTTCAGTTTTCAGCAGCCTGAAATATAGGCTGCTGACCCCTATATGCTATATATATATATATCTCATATATGGATCTTCAGGAAGAGCAGCTGGTTGAAGGTTCAAGTGGCAAAGTACAATTCCACCTGTGCTACCCACAGTTGGTGTGGTGAGAGCCACAGAAAGGCAGCACAAGCCCAGCCCTCCCAGTGATTGCCCACACTACACCCCGCAAAATGGGTACTTACAGTTCAGAGGAGCCAGCTGTGGTTGAACCCTGAGTCCCCTTGCCAACCTGATCCTTCTTCTTGCCCTTCTTCCGTCCACGATAGTAGGAACGCTCTCGCATTGGAAGCCACCGCTCAGGGTCAGGAGTCACCTTGGGGTCGTAGTTCTTAGGCAGCTTTCCTGTAGAACATCCAGTGCCAGGAAATGAGATTGGGGTCAACACACCTGAGAGGTATCACTAAGGGATACGCATGGGATGTCAGTAGCCAGGAAGGACAAGAGCCCAGCAACCCATGTCAGGGTGTTGCTCTTCCTTCTGTGGAAAAATGCCCCATCCAAACAATGTATCATGAAGATCTGGGTCCACAGGGACCCACTACCAGCAAAGGGCTCTAGCTTCTGGGAAGCTCAAAAGCTGGCTGTTGGAAAAAACAATCTGGCAAGCTCTCCAGAGCCACGCCGTGTCAACAGCTAGGAAACACAACTTACCCTTCTTTTTTTTCTTCTTCTTCTTCACATCCCCTTGTCTGAAAAGCAAGAAGGAAAACAGCCGTTGTGACACAGCACAGACACAGCAGAGAAGCCAACTAAAAACTAGCCCTGGAAGAAGCTAAATCATTCCCATCTCCCTCAAAACTTGGTCTGCTGCTACCTGAAGCTCCTTGCAGTTGAACAACATGCTCCCTTTCCACCAGCTGCCTTTCACAGCAATGCCCCCACCACACCAGGTGTGGTTCTTGTGCCACCCCAAAGAATGACTACAGCAGAGCTACAGCAGTCCACTTTACCCTTGCTCCTTCTGCTGGCTATCTCCAGTGAGCTTCCCAGCTTTCTTCCGAACATAGGTTGCTCCATGGGAGTTCTCCAGCGCATCAACATCTACTTTCAGTGACATGGTGTCCGAGGAAGGCAAGTGTTTGCTAAGACTGCAAGGAAGGGTTCAGGGATACAAACCAGCAAGCAAAAAGATAAACACTCAGGTTTACCCAGACTGCAACGGGCAACTTCAGGCTTGAACAAATTCCGCCTGTTAGCAATGTAGAAACAGGCAATGGGCAACTTCAGCTCACCAGACAGGCCTAAGAGGCTAGTTCCGGCTCTTCCACCATCTGCCTACACAAGCTGGGATGAGCTACTCAATCACCATCTGCCTCATTCTTTTCCTTCTTTTATATGGGGACAGAAGCACCAGCTTCCTCTGAAAACTGCTCAGGGTGGCAAAAGCAATATATGAACCTGGTATTTTAGGTCAGTGAAAACTTAGCCATGTTGTATCAGGCACAGTCCTGCATTACTGCCACAGGTTTAAGATTCCAATAGAAAAGATAGAGAAGCTCCTATTTTCAGTTGCACCTAGTCTTAAGTTATGAGTTCTCAGAGAGAAGGAGGCCAAATACAGAAGGGTCCTAGGATCACACAGTCCGGGAAATAAAGTAGCTCCAGACAGCTTGACCTGATATGTAGCTGTTCTGGAGATGTTACTTGCCTTTCATCAGGTGAGAGTGAATTCCCCATACAGCTGAAATCCAAGGGAACAATGCCTGAACACCCCTTTCTTTGCTCTGATACCACCATCAAAAGGATACACTTTAGCTTTTTCAGGGTCCACAAGGGAGTACGCAGAGATGAGCTGTGCCAGAGTATGCACATCTTTTGGGTTTTGCCTTTGTAGTGGGAAAAAAAAAAAAAAAAAAAAAAAAAAAAACAACAAAAAAGGACCAAGTTACCAAGGTACACACTCATCCCAAAGACTGGTACCACCATGCAGTGCTTGCTACTGCAGCATAGCCGCTATCTACGGGGACAGGCACATCAGTTTGTGGTCTCCTCCAGAGCACAACACCAAACGTCACTGGTGCAGACAAAGGGAGGTGTACACATCTCCACAGTATCATCAAGCAAGCAATGAAAGACAAAAATCCCTCAGGTCCCAGTAGCAAAGACAAATTAACAGTACCTCCCTCCCCCAAATCCCATCAAGTGCATAATAAAAACCGAGACATCCATGGTTTACGCAGCACTAGAGAAAATTAAGCATCCCAGTCCCTTCATGCAACCTTCACTGCACAGAAGAGGCTTCTGGGACAAGTCAACCAGGTTTTCAAGTGAACATCAGCTACAGATCAAGTGAATAATCCTCCCTCCTTCCAAAATACAGATTTGCATTGGAGCCCCTGTGCAAAACCAACTCTAAAGGGTAGCTTCCTGTCAACCAACATTGTCAGACACTGCCTGGCACCAGACAGCCTGCAGAGGTCTCTGGGTGGAGACCTCTGTTTCAACAACCACCCAACTCACTTCCAGAGCTCCTCCAAGTCGCTGATTGCTTCCTTCTTCCTGCCATGCTTTAGTTTGAAGTTGGCAGCTTCCCTTATCAGTGACAAATGGACAGGAGACTTTGGCTGAAATACACAGAGCCATAATTAGTTCCTCATTATCACAGCGCGGAGCCCAGCTCTAGCTAGCTTCAATGCCCCTGAGACCTGGCCAAGTAGAATTGAGCTAGCACCCTGTCACGCAGAAAGTAGACCACCTCTGCACTCTAGGATGCAAAGCAGAATTGCATGGGACATTGCTGCTCCACAATGCACCTGATCAGGGAGAAGGCCAGATTGCTATATTTGGGTATCCATTGCCCCCACTCTCCCGAGGGGAGCTGCTGCTCCCTGTTTTCAACACATCTAAAATAATGAAACAGTGATAAAACAAACGCTCACAAAACGAGCTCACAGGTCTTCAAAACCCCAAGTGGACGTGGTGCTGGGGCTGTGCATCAACAGGAGAAGCTGAGTTGGACTAGTTAGAAAAGACTTGAGACAAATCCTTGCCGCATTAGCTCCTCTGGTCTGACTTGCCTGGAATTGCTGGTACCACTGGATAGCCTGTGTGAAGACCTCGATTGCACTGTCAATGTCCTCTTCATGACT
The DNA here is from genome assembly GCA_033628505.1 of Tringa tobata. Taxonomy (NCBI): domain Eukaryota; kingdom Metazoa; phylum Chordata; class Aves; order Charadriiformes; family Scolopacidae; genus Tringa; species Tringa tobata. The sequence continues at coordinate 21,216,357 of JAHREE010000245.1, forward strand.
GTACATTGTCACCAACGCAGACACCTGCAAACATTCAAGAGTAGCTTATAGCAGATCTTCACACAAGCTGTATATAGCCAGAGAGTCAGCAGTTAAATGATGGAATTTCAGAAAAGCAGACTCAACGTGAGCGTTCTGCTCTGTCCCTAAAAACCAGTTGTAACAGGCAGGATACCCCGGCAAGACCTTCCTACCCAGGTCCCTCCTCCCAAAGAAATGTCCCCAGCAATCTCCTGTGATACAAGCTTAAGACTGCATTCACAGAAAGAACCTTTTAACGCTTTGCTTGCCACCGATCACAGTTTCATTAGAAACCCTTCTACTCTTCCCCTTCCCCCCATTCTCTATCCCAAGAGCCATGAAAAAAGAAATCAGCACTGAAGAGATAATAAAGTCATCATCTGCTTAGCTACAGCCCAGTAACAAACAGAGGTGACCCAGGGCAAGGAGCTGGTATTGCTGACTGCCCCCATAAATGACTTTGATCGTTCACACTTGCAACTGGAACAGACCTACAATAATCAGCCCCTGCTCAAGATGCTTACACTCTACACTTGAGCATTTTCAAGGTCATCAAGCTCTTCCGAATACCAGAGGTGGACATGCATGCAGACCAGGGTGATGCTGTGGGGATGGAACATACAGCACTTTCTCCCTAATGCCTGTTGTGCTAAAGCTGCTTCAAAAATTTCCTAACAGTACATACCAGGGAAGCAGCTGTTCCAGTCATGTTATGCAAGTAAATCCAAGCAACACATAGGTCTGAGGGATCACGAGACAGTGGGAACATAGGCAGCGAGCATCTCTGCTGACAGGCAGAGTACTTCTGTGGCTAAGTTCAGGCCACCTGATGCAAGCAATAATCCCACCTTTGTCCAAGACAAGGAAGATGGGCTCAAATTCCCTGCAGACACTCAGGTCAAGTGAAAGCCACAGGGAAGAGGCAACAGCAAGCAGGCAGTATAAAGTTGTGCTACAAGGGAAAAACCTCACACAGTTCATACTGAGTTTTGCTTACCATACCAGGCTTGTGCTGCAGTTCTTCTATGCTCCTCAGGATCATGCAGGCTTTGGTGACGCTGCCTAGAAGAGAGACAGGGAGGAACATGCTCTGAACGGCACAGTAACACTTCACCCTGTCAGTGACCTTGGTAAACAACAGGGACATAACAATCCCATTCTCAGAGTATCTCTCCCACACAAAGGACCTTTCTGCCCTTGCCACATCCTGCAATGGTTCAGGAGCAAATTTTGAAAGCAGAGTCTTCTCTTCTAGGAGCAACTCTGTGCTGCCCGACTGTATATAGGAATGGTACCATCAGGGAGCTCCACACTGCTCCCAAGACCCTCCTGCCCCAGAACAGATTCAGCCTTATTATTCACTTCAGCCTTATTATTCACTTATTCAGCCTTATAAAGACTCTGGTCCTCTCTGCCAGGGATCCAGGGAGCCTGGTCATCCAGACATTAAGCTATGAGCTCTATCCTGCCATAGCCATATATATAGAAAACTCAAGTGAAAGAATCTCTAGGATCTCTGCTCTGTGCCCCTGTTAACAACAGTGACTGCAGCAAAGACTGCCCTAAATCCTGTTTTTCTCACCCCTTGTACCATTACCACATGCAGACACTTCCCAAGAAAGGGGAACACCGGATACCTTGAGCAATTTTTAGCTGGGCCATCGTCAGCTTGATCTCAGCTGCATTGGCAGGGTGCTGGTCTGCAAAGTCCTGAGAGTCAGAGGAAAGAACAATTCAACGTGTGTGTGGGCACCAGGCTGCTGCTCTGGTGAATTATCTTTCATGCTCAGTCACAGCAAGCTGGCAAGAGCCAAAGGAAGCTTTCCAGCACAGGCAGGCTTCAGCACACAGCAGGGGAGGACCCCAAACCATGCCAGTGGCCCATCGTCCTCTCTGATTTCTGTCCCAGGCCATCACTCCCTCCCAAAAGGAAGCTGTTGCAAACTGCTGGCAAGCAGAGCATCAGAGCCCACTGCTTACCCTAGAAGTCGTCTACTACAGCTTCCTAAGCATAAAAATCAGAGGTGCAAGGGAACTATTTCCCTTTAAAAGAAGCAGCATCGTTCAGTTGGATATAAATGCTTTCCAGCAGCATTACACCAAACCAAAATAAGCACAGTCAGATACCCCTGGAAAGTTAAACCAGACAAAACAGGCTAAGGGAAACAGCACACGAGAACACAAAGCACAAGTTTAAATGGAGCTCGGCCAAAGGAGTATTTTCTCTTAACCTACCTGCAGAAGCCCTACAGCCTTTGCATGCTGCTTCTCACGACACAGTTGGGCTGCCTGGATAAGCACAGGGAGCAGATGCTCAGGGCTCTGTGACTGCAGGCTTGCTGACAGCTTGCGGCACTGATCTGCCTGAGGAATGGGAACAGAGAATACAATTTTCTCAACTTCTGCAAGCACCTAATGCAAGGCTAACATACCAGTTGTATCTAAGAAGAGATGCTAGTGATGGCTCGCCTGAGATGGGTACACAGAAGCAAGAACAAGTACACTTAATAGCACTTTAGATGTATCTAAGAATCCCACACACCCCTTCTGTCTCCTCTTCATCTCCACACCATCCTCCCTACAACAAGATCCAAGTCACTATACAACTAGCTGTCTTCTTTTTGGGATGATTTTTTTTTCTCCTCACTTCTGTGCCTAAACCAAGTGGTCTTATCTTCTGATACAGAACAGCTGCATACCCATTTCTGCCCAAATTCCTACTGCAGTTCAGTTTTCCCTACCTGGTTAGTGTACATTGCCAGCAAAGCTTTGTTGAATTCAATCGCCTGGAGCTGTTTCTTGGAGAGTTTATGCTCAACACCTTCTGCATTGGTCAGCTTCACCTTTTTCTTTGAGTCAAAGACATTTTGGTCCTGGAGAAATCACACATCATGAGAAGGTTTCACTATGTTCCTTGAAGAATAAGAAGTCTCTGGGTCTGTGATTTAACTACTGTTTAGGAAAAAGTCTTTCCTGATTAGCCCCCTTCTCTTGACAGAAGCAGAGAAGCAGGCTGAGTAACCACCAGAAAGGCCCACATTGAAAGCAGTAAGATAATTCTATACCTTGTTAATTGTGATGATGTTATTTGCAATGACAGCAAGCAGTCCTACGTCTGTTGGCCTGCAGATAAGACAAGCAGAAAGCACACTTATTAAACAGTAGTCTCTCTACAGATGGAAGACTTGAGTATTTGTTTTAGAAAAGCCCTTACTTCAACTTGATTATTTGATTGTAGAGTTGTAGAGCATCCTCTGTACGACCCTGCAGTTGCATGATATAAGCCATCTGACCATGAATAATGGCCAGTTCAGCCTCAACGTCTTCCTCTGTCACATCCTGAAGAAAATTCAAGGCAAAAAGAAAAAAAAGCTGCCATCTCACCTCTCTTCCCCTGGCTTCAGCATTCTGCTGGCAAATGTCTATGAGCTGTCTTGGGCAGTACTAGCAGCAAAGTACCCCAGCCACTACAGGTGAAGGTTGTAGACACGGCACAACACAAGCATCTCTGGGTTAAACCACAAGAAAAGAAAGCTTCACCTGCTCTTGCAAGAGTCTGAAGATACCCATAACTCCTGTGCTGACTCTGCCCCTCTGCTTGAGCCAACGACAGCAATTACAAATTTCCTATGTTTCCCACCATCCACTCAGAGTGTTCACCCATAGTTGTGGGTAACAGGGAGGTTCCAGACAACCTGTACCCATCCTGCCTGCACCAGTGTAGGCAACTGTGCAAGGAGCATGGCAGCAAACAGCCTGCAGTGTTAACTACACTTCTGCAACAACCATGGTTGGCTGCCCCAGCCTCACAAGCTGGTACCAGCAGCAGTGGCAAGTCTTGCTGGACAATACTGCACAGCAGCTTTGGCTACCCTCTGGCCATCTGCAGTACACTTTATGGTCGCACCCTTGTTCAGGCTGGTGTAAAGCAAACACTTTCCAGAACACCACCAAGAACTTACAGAGTCTTCTGATAGCGATTGGCGGCACAGCTCTAGAAGGAAAAACAAATTGAAGAACATCATTTAGAAGGCTTAAGGGGTAACACTCAGCCTAGAATCACGCAGAACATACGCTCTTTTCATGTATCCCTGAAACTTCTGCAGCATAAAAAGGGCACATCAGACTACAAGCCTGATGATAGATGGGACTGAGCATGAGGGAGAAGACTAGATGATGCAGAAGAGATATCAAATGCTGTCCCCAACAAAGCTGCCTTCTGAGAGCAGAGTCACATGCTCATTTTCTCTCCCAAATAAATTTCCTTAAACCTAGCTCCTGAACTTCTCCATAGCAATCACTCAGCCGCAGCTGCTCACCATCTTGGGAGTTAAACCTGCAATATTCAGATTACACCAGCCTTTATGGGGCAGCAGTTCCATCAATTTTCAGTACAGATACCAGTCACTTCTTAACTTTCTCATATATCTCACCGAAACATCATTTGTTTTGCTCCCCAAAAGACCGCTATCACAGCACACAGATTCAAATTACACATGCTCAATAAATCAGTTTTACGGGAGAGCCACTATTCTATCATCAAAATCAGGACAGAACTGACCTATTTATCTGCAAGAGTAATTAGATCAGAATGAAACTAATTCTTCCTAACTCTCCTCCCCCAGCTTTTTTTTTAAAAAAAAAAAAAAACACACATAAAATCCCCTTCCACCCAATAGAAAAATAATTCTCTTCCCAGAAAAAGCTCTTTTATTGCCTTATACTAACTTCATACCCAATTGAGACCATGAAGAATTATTTTTTTTATAGTTTTTATATATGTCAATATATATACATATGCCAACAAAACCAGGAATTAGAAGACATGAAACATCTCATGCTTATGAGATTGAGTAGTTTTTTGAAATAGGAAGTGGACATTAATTTAAAGGCATAGGGGCTGTAAGAGAGCCAGGAGATGGTACATGCCTCATGGCTCTGGAAAAGAGCTGCAGAAGAACACTTCTACAAAAACACAAGTTCTGTCAGGAATCAAGTGGAAACTCATACAATAAAGCCTGTTGTTGGTCAGTTCTTAAATTTTCAAAACCACTTTCTCTCTAAGTGTTTCTACAGAGAGCAAGTAATTACTTCTATCAGACAAAGCTTCCCTCTCACCTCACCATGTTTTTACCTTCTGCTTTCTGCAGTTTCTTCATTGCTTCATTCAGCTTTCCTTGCCCAATCAATGCACATGCACTGTTATAACACAGCTCGTAGGTAGCTTCTCGAAGGCCCAAATCCTCCTAGCATGAAAAGCAAATGTAACACCGCATAAACACCAACTGATCAATACAGATTTGACAGGTAATGGATACAAACTATAGCTTTCATGTACATTCAAACTATTCCTTGCAAAATAACTTTAGATGCCATTTTAAAAGGGCACAGACCTGGCAAACCAGTCACAGTGCAAAGGATCTTCCCTCACATTGCACAGCAAAATCAGAGGCAATTGACAAGGCAGCAACAAAACTCGAGCCTGAACTTGGGGAATACTTAGGTTGCTGAAAGAGGACAGGTAAGAATGGCTGCTCTAGAGAATTAGAAAGTGGATCCACAGCGCTGCACAGAAAGCTGAGTGTGCTGTGCACACTGCCAAGGACAAAAATTTCTGAAAAACTTAGAACATTACAATCTGCACTGCTCATTAACAAAAACATTCCGAAGCATGGCTGGGTGACCCAGGCAGTTAGCTTTACCCTGGGCAAGAGGGTAATGAGACAGAGCAAAGTGCTGGTCACCGCAGGTGTTCTGCCTAATGCAGGCTCAGAGAAATGTACTTCCTGCTCTGTGTGACATCTCCCAGAGATCAAAGATGAAATATAACTTTTAATCCCTCAGAACAATAACAGCATTTATTCCTCCATACAGGGGAAACCACTAGGTGATATTCAATACACTCAGAAGCCATTAAGACACAGGAAAACATTTCTATCCTGTTAAAAGATCTACAATTCCATATCCTTTATTCCTTGGCTGTCACTCTTAAACGCACACACTTGCACACACTTACCGGCATCACCTTTTCCCATGTGCTTTGTGCTGCCACAACAGCAGAGAGGTTGGTTTTTCTCTCTTCCTCGTACTCATCCTGGGAGTTGCGGATGAGATCCCTGTATGCAGCCAGACAATCATCATAACGCTCCAACCTGTACAACTGAGAAGGGGAAGGGTTTAGGCTTCAGAATAGCATTTCCCTGTGTATGCTATTAACTACAGCCTCCTCCCTCCCCATAGACTGGCAGCAGCAGTGCACCATATGTTTTAAGTTGAACATTACTAACATTTGCATCTACCTCTAAGGGCAAACTCTATAGATTACTTTCGCAAGGACTGAAGCAATGACACCAGCTACCTGCACGCAAATGGCACATTTCTTACTCCTAAAAAAGCTTCTTTAAAAGCAGCAGTTTACACAGTTTTGCCCTCAAACAGCCTTTTTCCAGATTAGATCACCCCTCTATGAGAGAGATTAAATTAATGGTCTTTCATGGAGCTGAGAGAAGACAGCCAATTCTTCACAAAACTCTTCTCACCTACCAGGCAGAAACCAGAGAAGAAACACCACTTTTTTTCTGCTTCATTTCTAATGTCTGAGATGTGTCCTGGTTTGAGATAGAACAAAGCCAATTTTCTTTTCAGTAATTTTACTTTTCACTGAAGTCTCTTCTGTACACTGAAATTAACAGTGTGTTTTTCAGATGTTATTGCTGCTAGAATAGGAAGTGAAAAGTTTTGTTCCATCTCAAACCAGGACAGATGTCAGGTCCTGCAAACCATTCCTAAACAGGTATCTAATGCAGGCAAATGGCTCAACCACAAATAAATCTCACCAGTTCTCTTCACCCTCCATCCCCTCAGCCAGATACCTATTATCAGGCCAGACCCAGGAAGGGAGAGGGAGTCACAAATACATTGCTTTGGTTCAGTGGCAATAAGACGATGACTCCACCTCCAACAACAGGCAACTGAAGCTCCACAAAAGTTGGGAGCCGTTGGGAACTGTACCTCTCCTTACCTTCAAGACAGAGAAGGAAATTCTCTCCCCATATTTGCCCCATATTAGAGGAGGGAAAAAGCATCCAACTACAAAACTCCCATCAGGAAGAAAAACTTGTAATTACCACTTGTCCATAAAGCTCCTTCAGTTTGTCTGTCTGCTGACTGGCACTCTGTATGGTCTTGAGAGCATTTTCAATGCGATTCAACCTGTATTCACAGTAGGCCTTCTCAAAGGCAATAACATCACTGCAAGGAGAAGACAAAGGCTGTCAGCAGGCACTGTAGTCTTCATTCAACAGCATTCCCCCACCTGAACACACTTGTTTGAGCAGCCCTAATTAGTCACAGACTGCTACATTCCCCAAAAGCCAAACACCAGAGGTAAGCACATGATCCCAGATTACCAAATTATCTATCTGTTAAGCACTGAAAATATCTTAAACATACTTTGTTTTAAACAGAGAAGGAATATCAAAACTTCATTTAAGAGAAGAGGTTCCTTTTTTTTTTCTGGTGTCTCCAGACACATGGCACGTCAATTCTCCCCAGGCTTCCTACAGATCACACGAATCAAATGCTTACGAGTAAAACAATACCGAACTTCATTAAGTGACTCCTTCCTAAGCAGAATAAAAGACTGTTATTGCAAACTTTCAAAGACAATCAACTCATGCAGAGAGAGAAAGGAAATGGTATAAAACACAGTCCCTCTTATAGTCTAAAACTAAGTCAATGGTATCATTAACCTATTTTGAAGTATCAGCACAGCAGAACTACAGCAAAAGGGTTTGCTGATGTTAATATAAAATTGGCTTCAAAGCAAGCTCACACCAGCAGGGAAGCACTATCAAACAAGCAGAGCCTTAAAGGCTATGTTCCACCTACCCACTGAGTTACCGTTTAAACCAAAGGAAAATTAATCACCGATTCCCTTAGTTCATCACTGGTGCCACTTGTCACCAGCTATTTCTCTGTCTATTTAAAACAATCTCAGTCCAGCTGAGTATTAGGGAAGTCTGAAAATAAATGAACAGCATTAAGAATTAAAGCAAAGCAGTGCACCAGCTTCAGTGCAGGACAGGACAACTTCAAGACACAGCAAGAACCACCACTTTCCCTGCTCTGCAGGATAGAGACAGACACAGAGTACACCAAAGCTAAACAAATTATGTGAAGAACTCTGAAGCCAGTTGAATTTAGAGAAACTACTCCTCCTCCTCACCATATACTAAAAAAAAAAAAAGCTAAAAATTAAAAATTTAAGTTAAACCCCTTCCATCCCAGAAAGAGAGGAATTTGTAAATAAGGTAATTATATTTTTTTCAGATGTGAACAGAAATGAAGACATGCTTCATCACACTGATACAGTAACACACTTTTCTGGGAAGTTCCTTAACAATATGTCAATGGCTTAGGCTGGGCTGGCCACTAAATGAAAGACAGATGCTCTCTATTAACCCCTCTCCCTTCCCAGAAGGGGAAAGAAGAAAGACTTATAGCTGAAAAAACCCCTAGGACAGCTATAATGAAATATTAACAATAAAAGATAATAATGTTAATAAGAAAATAGTGAAATGTACACAAATATACATAAAACCAATATCAGGCTCCCAGGATAACGATCACGTCACTGGCAAGCACTAGGACTGGACATGGAGCAGACGGAAACTGAATTCAAGAACTGGATTCAGGAACACACAGATCAGGATCAAAGGCAGAAGAACAGAGCCCTCCTTGGACACCAGCCACTGAAGAAGAGGTCTGACTCCCTTTGATCCCTCAGCTTTATAATAAGCATGGGGTAGATGGGATGGAATACCCTGTTGGTCAGTTTTGGGTCACCTGTCCTGTTTCCTCTCCCCCACAGGTGCGATGCCTCCACACTCTTCCACATCCAGCCCTCCAACATGGTACATAACAAAGCTGGCTGACCTTGGTTGTTATGGGAATAAGTATAAGCAAGAGCCTCTCTGCATACCATTCCTTGGTATTAACTATAAACATCAGATGTTATCACTGCTAGAAGCACACATTGTTTGAAAAATATACCATTCATTTCAGAGAGTGCAGTTAGTTAGAAGAGACTTAACTGAACAGTAAAATTACTGAAAAGAAAATTGTTTTTTTTCCTATCTCAAATAAGGACACAAGAGCAGTATCTGAAATACAGAAGTTTTGCTGCCAGGCAATTCTTGGGTAGCAGATTTCATCCTAGGCATTGCACAAAGACCACATTTATTAGGAAAAAACATCAGAGTCTGCTTAACGACACTTAATGATCTGCTTAATTGACTTGTTCTCAAACACAAGTTGTCTCCAAGGTCCCGATTTTGAGAGGACACAGAAAGGGCCTGCATCATCCCAAAAGCTGAAGCAGTACCCTCAGGCTGGCAAAGAAAAGGAGCCCAAGGAGCAGTATGACAAAACAGCCAAGCAAAGCTAACAGCTTGCTGCCCCTGGCAAGGGCTTCTCCCTTCTCTCTTCACTCCCCATGAGATCTGTCCTGTTCCCTTGTACCAGCTGTGGTGCTCAACCACATCAACAAGCAGAATCAGCTCACAAAGGTGGCTGAAAACTAGATTAGGGACAATCCCTTCAACAGTAACAGCAAGCTGTTAGACCATCTCAAACTCATCCAGACCCACTCTCACACCCAGAATAAATCAGCATTTCACTGAGAAACCCAATCCCAAAGGCTCCAAGTACCTTCCACTCTTTATTTTGCTGCCTATTAGTCCCCTCCACTGACGCTGCAGCAGCTTCTTGAGGACTTGTTTCATATCTTGTAGAGTACAGCAAGACACAACTCACCTGGTTAACACTTTAGTGTGGGTGTTGATTACGCTGAGGGCTTCCTTGAAGTTCCCATTCTGGATAAGACACACTACTTTACACTGAAGTGCCGTCACATC
>JAHREE010000245.1:21236294-21259395 GCA_033628505.1 Tringa tobata
CGGCAGGGCGGAGGGCTGACTCACCTCAGGGTTGTCATGGCGGCGGTCGCAATCCTCCTGTTCCTGCTCTGCGCTGCCGCCCGCCCCGCCCGGGGCTGGGACCAGCCAGGTGAGAGCCGTGGGGGCCGGGTGCGCCTCCTCGAAGCCCTCCCGGCTGCCCCTTCTACCTCTTCCGTCACCGCGGTGGGGTCGGGGTTCTCAGGCCCGAGCGCTGCCGGGTTAGCGGCGGCCTGGTACGGGGAAAGGGGTGGGTTGAGTCTTACGCTAGGAGGGCTTTTGGGTTTGGGCCCCCTTTAAATCGGCTTGGGCCGCAGTGATAATTCCATAGTGGTGGTTCTGTGGTCGGAGAAGAATGACGCAGAGCCCTCTCTGAAGGAAGTGGGAAGTGCTGCCGTGTGTCTCTGTGCTTCTCTGACGCTTCTTAAAAGTTTCACGCTGTTGCGTCTTTTGTATTGTCAGCCTCTTCCTGAGAGGAGTCCCTTGTTGCTAAGGGGAATGCATCTTGGTAAACACTGACCTTTGTTCTACTTGTTTCAGGGAGGGTTCTGCTGAGGGAGGTACAGGCGCTCACTCTTCACAGAGGTCAGTACACGACATCCCGGCGGACAGCTGCAGTCCCTCAGTTACAGTGCACAGGAGGCAGTGCTGGATGTTCACGTATCCCTGAGGTTGTTCAGTGTTACAACAAAGGTTGGGATGGCTATGATGTACAGGTAACTGTTTAAAACTTGTTAAACATGTAATGAAGCCACCTTTCCCCATACTTAGTAACTTCTGAAGGAAAAAATAGTAACAGGCTAGGGTGTCAGTTCAGTTTGCTTTTCACTAGGGGGTCTTTGACAACTAAAGCCTAACCTAAATACTTTTTGGGTTTGGATTTTCTAGAACTACTGTAGTTATATCTTTGAAATATTCCTGAAGGCTGTAATGTAAAAACACTGCATAACACACCTTTGTTGGTTTTAATTAAAATGTTGCTTGAGTTGATAAAATCAAATTCTTGTTAACCCTTGAGGATGCTCTTGCTTTGGTATTGCTGCATATATTTTGAAGTTTTAGAGTAGAAAGGGCTATAAATATTTGCATCACTTAAACTCTACCTTTTAAAAACTAAAGTTCAGACTTCTGTGACTTCCTCTTGCACAGTAGTACTTCAGTCAGGTATTGCAATAGACAGATATGTTTATGTTTCGTTAGCTATTACCTAGGCTTCTGCCGACAGATTAACCAGGAATCAAAGCTGTAGATGGTGGTTAAAACTAATACAGTAATGTAAAAGTACAGTCAAATTTGAATTGGCAGCTGACAGTGCTGTCCTGAATGATTAATCTAAGAGCTACATGATTTTTTTTTCTTTCCAAAATACGTGTCACTTGCTATTAGAGGTGTTACAAAATATATGTCACTTACAGTTAGAGGTGATACCTAGGTTCAGGTACTTCAAGGGTATGTGAGACTGAGGAATCTGCATATGTTCAACTGCAGAATTGTAATTTGCTTGTTAAGTGTTACATATGAATGCCTAATGATGTCTATCCCAATTTCTTTTGATTTCTGTGTGGACACAAGTGCAATTGATTTCAGGCTTCCGTATTATATTTTTGTAGCTGCCATCTAGTTTACATGGGACAGGAATTTATTAATTAACTGTTGCACAGGGTACAGGCTATTTTTAGAATTAGTATTATACCTAAAGAAGGGATACTTGAAAAACCTGTTCAGTGTACAAAAACAAAGTCTTCCAGAGTTATAACTTCTGTGTTCCAAAAGATCAAATTTTTTTAACTTTTAGGATTTTAAAAAATATTCTTAGTTAATTTCAGATTCCTAGTCCTTTTCAAAATAAGAGTGGTCAGAATTTTTTTACCCCGTGGCCTTTTACATGATTTGTTATTAATTAGAGCTTTATTTCAGAGCATATTTGGGGAAGCAGACAGGCATTTTCATCTCTGGAGCAGCAGGATTTACTTTGTATCGTGTTTCTTTTTTCAGTGGCAGTGCAAAGCAGACTTGAAAAATACCTACCGTTTTGGACGAATTGAAGTGAGCTGCGAAGGCTTCGATTATCCGGATGATCCTTACATCTTAAGAGGCTCCTGTAGTTTGCTGTTCAGGCTGGAGCTGACTGAGGAAGGTGAAAGGAAAGCGAAGAGCTCTGGAAGCTTTGGCTCTGGCTATTATCAGTCAGGGAAGGATTCTTCCGATTCTGGTGCTGGAGCGATTGTTGTAATTGTTCTTCTGGCTCTTGCTTTTGGAGTATACAAGCTCTTCCTCAGTAACCAGCAGCCTCAGGAGAGTTTTGGTGACAGTGATGGATTCACTAGGCCTTTCTGGCAGAGTCAGCAGGCACCTCCTCCTCCTGGTTTTAAGTCCAGCTTCACAGGTATGTCTCTGCGCCATTTATAGTACTCAAAGCAAGCAGAATCATGCTGTTTTATCTTCAGTAAGTGCAGGGGAGGTAGACTTTGGCAGTTGACTGCTGAATTGGCTGCAGAGCCTGCAGTCAGCTTTGCTTTCTGTTCTTTGTTCAAAAGTGAAAATAAGAACTTGGTTTCCCACAGGTTTTCAGGGCAGGCTGTGCAGCAAGCTGCCCTTTGAACCTTTGAAAATCCATCTCTCCACACTCTACAAGCATTCTTTTCATACTCTGTGAAATACGAAGATTGTGACAGGGAAGAATAATTTTCATAAGTAATCTGGAAGAGAGAATAGTCTCGTGCAGGCAGAAACAAACTCATGCCAAAGAAGCAGTTGGAAACTTTACAGAAGGGTCTTTCAGCTGTTGGGCTGGCAGAGCCCTGATTTCATTCACAAAACAGTTGGAGCTGAGTATCATGTAGCAGTCCTCTGTTTAACAAACAGGTGGTGCAGCGCAGCCCCAGTGGTTGGAAGGTTTGGTTCCCAGAACAGAGAATGGTGCCTGTGAACTGACATTACAGCACCCGAGTCTCATGTGGTGCCTTTCATCTGAAGGTGGAAATCGTATAAGCAGGGACAAGGCTGCTGCCAGGAAAAGATGCACTCACTCTTTTCCCAGAAAACTGGTGACTTTCATCTCTTAATTAATGGTCTGCCTTTAGATGATCATATGTCTTCAGGGAAATAAACGCTATTGATCTGGTGTCTGACCAACTCCTCTAACCCTGTAAACATGTGAGATGCTCACAGCACTGGAACTCAAATTATACTCTGACAGGTTGTATCACCTCCATCTCTTCTGATTTGATGTTTTGTGGGTTTTTTTGTGAGATAGAGAAGGGATTCCATCAAGTAAATAAATAGCAAGGATTAAATTTACTTAGTCAAAAGCTTATATTTTAGTAATGCTTGTTAGTGCTTTCTTCTGGGTTTGCTCAGTCCACTCTGCCAACAGAGGGTGCCAGTATAACTCTTCTGGATACTCTTGCGCAGGGCGCGTGCAGCAGAAAATTAAGGGCGTTCTGCATCTGTGTTACCAGTGGCTTTGCAAATTGGTTTCCATGTAGTTATTTCAGACTTCAGTCTGTCTGTGCTGCGTGTGCGTCCATGCCCTCATGCCACTGGCGTTATTTGGTAGTTACGAAGAGCCCTGGTCATCAGACAGGGCTCTGTCATGCTGGGCACAGGCAAAAGAAAGTGAAGAGTTCCTTTCTTAAGTTCTGTCCTCTCCTGTGTGAATTAATTGCACCAATGCTTTTTTCTTTGTAGGAGTCTGAAATCTAGCAAGGGTAGGGCCTGGAAAATATGTTTTCAGATGATTACTGAAAACTGATATGCTTAAAATACACATGGGAAGCCGTATGCATAAGGCTTAACTTATGGTATTTTTAATAACGAGCGTCAATGATTTCTCCTTGGATTTCAAGGAGAAATCTAACACCACCTCACAAGACGAGCTTCACTCTTAAATTTGATCTGTCAGCTTAACATAAGAGTTGCAGAGATACCTTTGCAGAGCCCTCAGGTCATTTTGCCTGTAAGCTTTCAACGCACATGCACGCAACAGAGTATCACTCTCAGCCAATACTCGGCACGGGGCACTGAATTTTGGTGGTGGAGCGGAAGCACGTCCTTGAGCGTGGATGTCCAAGTGTTCCAGGAACACATTAGTCTTTGAAAATCTGGACAGTAATGAAAAGCAATGTTGTTCACTTATTGCTGTTAATATTTAATTTGCCTCATTTTAAATCCCTGTAACATGCAGAATGCATCATGTGAAACTTGTTTAGCTAGCCTATCTTAATTAAATTCTACCTTTTTTTTTCTGCTGGTGTTTTGATGTGATCCTTAATGTTTACTTCAGATATTTCAACAAAATATGACTCAGTTTTCTGAGTCAGTGTTCAACCATGTTACTTTTGAACAAATGAGTTTGTTCATCTCCCTGGTTAACATCATTGTTACAGGAAATGAAGTACTATTTTTTGTTCCAAATCAGCATAGTTTAATGGGTGTACCATCCCAATGAGAGTTATCTTTCTCCCAGTGCATTCAAAATGAAATTCAACATCAAATCCAATGTAGTCTTAAACTGATTTATGTAAATTGGTTTTTTTTATCTTCTGTGGCTTCAAACAATCCACACCAGTTTGAAGACAAACCCGGCCCTATATAACTTTTATGTACGAAAATCTCTGGTCCACTTGTTTAGGTGGACGTATTTCATGGTGACTAATGTTTTCTTCAGTCCTTGCCTTTTAACATCCCTATGTATTAAACTTGTGATTGAGCTTATTCTTACACATGTGTTTTTGTCTAGGGCAGAAAATGATTCTATTTTGGTTTTACATTTTCTCTTTTTATTTCTAAATGGAAGACATTTGGTTCCGAATCAGAACCTTGGGTTGTGCAGGTCACATGTAAAAATCTGTGACTCTCCTCCCCCCACAAACTGCTTGCAGTTTCATCAAGGTATTTGTCAAGCTTGGTGACTCATGCATAATAAAAACTTTGCAATGTGATTGCAGTCAGTATGTCTTGTGATAACAAATGCCAGACTAGGATTACCAGAAACAATAGGAAGCAATGTTAGCCGTTAGACTGAGCCGCTGTGCAGCTGTTCTGAGTGAGATTACAAGTGGTGAGTCTTAGTGGTTAGTTCACTGTTTGGTCTTACGTACTGGAATTCTGTTCATGAGTCTGCTTCTGGCCTGCTGTGTGACCTTGAGCAGATTATTCTTCCTTCATTACCTTTTCTATTTTTTAATCTAAATTGTCTGGTTGTAAATCGGCAAGCAAGGACTCTGCCATGTTTGCAAATATCAAGGCTGTGAGATTGAGTGGAAGATAATTTTTAATGTAAAACTCTTTACACTAATGTTTGTTTCTATTTTTTTCCTGCTTTGTGAACTGTGAGGCCTTTCAAGCTGAGCTTAGTAAAGAATCTACTGAAATCAGGAGAAGTTTATTGTCTTGATTTTCCATTATTTTTAACAGGGGAGAGTCTTGTTGCAACAGCTGGCCTGAGGATTAGATGCCACTAACTGTTGTTTTCCATTTTCATTTTGTTTAAGAGGGCAACGGCTTTGGGACTCATTCCAGTCATGAAACCAATTCAGGACCTGGATTTTGGACTGGATTAGGAGCAGGAGGCTTGCTAGGCTACTTGGCTGGCAGTAACAGGTAAAATATGCACGCTATCAGATTTTAAGTATTTAAGCTTTCAAGGGATTTGTCATATACTATGTTTACATTGTTTCTGAGCTTTGAGGCCTGTATTGTTCAAGCTATAAAATCCTATGTCTAGAACAATTTTGAAAAGCAATCTATGGCTCCAGCAGCAGATACATTTTAAGCATGTTTCTGGGCAAGAAGAATTGGGAGGGCTAAGGTACTTCATTCTGCTTTAGCTGATTAATCTGACCTGGCATGATGGCCTGCAAATTTAAAATGAGAATCTAAATATCCATCTACAGACTGCATAAAAACACAGATAATAATTGTGAGCGTAAAGCAGTCTGGATGGCAGCTGCTCTTCTGTGATAGTCAGCGTGGTCAGATTAAACAGCCTTCAGTCTACAGTCCTGTATATGGGAAATCCAGTGGCCCATGCATGGAAATCTGAGGGGTGTGGTTTTCCAAAGTGTTTGTAGGTCAGATGTAAGTTGTATTTTGGAAAAACAACACAAAGAGCATTCAAAAGCAGTTTCAGTGCTGGAGTAAACATCTGCTGGTCATATTTGCTAAACACTTGTAAATGTTGAATATACATTGTCAGATAAACAGTTTAAAGGGAGAAATCCTGCCACTTTAGGCATCACTAGAGAAAATATGTGGCTCCTGCAAGGAATCTTTAGAACCCAAGCAGTTTCTTTTATTTATCAAATAAGTGCATGTGTATCAACTCTAATCCTGTAGGAATGCAGTAATATTAGTGCATTAAATATAACCACATGTGACTTCTTATATTTTGAGAGTAAGATCATGTAGAGAGGAATGTGTTACAGCACCTTCCTCCACTGTAAAGGGTTTTTTTGGTAATGACTGAAGCCTTGTCAGGGTTGCCTGTTTATTAAGGAAGTAAAAACTTGGGCGTAAGATAATTTCTAAAGTGTTCAATGTGTGGTCTTGATCTCATAGAGTCAAATAAGGTGAAACTGAGACAGTGATGCAGCAGTAGAAGTTGTGTATGAATTCACTTTGAGTAGAGCTTTAGAGGGTGAAAGATCGTATCTTGGATTCAATGACTTTAAAGGACTTTTCCAACCAAAATGATTCTATGATTCTGTGATCTTGTTTTATTATATTAACCCCGCTAAGGATTCTTAAAAGGTATAATGTATCAAAGATTTTATTGACTTGATATTTCTTAAGTCTTAAATACATGACCCTTGTATTTAAGCATTGTATTTATGTATTATCTATGTACAGGTTGGTTCCTTGATTTCTGCATGCACACCCTATTTCAGTACCACCTCTTATTGTTCAAGATTAGAGGCCTAACTGAATATTTAAGTCTAAATACATGAACAAGCTTCCTGACTTGGGCTTCTTTTCTTTAAAGCAGACTTTGGTCAGCTTTTCTTTTTTTCACTCATTTGAAGTGATGTGGCTGAAGATGCTGGTGCTGATGCTGGTGTGAGGTAGCTATTTGTAAATTTCAACAACAGGAAATTCCATATCCACAGAAGCAAGTAATTTAAATCAGTGAGTCAAAGGTCATGATGTATCAGTCTTACTGATACAACCTTTTCAAAATAGTTAACAGAACAGAAGGAAGTTTTCTTTTGTCTTATGTGGCTGGGATGTAGGTGTTACCAAAACGCATTTAAGCTTCAGATGTCAGGTCTACTTCCTTGTCCAACAGAATCTAAGGTCAGAGTTTCAGAAAGAAAAAGTTCCTCGATTGCAATTTTTAGAGTTGCTTATCCTTTAGTTTCCTTCTGAAAGTCTACAGAGGTTATCATGGCAACACTGAATATCCTTGCTCTGAATGTGTTAATTGCATTAAATAGGGGGGCTTTTGGCTTTGAAACAACTGCGTGCTTACAGTTTTCCCTCAGATGCAGACCCCTTGTTTGGAATGGTGACTTCTTGATTTTTCATAAGGTCACTAATGAAGCCTTCCTTCTACTCTGTTTCTCATCAGAGCGCAGCCACGTTCCCCGTATTACGGTATGTGGACAGATCCCACAGCAGCACCTCCAAGGAATGGGCACTCAAGCAATTCCACACAAGATAGCAGTTCAGGAACAAGAACTGCTTCTGGTAAGGCAAAAGATCTTTTTACCTCCTGAAACTTGAGAGACTTTGAACTATCAAAAATACACAGGTGTTAGTTGAGGTTCAGCAAGCATTCTTTGTTTTATTTTACCAATCGGTACAGGTAGGCGTGTAACAATGTCCCTTATTTCCATTTCCTATGGAAGTAGGGCAGCATAGCGGCGCATCAGACTCCCTGAAGGTCTACAGTGGGCATGGTACCACCAGCACTGGGTTTGACTTCACCTGCAAGGTGCATTAGTTTAAGGCTTTCCCCTTTGGTGTGCACCACACATGCCCTTCTCTAGCAAACATGTGCAAACATGATTTCTTTGTAGAAAGCACGTTGTCTAATCTGCAAGAACAGAATCTTTTTCAGGCTAGTCAGCCCACAGTTGCTTGCTGCTCTGCTTTATGAGAATACATTTAACTCATCTTGCTTACCACCTTTAGCCTTATTAGGAAAGGCTGTGGTTGACGCTTTTTTTTTTCTTTGCAGGCTTTGGTGGCACAAAACGAAGATGAAATGCGTGACGTTATTACATCTGAGTGATTGAACTAAACCTTCCTGTGTGCTAGCACTTTTTTTATTAGTGGTAGACTTCAGAAGTGGATATGAGAAGAGGTGTGAAGGACTAGGCAAAAAAAATCCTCTCCCTGTGGAAATGTGGACCCTCACTCTTGTTTAGGGTATTACAGGTGCTGGAACATCTGCTATTTCACAACAGCAGCTTCTCAAAAGATTGAAAATAAACCCATCCAAGTTAAGAAGAATGATGTTACAGTGCCTATATATCTGTCTGTATTTGAGGGATTATGGCAATGTTAGCCTTACCAGATTTTCAAAGCAAGGGGTGTTGCCCTTTGAAACTACTTTTGTTTGTCTTTGTAAAATTCCTGTGAACATTACTGTAAGTGCAATCAGTTACTCAGGTGTTTGGGTTTTTCCTTAATGGGAAAGAGCAAAACCAGAGAGAGACATGCCAACATTAGGACAATGTTTGTATCTGTGCTGTGACTACTGGAGACAAAATTGGCATATTCAAGGACACTCTATGTTTTAGGGTTTATCCAGGTGGCTGTGCAAACCTGGAGGAGTTTGTGTATAAATTATGAAAAAAAAAACCAAACTCAAACCAAACTGACAACCTGAAATGAGACAAGATGGTCCTTCTCTAATTTGGACTGAGGTCATTTAAATTCAGGTAGCTACAGATGCTTCACACACACTGAGACTCCAGACTTTTTTTTTTTTTTGATGGTGGTGGATGGTAGAAGTGCTGTGAAAACTTCTGATGTGAATTGGCTTGTATCTCAGCCTCTGTCTGTTAAGCTAAATGGCCTGTCCAGAACACAGTAAACCAAAGCTGCTTATTGCAAAAGTGAAGGGAGCATTCTTAATCCAAAGCTGGTGGTTATCTCTAGAACGTAGTAGGCCTTGAGACTAAGCAAAGAAGGGAAATTGAATGTCTTACTGGATGTAAGCTTTCCCAAATGTACTTTTTAAAAACAAAGTGCTGTCAAAGAGTGGGAAGCAGAGAGGCCTTCCTGTGTTGTGTGGTGATATTTTGGGGCTCTGAAAAACGTCTCATAGTTCTTGTGTGATTGGCTGTGCCCTGGGAGAGACATCACTGAAAAAAAAAAAAAACCAGAGAAATTTCTCAGGATTGGGCAGGAGAAAGAGTGAAAAAGGGCTGCTTTACCTCCAGGTCTTCTCCAAAGGCCGTCCTAATGAGGCTTAGAAGTGTGTGTGCACAGCTCTTCTGGGCTGGCAGCAGTCTGAGAAGCCAGGCTTTCATTCTTGTGAAAATACTGTGTCTGGGAATTGATGAAAAACATTACAGCAAAAGCAAAGCGCTGTTGTGCTGATACAAGCTGCATCTCCACAAGGAGATTTGGCAGCTGTGGTTAGTCTAGGAAAGTGACATCAGCCTTACTCATCAAAAAGCAACTCTGTCCATCTATGAGTACAGAAATAATTGGCTCAGATGATAATACCGGAGTTTAATGTCTGGCTTAAGCAACAAAAATCCCATCGAAATCTTTAAGAAGTTGACATAAGCTACAAAAAAGTACTAGAGCTTGCGCTGAAAATGTGAAAATCTTGATAAAATTGGTAACTTGAGCACAAAATCACTGTGGTTTGCTGCTCAGAGCTGCTTGAGGACTCGGGGGGAAATAGTGTCATTAACAGCCTTCTCTATCAACCTAGAAAGCAGGGATATGTCAAAGACCTTATTGTTGGCCTATAAGAAAGTTTTAATTTTTCTGAGGAAAAGTATATGATAAATCTTTATCTTTTTGACTAAATATAGCAAAATAATGTATTTTAAATGTGGAGATTTAATTTAAATGTGGAGATTCAGGTTGAAACTTGTCAAGTCACTACTCTCTCTGCCAACTAATTGCATAACAATGAAACTGGAATTTTGCTAACTGGGTAGTTTGAAGCTGAAGCTTACTCTCAAATTGTAAGGTGTTATGAAATGGTTTAGACAAGGTTTTCATTTGTATTTATAGTTTCTGCATGAAATGTGTTTTGATGCATAAATCTGATGAATTACTATAGTGTCTGAATCTGTTTGTAGGATATTTTTGCCATTCCCTTTGATAAAGTAATGAAATAAGTGAATAAGGAATATTTCTGTCTTTAAAGCACTGTCTTGGGGCCTGCAGGAATGGCACTGTGTGTTTTTCAGGGTTGGCTGTGTCTCACCATCAGCCTCCAGGGTGGTGTAATAACATCCTTTACCCCAAAGACACAGAGCTCGTAAGCTGTATATTGTTTCAATAAAGTAAAACAGTGCTGGAAATAGAGTTATTCTGTAGATTGGATTTGCAATAACAAAATATTGAAGCCTGTAAAGAAATGAAGGATTTCTTGTAAATCAGGGTTTCTCATCTGAGTCTGCAGAGAAGCTCCATTATGTCGGTGAGTTCCCAATTTTACAAGGTGATTATTGGAACCTTTCGCAAGAAGTTACGATCGCTGCTGCTGGATTGAGCAGAACTCTGCCCTGGGACAGCAGCTGAGGGATCTGCTGCTTCTCCTGAGAATGTGTCCCTGCCGAACAGAGGCACAGCCTACAGAGAGAGACAGTTCAACTTCCTGGCAGTGGTAATGTCAGGTTAAACAGAGACCTGCAAACGCCCATGTCAAAGTTTCCTTCTGATATCAAAGATCGAGGCTGTTGGTGAGGCTCCTGAATGAAAAGAACTTGTGGAAGGCAGCTTAGAGCTCATAGCTGTGACACACCTTGAGCTTCCTTCCTGATCTGTAAGGTCCTCGTCTTTCTTCTGCTCCTGGACAGGGTTCTGGCAACATCTTCACGGCGACTTCGTAGTTGCAAGGCGTACGTAAATGCTTAGACTGTTAAATGCTGTTGCAGGGTAATTACAGTTCTGCTTGGCACCCGGGACTACTTCTGCTCATACTCTGACATGACTTACATCCTCACGCAAGGCTAAAGCTCATTACCAGGAACGAAACTCCCGGTTTTTACAGCTGACTTCCCCTGAAGCATGTGATGAGAGAAAAAAAAAAAAAAAAAAAAAAAAAGATGCAGAGAGATAAGCTTTTTTTCTCTATGCCACTCCGTCTTGTGACTCAGCTCCCAGGTCAGATGTTGGCTGCTCCTGCAGACTGTCGTGCTGTGCAGCTTGCTCTTCTCTCCGGGGTGCAAGGTGTGTGTTAGACTTACTGGCGAGGGGAGGTGCTATGTTGTTTTTTAAAAACAATAAAAACCTTCTGTGATCGTCACTTTACATCGCTAAATTCCAAAAGGGAGATGAAGCCAGGTGGCACGATTTCCAGCGCTAGGAGTTGGTTGTTGCACAGAGAAATTGCTGGAATAAAGCAGCAAGCAGTGCCGGCCTGCACAGCTCTCTGAAAGCTGAAAGTGCAGTATTTGTACTCGGGCTGTTGTGTTTTTCCCTGCTTAGTAAAGCAAATTTTTATCAGCTCTTAATATTTTCAGAGTGCCTACCAACCCGTTACTCTGGTACAGAAATAGTCCAGCTGCCTCCAAAGTAAAGTATATGGGCAAACCCACAAAAAATAAATTTTTTAAAAAAAAAAAGACCCTCTCGTGGAGATGCAGCCCGTACTGACAGACAGTGCTGTTGTCTCATGTGTGTAATGAAATGTATTTTCAGGTCCCTGCAGCTGATTCTCTTGCTTTCCCAATATGGTGTCCGGCTACAGTAGTTTTTGGTTTCAGGCCTCCCCTTTTGTATGACAGCTGTGTTTTGGTGGTGCTGATGAAAATAATCAGCAGATTCCTGGTTTGGCCTGTATTTCTTACCTCCCACTCTCTTCTATCTTACAGTCCCCTCTGCTCCTGCCGAGTGTCAATGGTTCTTCAGTGAGGAAGTGATGAGCACTTGCAAAAAAGTACGTTGAGGTGGGAGTGGCTGGAGTGGATTGAGGTGAAGTCAAGGGAGGAAGCTGTCAGGCGGCGAATTGACCTTCCCGGGCAGCACGTCTGTGAGAAGAACTTTTTTCAGCCTTCTGCCAGAGAAGGAGTTTGTCAAGGGTACGGTGTTGGCTGGAGCAGATGAAGAACCGGTGAACTGGCAGCATGGAGAAGACCTGAAAGCATCCTCTCCGTCCTACCTTAGGAATGAGGAGGGCCTTATACCAGTATAACCAAGAAGCTCAGCCACCCCACGGACGTGCCACTGCAAATCCTGTAGGTAGGTGCATGTTTAAAGCTATCAGACGTTTCTGGAAATGCCAGAGTGGAAGTGCCAGGCACAAGAAAGGGGACTTGGCCCTGCACCCGTGTTTCTCTCGTACTGCAGTATGAGTGTCTTGGAATGAACTGAGAAGGCCAGAAAGGGAAAGGGTAGCAAGTTTACACCTGCAGCAGCCACAGCCGGGCTTGCAGGTGGAGCCTTCGCCCAGTATGTCCTGTCTGGTCGCTCCTCTCGCGCAACAGCGGGAAATACCAGGCAGCTCCAATAGCATTGTACCAGGTTCATTTTGCTGGCCTTGAAAGTTTCATCCTGTATTCCTAAAGAAGTCCTCAGGGCAGCTATTGGTAATATGTATTGACACCTTTTGCTCTGAGGACTGTCTCAGCCGTAGCCCAATTCAGTTTTCTTTGGTGGAGACAAATCACTGTCTGCTTAAAGACCAGGTTCTCAGAGCTACCACCCAGGGAATTTTTGCTCATTTACTGGATTTGTCTTGACTTCCCTGCCACTGAGACTCCTGCACAGTCTTTGCTCTACAGCTGTGTTTGGATGTCCAGGATCCTCTGAGACATGGTCTTGAGACCATGGTCCCTGCTGGCCATCTTCTATAGGCCTCCTGTGCTCTTGTAATCAGCACGTGGGGTTGTATTTATTGAGGCAGCACTGGAATTACCAGCAATCCAAAATACCTTTTGCTGCTGCTGGATAATGGGAGTTACTCATCTCCCAGTCAACTCCTGTAGGTATTTTCTGGTCATTTAGCAGCTGTAAATGCATCATGTCTGCTTTGATGGGCAGAAAGCAACTGTGGTTGAGGGGAAAAAGGGAAAAAAAAAATGTCGAGGTGGGACAACTTTGCAGAGCTGACTTTCACACGGGAAATACTTTATCAGCATTCATTTTCCAGGAGGAGGAGTGCTACTACTTTATTATTGCTACTTTATTATTGAATAATACCACCATTGATTTCTGCACCACTCCAGCAAGAGTGGGAGACTAAGAACTGTAACAGGTTTAGTGTTCAATAAATACAGACCTGTTTGGGGCTCTTTGTAGCTTGATACACAGCTTGTAAAGAATTGGTAGCGGTAACAAGTGACATTAGATGGGTGCAGAAATTCACGTGGCTGCAGCTTTAGACAGAAACAAACTGATCTGTGCTGTTTCTGAAGCTGAGATTAAAACCAAGCTCAAAGTAGGCTGGAACAGCTCAGAAAGTTGTTCCCATCTTTGCTTTCGAGTCAAGGAGATCCTGCTCGGCACCAGCTGTCATGTGCTGCTGACACCTACTGTCAGCAGTGAAGTCCTGTTTTCCTTAGGTAGGCAAATCCCTCATCCTCCTCCGGACTATTAGCAAACCAGCCAGGCCCCCCGGGGTCACAGCCCAGTTTGATTTTCCCTCGGTGTGCTTGGCTGGTTAGCTCCTCGCGTTCTCCTTCCTAACAGGTGGAAGGATTTCTTTCTTTTTTTTTCACAAGGAGCTGGGGATTAGGCTGTAACAACGTGAATGCGTGTAGAGCTGAAACAGTGCAAACAAAAGTGATGAGAGGAAAATGAAACCACACTCAAATGGAGTAATCCAGTTTTACCCAAGATACTAACGCATTCCCCTTAGCTCAGCTGATGCAGCTGCTGAAGAGGAAACAGGGTTTGGACATTTGGGGGGGGTTTACATTGCAAAGCTGCTTTGGGCACAACTAAGAAAGAGAACTTTTTGCAGAAGCTGAGAGAGAAACACAACACGACCCATCTCCAACAACCTCAAACATCAGGAGAGCAAGGAGCCCCAGACAGGAACTTGTGAGGGTTTCTAGCCCGAACCTGCTACCGAGGCATCTGTTCCTCTCCAGCTTTTGTTTGCTCAAGCACCTGAGAGGCCCCGTGGAGTGGAGTGCTACCACTTCGCCTCAGCTTGGCGGAGCTCCAAGCAGAGAGGCTGTGGGTGAGGGAAAGCTGTATTTGATGACCTTTGCACAGCACGTCAGGAGAGGCTCAGAAAGACAGCTGAGCTACAGGAATGTTTCATGCCCTGGAATGACAAATGAAGCAAGGGCGAGGAATGGTCAGCAGCGGAGATCTTTGAAAAATAACGTGGGATGCTCTGGCCTCAGCCAGAGGACATACTGGAGGGTAGCCTTGTGCTCTGCGCACGCTGAAGGAGCTGCAACCCCCAGGCTGCAGGTGGCTTATGAGGACACCATATGCATTCAGCTGCCAGGTCAGGCCAGCTCTGCCGTTCTTTTCTTCTCCTCCCAAATGTATGGCCTAACCATACATTTCACAATCTTGCCAGCTCGGAGATACACGCACCTCAAAATCCAGGCCCTCTGGTTTACGAAACTCCTTACCACAGCCCGCTGTGAAGGCCAAAACCAAAGATGAGATGGAAAGGGTTGGGCAATTTCTCAGGAAAGTAAACACGTCAGCGACTGAGCCGTTATGTGACTTCCGGCTCAAAAATCCCTAGATCTTGAATTCCAGAAGCAGAAGGTGTTAATGGCCCCCACCAGTCAGGGTACTGCGGTAGAGGGAGCCTTTCTCCAAGGCAGTATGACAGCTTTTACATCCTTATCTACAAGAACTCTCCTGGCACAGCCTCCAGTACAGCCAGGTGAGGCTAACTGCTAGCTGAAACGTGCTTTTCCCAGCACGGTTTACCAAAATTCTGCAAACAGCACACCTGCAATTGCACTGGAGCTTTTGCTGGTGTAGGTGGAAGGAGAGAAGAGCACAGATATTTTGCATTCCTGTTCCAATATGTATTCTTGGCAGAAAACTTAAATGCAGACCAAACTTAATAATAAATTTGGAAAAGTTGGAATAGCATGTCGGATTAAGCGGATGATTTGGATGAGAAGTTACCCTTACTGCATTCAGACACCTTCACACTTTGCAGCCAAGGCTGCTAGACAAGCGTTAATTTTTCAAAGTGCCACAGGAGGGCAGGTAACATTACCACCTCTCTTCCTGGACAGTTTGTGCACGAAACATTAATGTTAAGATTTTGAGGATGAAATAAAACCCACATTCTTTCATCTCAGTAAGCGGCCTGATTTTCTGCGGAAATCAGGAGAAAAGGCATGGTCAGCATTTTGGACAGCTATGCCATTTTTACTGGACACCTTAAATAAACAAGAAGCTGATTATTACGTACTTCATTTGCATTTTAAGAGATGGTACTGTAGTCCGTGCTATATTACAGCAATCACATGACATCTAGATCTACAGAATAGATCTCATGGATCATAACAAAAAAAAATCTCAGTGCACTACTCTGCGTTTCCACCTGAGACAGGGATGTTGCAGGAGCTTCTTCTAGCCACAGCAGTCTGCTTCTACAAGCAAGGTGAGAAGGATAGGGAGAAGAAATATCTTTTGTTAACATGAAACAGAGCTTGAATTTTGCTTTTTCTTCATTATCTTTCTTCAGCAAGCTTTTTTGGCTTATTTTTCCCCTCACAGCTTACCTCGGTGCCTCTTAAGCTACACCGAGCCCAGATGACCACTGCATCTGTCCCAGAGGAGGTCTCTGAGCAGGCTGGCTGGCAAGGGGAGAGTTAACAGGACTGGCATGATTTTCCTATCCTACAGTAAGGCCTCAGGGCCCCAGCCCCAACTGGGAGGGGAAACCGATGGGACTGGGCACTGCATCTCACCCCAGTAAGTCCCCATCCCTCCGGGGCCCCCCAGAGAAAAAGCTGGGGCAGGGATCACCCTGCAGGGATGGGTGGGATGCGGTTATTCCGGTTCCTTTCTTACCTTGCGGGCAGAATTTCAGTTAGTCCAAGATGAGCTGCAGAGATACCAGAAAGAAAGAGTAAAAAGGGACACATTCGTGAGTGGGGTTTGAGACTGAACTGCCCATCTCCGTCAATCGGGCGAAGGGGCAGCTGTTCCTCAGAACTATTAGTGTCAGGCTTTTTTTTTCTTTTTTCTGGCTTCTAATTGAAGGGGAAAAAAAAGACAATAGAAAAGACATTTTCTCTGCACAGAGCATTGAATTTCCCATATTTAAAAGAAAAGTTAGGCCTCGCGTAAATCTGGGCTTTTGCCAGCATTGTACTGGCGTGGCTGCACCAGGGGAACCTCTCTTGAAACTGTGCTGCAACCCCACAGCTTGCCCTGGGAATGGAAAGGCAAAAACCACCCTCGGGGGCTTTGTCCAGCCGGTAACTGGGTGTCCTGCCCTGTGCAGCTTTCCCAGCACTGAAAACCACAGCATCACCGAGAGCTAGAACTTTGGAAAAGCCTGTAGAACTCCAGGGAAGCGGGCAGAGAGCGTGCTTGGGAAAGTGCTCATGCACTTCACTGACTCTTAGGGATTATTTCAGGCTGGTGAAACGATGTTTCTGTTGACTGAGCAATTACTGGAGGCGAAGTGGAAAGGACACATAGTTTATATGTTTATTTAGGCTATGTTTTCAATTTTTTCCCCGGGTATGCTTGTGCTGGTGCAAACAGCAAAGGCTGGAGAGCTGGACTGGAGTGAAGAGTGACTTGATACAATGAGATTGCGTCCTCACGTCTTCTGGAAAAAACAAACCTGTGCACTGAAGCAAGTAGCAAAGATGTTTTTACTACATCTCTACATCTAATGCCGCATGTATTTCAGTCTTACAGCACGATTTAGGGTAAACTCCTCTCACCACTGTCCAACCCCACCTCTTTTGTCCCTTGGTACTGGAAAGGTACAGCTCTTCCAGAGTCTCAAACTCAGGGTTAAATATTGCCTGGTTGTCAGAGGGTGAGCTTGTGCTGCAGCAGGTGGGAGAGCAGGCAGTGGCTCCTGTGCTGGGGAAGAGGCAGCAACAACTCGGTGGCAGAGGGAATGGGGGAAGAAAGTGCTCGATCAAATACGGGATGAACGTGCCCGATGGGTTTAGCTGAGTAACGCTTCCGAGACAGCGGGCACAGGGATGACTGGGGAGAAGCAGGAGTGAGGGGGTGGTGGGTTAAACCCAGAGGTGTTCAGGAAAGTTAGGCAGAATTTCTGAACCTGAGGTGAATAAACCAGACTCCTCCCAGCAGGAGAGCAGATGTGCAGCGTGGAGTTCGACCTACTGGGAACGAAAGGGAAACCAAGGTAGAGGACCCATGGTGAGTTCAGCCCCACTGCACAACCACATATTCTTTCTGAAGAGGGCCTTTCTCCTCCCTTATTCTTCCTCTTACCCAGTAATTGCCAATTACGTCTCTCTCCCCCCCACATAATCCTTGTCAACTAGCCAGTTGCAAAGAGCAGAGGGCTCTTGCTTCAAAAGCAACTGATCCCCCAGAGAACTGTTGTCAAACACCAGGCACCATTCCCTACCCTGCTATCATCCAAGACAGAAGATGTACTGCTCCAAATCCAGTTACACCATTGCAAACTCCTCTCCTGCCTTGAAGAAAGGCTTTTAAAAACTTTTTTTTATGTGTTCCCTGCCGCTGCATCTCTGTTTAGGCTGTGGCACCGTAATTCCAAGGACAACGATGCCCTCCCCTCCAAACAGTTACTTGGGCAACTTTTTATTTCTCTGGTTTAGAAGCCGGGAATGGCTGCAGAGAATGAGGAGCTGTGTGCCCAGCCCCGACACCGGGCTACGGGGCTTCCAGCTGCAAGCTCGAGAGCAGGTTCTCCACAGCACGCTGTGCCCTCCCTTCAGTGCCCTGAAATCGTTTGGAAACCCAGCCGCGGAAACGGGAGCTGTGTAAAGTCTGGTGGCACGAAATTAACCACGCAGAGCGTCTTGAAACGGACGGGGCGTGAGAGGATGTGTTTGTGTCAGGTTCGTGCTTTGAGTCAGGTGGCTGTGGTGGGTTATCTCTGGCAGTGGCAGCCGGAACGCTGGATTTACTGCTTGGTAAAATCACAGCCACAGCAGTCAATAACAGGCGTACGTTAGGAGACCAAAGACTATGTAAAAGCTTGTAAAAATAGGTAGAATTTTTGAGCCTGGTGGCTTGTAGAGAAATGCCCTGTGAGCAGAAAAATGACTTCCATTAAGTACGTATCTGAAGAGTCTTTTCCTTATTTGAGCATGATATTATGTACTGTACGAAGTTACGGCCCCTCACAGCACCCACTGCTACCCGAGCTGGTCACAAAACTGTAACAAAAGCAAGCTGTTCCATGTAGTTTTCTGCAAGAGTTAAGAACGAGTAGCCGAGTCTGGGTAACCGTCTGTAAACTGACATTCCCACACACTGCCCCTGCATTACATTCATTTTTAGGCAGAAGAGCTAATGTGGCATTTCCACTGACCCTTTGAGGTGGGATAAGCTGGCACCGCTGGCCAAAGAGGAGCTTTTTGGAGAGGTTGTTTGAGCAGGAACTGATCCTGTTCACCACACAGATGCAGCGACCTTCATGTTGGAAGGAGGGAGGAGATGCCATGGTGGAATGGCTACAAATCGGAGAATTTTACTGACTATTCGAAAAAAAGTAATGTATTCAGTTCATGCCATCAAGAGGCTTGCATATCCTGAAAGCTTTTCAAAAGGATTAAAACCAGAATTTTTGAAATGCAAGTGATGCTGTAGAGGGCTTGAAATTTTGGCCCTATCTGACCTTCAAACAGAGATTTGTTATAAGGAGCAAATTGCACAAACCAAAACAAATGGAGACCTTTTTTTAATCCCGGCAGCAATGCTTTTTCTCCTCTAGCACCAAAAGAGAGTCCTCTCAGAGCACAATACTGCAAAGCCCATATATCCTGTGATGCTCTGAATAGCTTTTTAGAAGTTCATTAAAGCCCACATTGTATTTTAAAAGCAAGTGCTTGCAGGGTCTATTTTCCTGTCAGTGGAGCTATTAATATATGTTTTCTAGAACAGTGGAACCATAAACACATTTTTAGAACATTAATGTAGACAGTTACAGCAAATTGGCGTGCTTGCAGAGTACAAAAGTTGAGAAATCTGGTCAGACTGGTTTCTGAAAAGCAAAAGGGATCTGTGTTGAAGTGATAAACACTAAAATGCTATTAAGATAACATTAATAGTGGTGCTTTCAGACAAGCCTAAGCAATTTGGTCACTCAAAAAAAAAAACCCAACAAAACCAAACCAAAACCCAAATCAAGGAGGAAAACCAGACAGTGAAAAAAACCCCACCCTTCCAGGGAATGAACCTTAAAGGGCACTTATGTCAAATCCAATTGTGAAATTATACACACAGGAAAGAACCTAAGTTCCCATAGGAACCTCGAGTCATCTAAAATGCTTTAACAGTTATAAATGCAGCGCCTTTATTTTCATAACAGATGGATGTTAATATTGAAGTATGCTTTCTATTACAAACCCACTTTCAGCTCCCTGCTCCCCGGCTGATCCAGAATGCAAACAATCCATCTTAGCATTAACTTCAAGTTTCTTGTTTTGGCAGAAGTTTTTATTTACTATTGCATATTTTTTTTGCAGGCATTACAGGCTTTGATGTGGATCATTTCTTTCAGGATATATATTCACATTCAAGCTGCTCGAAAGCATCCTGACCACAAAATAATTACTGTAGCCACTTCCGTGTGCTGCTAAGATTTCTTGGGGTGCACATGTGGGATTTTTTGGAAAGCACTGGAGAACTAACAGCACTTGACTGCTGGCTGGCTAAGGAGTGGTGTAACTTGAGTTTTAACCTATATATCTGATGGGGCAGCCACTAGAGTTAAGGGGGTTAGTGAATGGCTCAGGCTTGACTTAGGGGCAATGTTCAACTTCCAGCTCAAAGGAGCTTTTCACCAGGGAACACGTCTTTTGTGTTGGGCTGGGATAAGGAGAGCATTGAGCAAAGAGCCGCCTGAGAATAAGGCAAGTTCTTCAGGAAGAGAGGTAGGCAACAGTGATGTGAAAACCATTTACAGAAGCCAGACTAGAAGTTGGGTTAGATTTTTGGGGGCCAGTTGCATCCGTATCTTTTGGAAAGGCAAAACTCCAATGTGAGCCTGGCCTCCCATGTGCTCAGGTTTCTCTGCCTGAAGAGCAGCTCGGAGCTGCAGCCTGTGCCAATAGCAAAGCACAGCTGTGTTCCAGGCATCCCACTCCAAAACAGGGGAAATTAACCTCAGAGCAGGAGAAAAAACACATGGGGGTTGCAAAAGCATGATGCTTTGGCAAGGGACCCAAGGTTAGGAATCTCTTTTAAATAAGTCCATAGCATAACACATATCAATCCATATATATATATATATAAATATATAAATATGCAATGTAACGTACCTTTATTGTGGAGCTCCTCTTCTGGAACATATGGGAGTTCATATGGGGGATGGAGAAGGGAGCTTGCCCTTAGGAACCAAAAATATGTAAGAAGAAGTAGGGTCAGTTAGGAAGATTTGCAAGCGTAGTTGGCATTTCTGTAACTGCTAATGAACGAGTCCTTAAAAAAAGAAAGTCTTCTAGAAATGTAAATTGTGAAAGGTGTTTAAAAATTTGCCTAAAGAGGTGGGAAACATGAAAACTCCCTTAAAATGACTCAGAAAATGAAGCCTTATTGAAAAAAAAAAAAGTTAGGTTTGTAGGTTATTTATGCATGTTGCTAAGTTTTACTCAGAAGCTTTCTGAAAGCTAGAAGTGCAATGTCACCATTGAAAAAGCACTGAAGTGGTGCAACAGTCCACTTTAATACTTTCCTGAAAAAAAAAACAACAAGTAAAACCTCCAGCATAAACCCCAAATTACCACAGGTCTTCATCAGACACTGAAAAAAAAGATCATAGAATCATTGAATGGTTTGGGTTGGAAAGGACCTTAAAGATCATCGAGTTCCAAACCCCTGCCATGGACAGGGACATCAGGTTGCTCAAAGCCCCATCCAGCCTGGCCTTGAACACTTTCCAGGGATCGGGCCTCGAACAACTTTTCTGGGCAACCTGTTCCAGTGTCTCACCACCCTCACCGTAAAGAATTTCTTCTTAATATCTAATCTAAACCTACCTTCTTTCAGTTAAAACCGTTTCCCCTCATCCTATCGCTCCACCGCCTGATAGAGTCCCTCCCCATCTTTCCTGTAGGCCCCCTTTAGGTATCGGAAGGGGCTCTAAGGTCTCACTGGAGCCTTGTCTTCTCCAGGCTGAACCACCCCAATCCTCTGAAGGAGTCACTGAGCTGTGGCCTGCATCCCACTACCCAGTACTCCAGCACCTATATTATTTGATTAAATTAAATACCGTGCAATTTAAATACCGTGCAATTTCTTTGTAGCCCAACACCCCTACCTCGCTTTAACGCCATCAGGGGACTGGTTCGATCAGAGCCTCTACTGACCACAGTCAGAAAAAAACCCACAACTTTCAAAACCCAGGGAAGGAAACTCCATCTGAAACCCCTCAGCCATCTGGGGTAGAAGCTTCAAAATGTTCCACGACTTGAAACGCGGCCCGGGAGCATCAGCACCAGCTGGGCTCAGCTGAGCTGAAACTCCTGTTGGGATGCAGACAAAAGAGGAACGGATCAGGGATGCTCGTTAGACACCCCATTTAAATATCCGACAGAATATGTTTACAACGATTCCTGATGTAGTTTGAATTCTCCAGAAGAAAAAAAAAAACATTTGCTTTTCCCCGGGTTTGGGGAGAAGTTTTGGCTTTGCTTTGATGTCGGCCTGGTGAAAGAAGCAGAGGGTTTTTTTGAAGCCTCCCGGTGACGTCGGCTCATTAGGTCAGCTCCCGCTCAACAGTCTGCGACTCACAGATTGGCTCCACCTGAAGAATTTCAGGCCCAGGGTGACTCTTCAGATATCGACGTCGAGCGCCCAAGAGCAGAAAGAACAGCTAGGAAGAGTTTGGGTTCCTCACGTAGGATGGGAATTCATGGCCGACCCGGTCAGGACCAGCCACTGCTCCTGGGCTCCCGGTTGTAGGGACCTGCCCCAGCGAGGGACCGCAGCCGGGCTCTGCAACAGCAACCGGTTGGGGGGTTTTTCCCCTAGTTTTGGGGTGGCTGAGGGAACTGGGGTCGTTCAGCCTGGAGAAGAGGAGGCTGAAGGGAGGCCTTATCGCTCTCTACAACTACCTGAAAGGAGGGTGTAGCGGGGTGGGGTGCGGTCTCTTCTCCCAATTAACAGGACAAGAGGAAACGGCCTCAAGTTGTGCCAGGGGAGGTTTAAATGGGATATTAGGAAAAGGTTATCGGCTCAAGGGGCTGTCAAGCACCGGAGCAGGCTGCAGGGAAGCGGTGGAGTCCCCATCCCTGTGGGTATTTGGAAGGTGGGTAGGTGTGGTGCTGGGGGACAGGGTTTAGCGGTAACCTGGCAGTGCTGGGCTGATGCCTGGACATGATGACCTTAAAGGTCTTTTCCAACCCCAACAATCCCGTGATTCTATCAGGAGGCATCACCGCCTCACGGGAAACCTCACCCGGTTGCGGACGGGACTGACAGAGGGAGAACTCTTTCTCCGTTCCCTGCGGGGTGGTGCGTGGCCGTTCTTAGTCGGTGGAGCGATTTGCCTGGTTAATTCCGGTAACGGGCGAGACTCTGGCATGCTAACTAGTTGCGCCGAGCGGTCGGCGTCCGACTTGTTAGAGGGACGAGCGGCGTTCGGCCACCCGAGAGGGAGCCCCAGCGGATCCGGGATGCCCTTAGATGTGCGGGGCCGCACCCGCGACTGGCTCGGCTTGTGCCCACCCTCCGCCGGCAGCCGCGGGGCACCCGTCGAACCCCATTGGTGATGGGGGTGGGGGATTGCCGTTCCCCCCCGTCAAACGAAAAAAATCCCCAGAATTCACAGTTTGGGGTCCTCGGGGGG
>JAHREE010000245.1:21259732-21286667 GCA_033628505.1 Tringa tobata
GGGAGCGGGCAGCGCCGCGGCCCGGCCCAGGCACTGCGGGACCTCGGACCCCCTGTCGGTGCCCCCCCTCTGTCCAGCCGCCTCACTGGGGAACCCTGCACCCCATGTCGCTCTTTGGGAAGGGGGCTGGAACCCCCCCTGGCCGCACCCCGAGGTCTCTGGTAGCGGGGAGTCCTCTCGCCCCAGTTCTGCCTCCCGAAGGGGCTCGATCCTCTGGGGGGCTGCTTGGACAGCAGGAGGCGGCTGTTCAGCAATTTGGGTGCTCACAGGTGTTCCTCTTCTGTCCCGACAGAGTCACTGCCATGGCAACCCAAGTGCTGGGACAGTCCGGTGGGAACGGCCTCTTCCCTGGCAGTGCCAATATCGGCATGGCGTTGTCCAACGACATGTATGACTTGCACGACCTTTCTAAAGCGGAGCTGGCAGCTCCTCAGCTCATTATGTTGGCCAATGTGGCCTTGACAGGAGAAGTTAATGGCAACTGCTGCGATTACCTGGTTGGAGAAGAGAGGCAAATGGCAGAACTGAAAACGGTGGGGGACAGCAACTTCTCAGACAGCGATGGAGAGGGCATGGAAGATACCCAGGCTGCAGAGAGTGACCGCGAGGCACCTGAAAACGTGGAATTAAGCCCTCTTGAAGTTCCTAGCGCGGAAACCCAAGGTGCAGCTGCTTGCCCCCCTCCTAAGACTCCCAGCGTGGACAAAGATGTCTCATTGGAAGCACCGGGTACTCCAGAAAGCACAGAGGACAAGTGTAAGAGCTTGAAGAGCAAGCCGTTCCGTTGTAAGCCTTGCCAGTATGAGGCAGAGTCTGAAGAGGAGTTTGTGCATCATATCAGGGTTCACAGTGCTAAGAAATTCTTTGTGGAAGAAAATGCAGAAAAGCAAGCCCAGGTGAAGGAGTCTGATTCTTGCACCGCAGAAGAGGTGGATTTCTCTAAGGGCCCAATCCGTTGTGATCGTTGTGGCTATAACACTAACAGATATGATCACTATCTGGCTCACTTGAAGCACCACAACAAAGCAGGGGAAAATGAGAGAGTCTACAAGTGTACCATATGCACTTATACTACTGTCAGTGAATATCACTGGAAGAAACATCTAAGAAATCATTTTCCCAGAAAAGTGTATACCTGCTCGCAATGCTCCTATTTTTCAGACAGGAAGAACAATTATATTCAACATATTCGAACTCACACAGGTAAGTCTTTCATCTTTTTTTCATTTAAGCGTGGTAAGAGTACTGGGAAACCGTGATGAATGAAGCAAGCCCAGAGTCTGCTATTTGCAAAGCTCGTCCTACCCTGATAGAGCTGTGTGCTCTCACCTCAGTGCTACCAGGTTGTAGCTTCATGGAAGTGTGGATTTGGTTGGGGTTCCAGTCTACAGTCCTAAAGGACTGAGAAAGTCCCAATGTCAGGGGTCCAATAGGAGACAAAAGAGCATCCTGTTTAGTAATTTTAAGCTAATTTTTTGAAGAGTGCAGGGCAAAGTGTGCCTGTGATGATTGTCAGGGAAGGGTGCCTAAATCCCATAGGTAATTTTGAAAATGGTACGTTCAGACTGAGCTGAAACTTGACTAAGTAATTACGGAGAAAAGCGAGGTGATATACACATGCAAAGGAGCCCTCCAGCATCTACCAAGTCAGAATAAGAGTTGAGTAGTGTTCACAGAATCACAGAATGATATGGGACTGGAAGGGACCTCTGGAGATCATCTAGTCCAAAGCCCCCTGCCAAAGCAGGTCCACCTAGAGCAGGCTGCACAGGAACATGTCCAAGCAGGTTTTCAGTGTCTCCAGAAAAGGAGACTCCACCACCTCCCTGGGCAGCCTGTTCCAGTGCTCTGCCACCCTCAAAGTAAAGAAGTTCCTCCTCATGTTTAGATGAAACTTCCTGTGTTCCAGTTTGTGATTGTTATCTCTTGTCCTGTCACTGGGCACTACTGAAGAAAGACTGGCCCCATTCTCTTGACACCCACCCTTTAAGTATTCATTCCTAGGGGGTGAATTCCTCTTAATGTATAGGGCCCTCATCTTTTCTAAGGTCTGCAGCAGCCAGAAGTAGCCACATACTCCTCTTGGCCTATAGGAAGCCCTTGAGGGAATCTCTGGCCTGATTTCCTGTCTTCTCCTAAGGTTGGTGTTTGTAATCTCAAGGAAAAGAGATTGTGAGGCCCCTTTCTACTCTGGTTTATATCAAGTGGAATCGGAGGACTTTCGGTGTCGCTGCCATCCTGGGAGCTGGGGCTGCAGGTGGTTTAGGAAACACCTTGCTTTGTACCAGAGCCTCGCCAGCCTCTCCCATGGGGAGTCCTGAAGCGGTCCCAAACCGGAGGCTCCCAAGGCCAAAACCAGCAAGGTGCCTCACCTCTTTAGGCAGGGAGGTACAGTTGCTTTGCCTCCTGATCCCTTTTGTGGAAGCAGAAGGGCAGTTCAGAGCTTCCCTGCAGCTTCTCAGCAGCTTTTTATTTCCCCCTTGTCAGCGCTTTCTGAGGAGAGGGCAGGTTTGCTAACCATCTTCTACTGTGCTGGCCTGACTCGGTTCCCCTTTATTGTAGGCTACTCCGGCTGGGCAAAACGCTGGGGAATTTCTCCTTTGAAGTCATGTTTTGTCACAGCAGTGACAGGAATGGTTTGGAGGCTTCAGTGCAGTTGTCTGCAGCTGTCTGGACGGGGAGGGCTGGGCTTGAGCTCAAGTGTGCACAAGTTTGTGTGCTCCTCAGCAGGCTTTAGGATCTGCTTTGGCTGGCTTAGGAGGGTCTGCTGGGATTTTTAGTGCTTTTTAAAGATATACTCTTCTCCTAACAATAGCCACGTGCTGTTGTTGTTTAGAGAATACCATCAGTTTAAAAATCAATCCTGTCTAAATATTTTTTTTTCCCCAAACATGTAAACAAAGATTATTGTGAGAGGTGGTAGGAAAATGGCGTGGTTTATACTTCAGTTTGTTTTCTCTGTGTGCATCGGGGGAGGTAACAGGGAAGAGACCAGGTAAAAATGGCAAAATAATAGGAAAAAAATGAAATAAATCATTTGGGGAACTCATGGCCAAATGTGAGCACGTGCTGTGGTGCCTGTCTGTTTTACATTTGTCTTGACTTAAAATTCATCCCTGCTTGTGTTCATACATGACATGAGGTCCCCGCTCTGATCTCTGAAAGCTCTTGTTGAGTTTTGCAGGAGGTAACCATGAAAGCGTGTTGGCCGAGGAAGCGCTCTGTTTCTGCTGCATTCGACCAATTTACCAGTGAACTGTATCAAAATTTAAAAAATCAAGCATGTTAAACTGTGTAGGGTATTGTCCAGTTCCTCTTTTCTCCTTTAAAAATAGTGGCGCAATCAAGGTTTCTGACTCTTAGGTTTGCCATGTCTTTTCATTATTTTAATTAAGCTGATATGAATGATTATGACTTCAGGATTTTTTAGTCCACCCAGGTAGTTGTTTCATTGCTAGCTTTTACCTTAAACTTAAGATTTTTTTTCAGCCAGTTCTCACTTGGTAAAAATCATTCAGATCTGGTAGTAGAACCATTTAGGAATGTGTCTTGTTTCCAGTAACACTGATTTTGTGGGGGAGAGTGTTAAATCTACAGGAAGAGAATTAGAAGAATGAAAAAGCTGCAGGCAGGTGTATTTATACACCAGGCTAAATGTTTCTGTTGGTATTAATGTGTAATCAATTGCCTTAAAAAACACAAACAAAAAATCTCCCCCAAGAAATAAACAACCCACCCCCTAAAAAACAAACAAACAAAACAGAAAAAATGCCCACAGATATTTTATAGTCAAAAGTGTTTGCAGACTGTTAACATAACAGCACTGAATTTAATAAAATCTCTCCGAATAAATGCTAAAATATCTTTAGATTATAGTTTTAATTTAAAACATTCAGTAAAATATTTGTTGAAAAAGGATGAGAGGGACACACATACATACTGCGTTTTCTTCCTATTTTATGGGTTCAGTATATTAAGAGGAAAGTTGCAATTGTTTGTTTCTTTAGTTTGCTGAGGTTAGTTTTTTGGATAGGTTAATATAGGTTAATAATAGGTTAATTAGTTTTTGGATAGATAACTTTTTTCTCTCTCCTATTTTTTGTACTTCACCTGATATATATTTTTTTTTTTCTGTGTGGGAAAATGCCTCCTTGCAGATAATTGGATTCTCTGAGCCATCCAGCTTTCTGAAGCACTGGCTCTGTACAGAGCGCAGTTTTCACAGGATCAAACGTGCTGCTGCTGCTGCTGCTGGAGAAAGGCCATCTCAGTTTTCTCTCTGTCCCGGGACTGGTTGATTCAGCTCACTAAAATGGCAGTAAAATATTATTTTCCTCTTCCCCAGGTTGGTTTTCTGCAGGTTAGTGAGCTGAATCGACTTCCTAAGGGCACATAAAAATGCCAGAGCACACGGCCGGGCGCAGGGAAGGGGGCTGCCTGCTGGGACCTTGTGTGGTGGGAGAAATACTGATCCTGAGCATGACTGGGGAGAGCGGGAAGGCAGGCAGAGGTTATCCACTTGCCTATTGCTTGTGTCCATGTTGGAAAGCCAGGTGTCCATGAACCCCCACTGTACTGGAAGATAACCTTGCAGCTTATGACAGTGCTCCTGTGGCAGGGTGCTGACACATATGGGGGACCTCTGACAGAGGGATGGTTTAAGGACCCTGCAGGTGGTCCTCAGCTTGTCAGCTGGGAGA
This sequence comes from Tringa tobata, assembly GCA_033628505.1. Taxonomy (NCBI): domain Eukaryota; kingdom Metazoa; phylum Chordata; class Aves; order Charadriiformes; family Scolopacidae; genus Tringa; species Tringa tobata. Next base: position 21,264,433 of record JAHREE010000245.1, read on the forward strand.
GCTACATCTGTAGGAGCCCCTCTGCTGCCCGGCAGGGGGGAGATGGGAGGTGTTCAGGCCCTTCCCTTCCTTTGCTGGTGGGGCAGAAAGGAACCATTGTGTCAGGGACAGATCAACCTGGATTCGTTTGTGTTCATTAGGCGTGTTAGACCAAGTTTTGACTTGATTTATCCCATCAACTATCCACACTGCTGATCCTGGAACAGTACTACCTGCAAGACAGTGCAGTATTGTTCTCATTTTTTTCCATTTTACTTGTTAGAAGCAATTTCCAGAAAACAAATGAAAATCGTCTGCAGGGCTATATAGATAAGACATCTACCTCAGGTAGCCCCAGTGTTTAGTCTCTAACTTTGGGCTGTCTTTTTTTAAATTATTTTATTTTGCTTGTCACCGGACGTCTTTCTTGCTTGCCAGTGTTTTGAAAGTTTCATGGAAGCAGTTTAGTTTCAAGCAGATAGAACTTCTAATAGCATTATAAAAAAAAAACTTTATAAAGAGGTGATCTTAAACTCATTCACAGATGTCAGTCTGCCTGTTCATTTACATAGAGTTAAATGCCTGCTTAAGCTTTTGCTAGTTTGGGGTTTATTCTTTAAGTGTCTTGTGGAGAGGGTTCTTTTTGATGGCTTGTTTGCATATAATGAGTCTGTAAAATTACAATAAAAATCCTTTGGGGGATAAATAGCATTTTATAAAACAGCCCTTACAGTGTAGCCCGGCTTTTAATTCTCAAGTGGCAATAGCACATTTTAAACTAGTTGTGTTCATGATACTTTAAACCTAGTATGTTTTGTTGCTGTACCCTATATAAAACACCTAGAAGAACGCCTTTTCCACATTCGTAATGTTGTAGGTGACTTTAAATATATGAAATTTCAGGTAATGGGAAGAAGACATGACTGAAAATTCCAGGAGCTTTGGCCACATTTTCAGATTGTAAGGAGTCATTTAAAAACAAAACCATTTCTTTATAACAAAAGGCCTACCCCTCCCTTGTACATGACTTAATCTTATTGTGTGTATTGCACCAATCTCCTACCTTGCTTTAACTGGAATGGGGGGTATGGCTGTTAGGGTGAATTTACCTTTAAACTGCTGATCTAATCAAGAAGTCTAATCAAGATAGTCTAAATGTTTGTTAGGTGGAAGAAATGTGGTTTAGTCTGCATTACAAAGACCGCTTCTACGGCTATTTTGGCAAAGGCCTGCACCAGAGCCTCTCTTCACATAGTGGCAGGTGAAGGTCTTTGCTGCTGAAGATAGAGCTGTGCCTCCGAAAGTGAAAAAATAGCCTGTGTGCAGGGCTTTTGCTGACGTCCAGGTTCTCAGTGACTTGGGAGGGCATGTTGGGTGTGTGCTTCAGCTGATGTAGCAAAATGCAAAACGTAATGTTGACGACTTGAATAAATACTACAATCAAATAACTTACTTGTCTCTTCCCAACTTCACCCCCCTCTGTAGTGGAGACACGGCAGCCTAGATCTTTCAGCTCTGCTGAAACAGCCCTGGTGCTTATCTGGACCTGCCTAACAGACATTAATTCTAAAACTAACTGCCTTTATTTGGGGCTTGTCTTCACATGAAAAGGATTTTCAAGTAGCATTGTACTGATAGCTACACAAGCTAACTGTCCCTTGTGGAGACCTAATTTATGACAGATTAGTTTCCATTAGTTCTCCAGAAAACAATAACTCCGCAGGCAGAGAGATTTGAACCTTCAAAACAAATGTTGGTGCTACACTTGAGCTTTTGCTAGCAGTGTGGTTTCACTGAGCCAGGGTATCATACTTTTCCATGCTCCAAGCTAGTTTCATGCTGCCAATAAAACTTTGGAACTAGAGACCCAGTCTCTATCAGCGCCTGTGGTCTGGCAAATGCAGGTCCGAGCTAAATGGATGGTTGTTCCCCATCTTAATCCAAATTAAACATGGAGGTTTCAGGTAAGGTGTTAAGTGAAGCAAGAACATACCCGGTTTCTTACAGGGTCTGTCTCTTCTGTGCATCTTGTGGGTGCTGGGAGAAAACGCTGTGGGAAAGTTGGCTCTGGTGTCTTTGGGCTTCCTAAAGGTGGCTGTCATCTTTTTGCCTGAGGATACTGTCTGACCCCAGATGGACGTGAGGATGTGTCTCTTTTTTTATTCTGCCCCTTCAACACTTGCGTTCATAAGGCATGACAAGTTGCAGTGATCCAGCTCAGGTATATGCTTCTCACTGTGTTCCTTTGCTGAGAGATAACGTGCCCTCAAATACAGCTCGGGGATCCATGACAACCTCATACTCCATAACCAAGTTTGGGAATCAGCTGTGTTTCAGTAACTAATTTGCTGTTTGTTTTTGCAGGAGAGCGACCCTATCAATGTGCTATGTGTCCTTATTCCAGCTCTCAGAAGACCCATTTAACCAGGCACATGCGCACCCACTCAGGTTGGTAAGGGGCGACAGCAGCATGACTGAGGAAAAGGGGGTGGTTTGCAGAATCACAGCATAGTTGAGGTTGGAAGGGACCTCTGGAGGTCATCAGTTTCAGCCCCCCTGCTCAAGCAGGGCCCCTTATTGAAGGCTGCCCAGTTCTGTGTGAGATGTCATCTCATCCAGTACAGCCTGAGCTCCTGTTTTAACAGGTTGTCTATACCTGCTAAGGAAGTGCTAAGTGTCATTAATAAAAGTGATAACAGGGGTATATATCTTTTTCTTTCCCTTTTACACTCCAAGATGTATTCTGGGGTTCACAGGGCTACTCTAGTAGTCCTTGGGATGTAGTAGCAAATACAACGTTGTGATGATACAGGAGCAGATTCTTGTCTCCTGCCTGCTGCCGTAACTCAGTTCAAATCAATGAAGCTGGAAAAAATCTGAGCAGCTCAGAGTCTTCCCTGTAATGTCTGTGATCTCATCTCATCCAGGGGTTGTTCTAAGGGAAATGTAGCTTTTGCTTATTATTACAGAAAGATGCAATATAGTATCTGCTTGTGGCAAGGAGACAGAGGAGAAAAGAGCAAACTCAGAGGGTGTTCACAAGCAACTCGGTCTTGTGGCACTAGAAGCCAAATCAGCGATTTTCACTAGCCTTTATTTCCCATTACTGGTCATAAGCTGTGGTGTTACAAACATATCCTGCTCTCCTTCTCTTGCGAATCTCTTTTTGAATGAATTAGTAGCATGTTTGTGAGTAGTAACAGCATAGGCAGGCTAGGCACAAGCGCAGTTGTCCTTTGTGACCCTCCTGGAGGCGCTCAGGCCGATCTTAGCCTGTGCTTTTGGTTTGCTGATGTCTGAATTGACCAGACCTAGATGAATTCCTAATCCTAGCAAACACTAGTGAAGGCCTACTGAACAGTAGTTCTTTCTGTTTCAATAGATGAGTCTTCTAAGTGAAACCAGAAAGCAAGCAGTTTTAACTATAGTGGAGGGGGGGTTGGGCCCATTAAAAATAGCCAGCTTTAAAATGACATGCCAGTATTTTTTTTTTTTTTGAGAATTTTGTGAATTAAATATTCCGCTTCCACAAACAAAAATAGGTTTTGGCTGAATCTCTGGGCTAAATGCAAATTTGTAAATGGTTTGGTCAGTACTGAGCCTGGAAGCCATTTCACGAACGCCTTAACTCTCCCCTTGTCTGTGGAAGGAAGTCTCAAATCCAAAGGAGGTGATGAGTAGGGTCTGTCCTTGGCCCTTAAAGGTCTGGGAGGGAGAGTATGAGCTGTGCTGGCAGAAGTGGGAGTGCACATGGGACTCTTGCTATCAGGGGTGTTTTATTAATAGCTCTCATAACTTCTATTGCGTGTATTGCCACATTGCCCAAGCAGCTGAACCTTTTTTGTGGCAATTTCTGGACTCCTGCAATTCACAGGCTGGCCTTTTAAGGCAAACTGGTGCTGGAGCTTTCTTCAAATGTCAGACAGTGAACAACAATGGTTTAGAGCCTACTTCACAACTGCAGCTGTGTTGTTAGCCATCTTGATACGCGTCCTTTCCACTTGTGCAACAAAACCCCTGTATTTCGAGGTGGTGATGAACACAAACTCTGCACCTATAACCTTTGAGTTACCCTCTTGCAGCCACCTCTGAGACCTCTGCTTGTTCAAGTGCATGTAAGAGAGAGGCTGTTCTTGTCCTCGCTCTATGTAATGTGGAACTGTGCCTTGAAGTGTAGGTGATATAAATCCATACTTGCGAGAAGGATGACCAGTGCAGCACATCAAGCTTAAATGTGTGGAAGATGTCACCAGGAAGTGAGGCAGGGAAAAGGAAAGAAAATAGGCTGAAGATGATAGGGAGTCAAAGTAACCCTTCTTTAAATAAAAAGATCTTGCAGGCAGACATTAAATGATCTAGACTCCTAAACAGGTGTCCCCATCCTTCCTGCCAAGGAGGCAGCACAGCTGTTTATAAAGTTTGTGAGGGCGTTGCACGTCAGCCATGTGGCTAACCCACAAACAGACACTGCAGTCACACTGACTTCATCTTCAGCACAGGCTGCTCTGGGCTCCCGAGTCGTGCTGCAGCGGGGATATGGGCAGGGGTGGGGAGAAGTGCTATTATACCCTGAGCAGAAGGGGCTGGAGTGGATTTCCAACATACTTAGAAAATGGCACGCATTAGTCTTGCAGGTTAGTTTTGAGATGCCGATTCAGAGCTCGGGAGCATCCTAAATTCCTCAGCTGAATTTGCACGTGCACAGATGTTCTTGAAGTATTTCTGGACTTGAGCTGTTGCGCTAGAAGTGTTTTTCCTATTTGCTTTGATGTGTAAATGGAAAGCCACTTCTGCTGTAGCAGCATGCACTAAAGCAGAACATTTCAAGAACACTTCTGCAAAACTGTAAATGCAGATTTCAGTGTGGCTTTGGGCTGCAGCTGGTTGGCTTGGCAAGAGTAACCTGCAGCCAGTATGCCATGTGTTTGAGACACCGTAACAGTGAACTGTATTATGAGAGGTAAAGATCATCTGAGCACTGTGACCCTTTCACGCGCTTTGGGTTTTGTTGGCTTTTTCCCCCCCTTGTTTCCTTTTCAATGCAAACATGAAGTATGCTAAATCTGTGTAAAGTTGGACTTTTTTGAAACGTTTGTGTGAAACTGCTATTCATCAAATGTTAACGTTTCCATTTTTCTACAATGCATTCAATGGACCAGTTGGGTATGGATTCCATTTGCTAATATTACTGTAGAGAGATCTCTGCCGGTATGTATGCATAGCCAGAACCTGTGACGTTGTTACTGCTTGTTTGGTTTTGGATCCCTTTCCTCCCAACCCTTGCCCCTTCTCTCTTTTTTTTGTATTTTGTTCTTGGTGTCTTGTGAACGTGTTTGTGACTTGTGGATTTCTTATGTTGATTTTTACTTAATTTTAAAGGCGCATGGATAATTTTTTTTGTTTTCTTTTTGAGTTTCATATTTCCGTATCTGTATTAGCGGGAAGTGATTTCCCCCACCCCAAACCCCCCCGTGCTTAATAATCACCATCATTCCCTTCCGCCCTTCCTTCCTTAGGTGAGAAGCCATTCAAATGTGATCAGTGCAGCTATGTGGCCTCAAACCAGCATGAAGTAACTCGTCACGCAAGGCAGGTTCACAATGGGCCGAAGCCTCTGACTTGCCCACACTGTGACTACAAAACAGCTGACCGCAGCAATTTCAAAAAGCACGTTGAGCTCCACGTCAACCCGCGCCAGTTCCTCTGTCCCGTTTGTGATTACGCGGCGTCTAAAAAATGTAACCTGCAGTATCACATCAAATCCAGGCATCCTGATTGTTCCGACATCACCATGGATGTTTCCAAGGTGAAGCTACGGACGAAAAAGAGCGAAGCTGACTTTTCTGAAAGCGTTAATGACAAAGCGGAGAAGGAACAAACGAAAGGGGATTCAGCTGCAAAGAAAACTGAGAAGATTGTGAAAGTGGAGAAAAAAGATAATTTGGCAAAGGAAAAGAAGCCAACAAGCAATGTTTCTGCAGGCCAGGTGACAACCAGAAGTCGGAAATCAGCTTCAGAAAACAAGGAGGTGGATATTAAAACTGAGAAAAATACGGAGAAAACATGTAAAACAAAGAAGATCAAAAGAAAAGCAGAGGCTGAGGTAACTTCCTCAAAGCAAGAGCCTGCAAATGATACCTCAGCAGTAACGAAAAAGAAAAAGAAAGTGGAAACTAAACCCAGAGACTGCCAGGAATCTCAGAAGAGTGATGTTGTACCAGAGGAGGAGGAGCCTAAAAAGCAAAACTCTTGCCTCAAGAAAAACAGAAAAAAGAAAGCTCTGAAAACTAAGCACGGTAAGAAAAGTGGTAAACTCGATCAGGAGAGGATCGAGGACGAGGAGATGCCAGACGAGTCTTCTATCACGGAAGAGGATGGATGCGGGAAGCCTGACACTGAGGGCAGCGACCAGAAGGAGCAAGACCCCGCTGACACAGCGGCGTTGAACAGCGATGGTGGCCATGCTCTCCAGGGGCAGAGCACCGATCCCAAAGGAAGCTGCCTACAAGATGCAGGGCAGCCTTGTCTGCCAGGTCAGGATGCAAACACAGAAGCCGAGGTAGAGGACCAAGAAATGCCTGCTGCAGCAGGAGACAGCGAAGACACTGTTGGTGAAAAGGAGGAGACAAAGGTGGACAGAGGGGAAGATGCGTGCTCTCAAGAATCTTCCCATGCAGTGTCTTCTGAAAAAAACTTGGATGTGCCCATGGATGCGGTACCAGATCTGGCGCCTGAGAAGGAGCCAGAGGAAACCTGCGTGGCAGAAACTGTGAGTAACTCAGACCCACTGGACCTGACTAAGACGTGCCTGCCAGCGACAGAGCCCACAGGAGATGCCATGCCGGCACCTGCGCCCCCGGAAGGGTGTACACCAAGCCCTAAAGTACCTCTGGCCTTACCATCTCCAGATAACACAGCAGTGAGCGAATCTCAGGAAATGGAGGAGGATGAGGGCATCCACAGCCACGAAGGCAGCGACGTAAGTGACAACATATCAGAGGGAAGCGATGACTCGGGGTTAAATGGCACTCGCTCCGTACAAGAGGAAGCAAGTCCAAAGGCGTCACAGGGAGCTGCAAACGCCACAGGGGCCGGGGAGAACTATGTGTGTATTTTTTGTGACCGCTCATTTAAAAAGGAAGGTGAATACAGCAAGCACCTCAATCGCCACTTAGTCAATGTGTATTATCTGGAGAAGGCAACAAAAGGGCAGGAGTAGAAGTAGCTGTGGTTTGGGGGAATCTTTTTTTTTTTTTTTTTGTAAGATCTTATACAGTTTATGTACAGATATTGTAGATTATTTTTTTTTTAAGCACGGTTTGCTTTAGTGTCTGCATTGGTTTCTTTTTTGGTTTGTTTTTTTTTAAGTTGAAAATATTTTTTGACTTTTTATGTAATGGTGAAATCATTAACTATTGGATCTCTTCATTAGAGAAGGCAGATAAGGTTTATGAGGCTGTGTCCTGTAAAGTCAGTGTAAGCTTCTAGTCTATTAGCTTATGCAATTCGTTTATAAATTCTTAGGAACAAGACTGTAGCTACCAATACACAAGTTGGATGTTATTAGAGCCATTGGCATTAGTTTCTTTTCGTTCTAGCAGCCAACTCCTTCTTTCTCTCCCCTCTTCCTCCCCCCCCCTTTTTTTTTTATATTTCTTCTTGATATGTCTTGATGTTCGAAGTGTTAAACTACTTGATGATTTTTCTACCAGGAAGATAGCTTCTATTACATAAAAGAGCACTTTGTAAAACAAATCAAAGTTGGCTAGTGATGAACATAACTGTTTAAGATAATTATAATTGTGAACGTACATTTCAGATCCCCTAAGCGTGAATGGTGAGCCAAAATTTAGGAGTAGTCCTTCCAACTTTTGATTGGAGAACCTCTGTCTTGATTAATATCTTAATGACTATGATATATAATTGGCTTTGTTGTAGGGGAGCAAGTTTGTTATTTTTAATTTCTGGCTTTGTTTATTTTTTTTTGATTGTGCTTTAAGGGCTTAAAATATTGCACATTGTTTTTGATTTTTACCTATGCAGTTTAATCCTTTAGGAATAGCGCTTGTGCAGTACATGTACACTTTATATATGCATGTTTGGTTTTGTTTTGTTTGTGTAAATTTTTTTTTTATTTGGAAATGTTCAGATTTGTTGCTTACCATGGGACAGTTTCCTGTGACAGTTTTCTGTGATGCTCTTTACTGCAAATTTTTTCTTGTTTTCCAGGGGTATTATTAGTTGTGCATGAAGTTGCTTGAAATTAGGAAGTGCTTGGCTATATAAGTTTGACTGTCTTTAAAATTGTGTTGTTCTTGAGCAAAAGGATACCGATGCAATTTCAAAACACTATTTTATAGGATGTTTTTGTTGTGGAAATGCCACTTCTGCTATTTTGAAGACACATACAGAGTAATAAATTCTGATTTATAATTTGGAATCACCGGACAGGAAAATACTTACTCTCAATGGAAATGGTCTGCAGATTCTGCAAGTCCAGATGACTTTTCTTTTTTCCTCCTTCCCCTTTTCATTTCTGTAGTGGACAGCAGTCCAACTTCATGAGCTTAAAAATAAATTAGTAGCACTGATAAAAGTATGTTAAAGTAACGTCTCACACACCAAAAAACCAAACAAAAATACACCAGCTGGTAAGCAACAAACCTGGCATTAAAACCTGTAGGAATTCCTGCTCCTTATTCATTCAAGTTCCATTTAATAAAATCATCCTGCTTCCATGCAGAGAGACTCAGGTCTACATGTCATACCAGGAGTTTTTCATTCTAAACAGATGTAATTCCTGGCACACACAAACACAAGAGAGATTACATACTCGCTGCTTGGAGCCAAGCAGTGGCAAAATGTAAGGAAAATGCAAGCCAGCAGGGGCAAAGCAAAACCCTCCAGTCCCATCTCTGCACTCTTCTGTCTGTCATTAGCTGCCTTTTCTGTGGGAGTAGTTGGGGACAGCTTCTCTGGTTGTCAACTCCAAAGAGGCAAATTTAGAGGCAGGTGTCATTAGGAGAGTGGAGTTGAGGAGCTCAGAGAGTATTTGTATAAGAGCACTTCGTGGCAAAGACTCTCGATGTAAGCTCTGGGATAAACCCTGTTCTCTGCGTGTCCCCCCATCATCCTCCCCTCCAAACAAACCCACTGCCTTGAATGAATAGAGAGCAACAGTGCTACATTGCTTCTGCTTTTGGGAGAGATTGGTAATAGGAGGCCAAAGATTTGAGAGGGAAGGCATCCCTCCTGGCAGAAATAAGTTGTATAATGTATAGTGAGTTTTTGTTTAGATAGTGTTCAATCCTTACCTTGGCTGCGACAATCATTGTCAACTGAAGATCAAGTTGCAACTATATTTATGTTAAATGTTAAGAAAATAAACGTAGTTGAATTGTTTTCCTAAAAAAACAGCTGTAATAGTCTTAGGTGTATTTTTTTTTCCTTCATAATAGTGTTTCCTTTATATATAAATGTTGTCACCATTTGTGAGCAATGTGAGCAGATACTGGGAATTCCAGTACTGTGTAGAGGTCTTATAGCTCCCTTCATATCCTTGCGAAGAGCCTTTGCCATCTTGTGAGAGACTTCAAGGACTTTAGCTATGTGGATAAATAAATTTGTGGACTGGCATGATAATTTTTCTGTTTTGTTTTTAAAGGAAAGTAAGGATGTTGACTGACTTTAAATCTCTCTCTATGAGATAATAACAAAACATGTGGTTCTCTGAGGTACTCTGCACATTTCTGGGAAGTGGTCAAGGTTTCAATGCTCAATCTGAGAAGAACTCTTTGAAGACAACAGTCGGCTCCTGTTCGGCAGTGTTTCTTACCACAAGATTAGAAACTGAAATTAAATTATTAACATATTACGAGGAAGAAAGGTTGATTCTTTCTTTCCGAGACCCATCAACAATGTCCTGAAATACCTAATATTGGTGCAGAACTGTGTTGGAATTCTCTGCTTGGTTAAGACCATGGTTTGGGAGTGTGTTACGGTAAAGCAGCAAGGATGCTATTCATTATGTATACCTAGAATGTTAGACATTTCTAGTTTTGAGTATTAGAGGGGGGTGCAGGTCAGGTAACCCACCGTATATGGTGGTCTTACATTGCTGTATCTACCTTTAAACAATGTGTTTTGGGGTGGGATTTTCTTGTTCTTTTTCAATACTCTTAAATTATTTTGTGTTGTTTTTGCCAATGCTAGCATTTTTGTGTTTCTTGGCAATAATGCCTGTACGAGTGTTCAACCTCTGATAGACAGGTGGTTGGAAGGATTAGCACGAGGATGCCCTTACGCTGCCAGCCCTTGGTTGAGCAACGTGGTGTTTGGGCTTTTGCTGTATGAATCTACACACTCAATGTAACTGCCCTGGGAAACGATCTAGAAGTGGGTAGCTAGGCATTAATAATCCGTGGTATTGTAATTGCTATTTCTGGATTTTGATGATCTAGACTGGAACTTTAGTCGGTTAAAGAAGAAGAATGTTTAACAACTGACCGGCCAGTTAGGATACGGTAATGTCATTGATTTCAACAGATTTAATAGATTTCAACAGATTTAATGTAGCTGAAAGGTATTAAATCAAATTCAAGAGTTTTTTGAATGTCAGTTGTGTAGATATGTGGCGTGCATACAATATTAACAGAATCCAAATAGCTAATGGAATTGTTTTATGTGTACATATGTTTTTCCCCTTCTTAAATTACACTAGCTAACAAACTTTTGTAAGCTGGCATGGAAACATGTTTATGATGTTTAGTTGCACCATGTTTGATGCTTTTACAGTGCAATACTTGTATTCTCTGAATTAAACCAAAGGTAATTTTTTTTTTCATGCTCTCTCTACTGTAGTGCATGATAGTCTTTTCTACGTTTGTTATAGATTTAAAACAAGCCAGATCATACATCCTGTTTTTACCTAAAACATGTATAAGAAGTCTTTTGTTCAAAATGTAGTATAAACTAAATTGCATTATATTAACCCTTACAAGTGTATTTTCCTAAGCATAGTTACGATTAAATAAACTTTATTAAGGAACTTGCAGCTTCTATCTCCCAGTTATTAATGGCTGTGAAAGCCGTTTGTAACTAAAGGCAGGAGCAGTGCAAGCATCCTTGATGGAGCTCTTCACCACCTCAGACCAGCGCGGTGTGGGGCAGCCGCTGCACAGATGCCCTGTGTCTGCACACACGGGCTTGCCTGCAGACAGGGACAACGGCTCCAGAAATAACATTCTTGTTCCATTTCAACGTGTTCCAGTCATTTCCCTGCCCACTTCAGCGAGGCCAGGGCACGAGGTGGGAGATGCACACACACACACACACACACAGAGACAAAGTTCGAACTTAATGCTGGAGCTGTCTGTCACTTGGCGGGACAGGCCTGATGGGCCTGGAATGCATATTCCCTGGAATGCATATTCCCTGCCACGGGAGAAGAAATGCAACTCGGTGGAAGCTGCGGATTTTAAATTTGAGTTTCAGAGATGGCAATTCCTCCTGCATTCCGAACGGGTCTCTGGTTCTGTCTCATTTGGGGAATTAACGGATTTATAAAACCGAGGTCACCCATCATCCCTACGGCTACGGTACTGTCTGTATAGTTACTGAAAATGTGCTGAGAGCTGTGGAGTGCAGCGTAGCCTGCAAGGGTGGCTTTTCATCTCTCTGCCAGCCTGGCCCTTCTTGAAGACCTGAGCTGGATAAGCCCATGATGCTAACCTGCCTTCTAGGGCTTGGTCATTCTTACCTCCTACTAATAATGCAGAACAATTCCTATTTGCCAAGGGATCAAGGCAAATGACATTTGATGAACTTGTGGGGATAGCTGTATCTGCAGCTGCTGCGGCTTCGAACAAGTCGGGATGCTCCTCGGAACATAAGAAGTGAACTTTTGTCTTCTCCGATTAAATATTTTCTCTTAAACAATGCCCCCCCAAGAGTCGTCTTGGTCTGTGGACGGGAATTTGGGTTTCTGAGCCGAGCAGCAGAGAGCAGGGTGCGCTGCTGGCACAGGACACAGCCTTGGGATGGACTGCGGGGTGGTGGGGGGCTGTCATGGCCCGGGTGAGGGTCAGGTTTGGATTTGCTCCCCTCCGAGTCCGGTACCGGCGCGTACGCAGTCCGTGGTACCGCCGGGTACGCAGTCCGTGGTACCGCCGGCGTGAGGAGGGGGAGCAGGAGCGGTACCCGAGGCTGCCCGCGGGCTGCCAGGGAGATGCTCTGGGAGCCTGGCGTGGAGCCGGCGGGGTCCGGGTCCTTCTCTGCCTCTTCGCCCGCGCTGCGCGAGTTAATGATTTCAGGCTGGATCGATAGAGGAGGCCCTGCCCTTTGTACCACCAGCTACTGCTGCCCCCCGCCCCCAGGAAGGCAGAGGGCGTTCAGGGGGGTAAGCTGGCTGAAAAGGGAGAGCACAAATGGGTTGGCAACACGAGAAACCATTTTCCCTTAAACCTGCAGTCAGGTCATCCTTATCTTTAACTAGCTCCTTGCACCCTGGCAGAAAAAACCCGCTAGCCTTTTCCTGCTAGAAAACCAGGATAAAAACTGCTGGGCTGAAAAAAATGTTTAGAAGCTGCTTTATGCTAAGTTGTCTTTTTTCCAGAACTGTGCACACACGGTGCCGCGGTACCTTGCAGGCCAGTGTGAGCTCCTGCCCACACGTCGAGATGCCCAAAAGGTGAGTTAGCTCATCACGTCGGGGATGACTTAGCTTCCTGCTGGCCATCTGTACGTGGGCAGAGCAAGCTCATGTCTTGATTCAGCTGCCTTACTCGGGCTTTGCTGATGCTCTGACAGAGCCGAAATGCTAGGTTCCTGATGCTGGTTTGGTGGTTGGGTTTTGTTTGTTTTTAAAGCCTAGCCATGCTAACACAAGTGGCTTTGCCTTGTTCATGGATAACCTATAGATAGGGAAAGGCAGTTCTAGAAAGGCAAAACCTTTCCCTTGGCCAAGTTGTATTTTTAAGCTTGGTAACTTTGAGCTTCCTGCATCTCCCTCCTTTGCTGGAAGCACCAGACCTGCAGCAAGGCAATGTCCTGGCAGTGCTGTGGCACCCTCCAGCTCGAGCCAGGCGGCTGAACCTGTCCCTTGCCCATGGGCTGGCTGAAGGGGCCATCCTTGGCCTCCTTTTGCCCGGTACAAGTCAGAGCACTCAAAACTGCTGTCATCTGTAGCAGAGACCGTGCTGGAGGTGAGGGGACAGATGACGTTTGTGGCTGGGTTTCTTTCCATCGCAAGCAGACGAAGGCGAGTTGGGGCAGAAGGCTGAGTGGGAAGATGTTGATCGGTCCCTTGGTGGGGATGTGGGTGACAGGGACATGGGCCATGCCCTGGGTGGTTAGGAAGCAGCAGGACCACCTCCCAAGTGCTGGTGCAGGTGCCCGTTGCCTTAAGCAGGGACTCAGGAGGTGAAACTGCCAAAGGGCAGTCATTTTTAAGCGGAGATATCATGCACCCCACGTTCACACAGGCTCCCCAGCCAACGCACGGGCAGAACAGCAAATGCCCGCCTGCCCTCTGATGTGGCCTGGCTGTTTGCACTCTTTTCAGCATCCCTGAGCCCTGCCATCATGGAGAAAAAAAAACAAACAACAAAACAACAAAAAGAAGGGTGAGCTCCTTTCCCGTGGCTGTGCTGGGTGTCCTGGTTTACACAAAGGGCTCACACACTTCTCTACTCCTCCAACAGGCACTAAGCCCTGGGCTGGCTCAGAGCTGGCCAGAATAGCCCTGATTGTGGTTGTTCTGCTTTCTTTCTCTTTTTCTCCTCTTCCTTGATTCGGTGCTGCTTGATGATGCCAGACTGGGGACCTGAGGCACAGAATAATTCAAAGATGTAGCCACAGCCACACTGTGGCACCCAATATGTGGCATGGGATGTTACCACCAACTCACCCTCAACAGCAGCTGGTCAAGAATTCCCCCTGGTGTTTCGGTACACTGCTAGCTGACCTGCGTGGACACAACTCTCCTCTGCCACCAGAGGAACTGCTGGGACAGGTCAGGTCAATGCACCACCAGGACATGGCCCCACCATCAAGTTTCTCCTCCAGCAACAATCATGTTGGACAATCCCTAGCAGTTTAGCTACAAGATCAGTGAAGACGGTTGCTGGTGAGGGGAGTTCATGGGCAATTACAAGCTGTGAATCACAGGAAACTTGACAGGAAGCAGATGCTCAAAACTTCTTGTCCGTTAGGCTCACAGCCCAATGGATCTCTCCCCTGTTTTGGCAGTGTTAACAGTGGGCAAAATTTCAGGCTTTACATGGGACTTGTTCTGCTCTTGCTATGGAAAACAGCAGCCGTTTTCCCAGGCTGGGAGTCCCCTGGCATGAGCAGCTCCAAAAAGGGAATAGCCATTGGGCAGGAAAGGAAGACTCTTTTCTTTTTCTTTTTCTCTTCCCTTTCCCTTTCTCTTTCCCTTTCCTTTTTCTGGGTGATCAGGCACCACATGGGATCTGTGCCAAAGCAAACCAACCCACAGGCTCCCAGCCGCGGTGGCACGTCCCTGCTTGCAGGGTGGTGGGGAGATGCAGCCCTCCCTTGCCTGGCCCAGTTCTGCACGCCGTCCTGCCCCACTCCAGCCCAGCTCTCCGCATTTGCTGGGAAGCTGGGGAGCATCCCCCCTCCAGGTACACAAACACCCCCAGGTGCTGCAACCTCCTGCTCCCCCCACCCCTCCACCTCAAAGGCGTTTCCAGCCAGCTGTAACTGTTGGATGTTCAAATCTGTCCTTCTGTAGGATTTCACCTGTATTTAACTACCTTGTCCTAAGCTGTGAGCTGTTTTTTTGTGCAGTTCTCCAACACGCGGAGCAGTTCTGCTGGTTACGCTCTCCTGGAGCAGGTACACGTGGTTGCACCCCGCTACTGCACACTGGGACACCCATGGAGAGACAACCTTCCCAGGGGGTTGGACCTTCCCAGCCCTCTCCGTACGCCTCAGTTCTGCACACAAACCACCTCTGCTTTTGGCTCCCGTGCTAAGATGAAATCAGCCGTCCACAGGCATGGTAAAAATTGTCCTTACCTTTCAGGCTGTCTGCCATAAACCAGACATGAACCCTCCCTTTGAGGAGCATTTCCAAGCTGGTCTTCAGCTCCGGTGTAATTCAGCCCTGGGACCTCATCAAAGGCACGTCCATGCTTTCATTGAGGCGCTAATTGCTTCCACGTTGCAGCCTCCCACACGCTGAGGTTTAGCATCTGTCTGGAGAACCCATTCTTGTTCCCGGCCGGGGCTGTTGGTAGCTGGATGCTGCTCTCCTGGCACCCTCTCACCGCTTCCACATCTGGCTTGGACACAAAAGGACGCTGGGCACGGGGGTAACGCACGCCTCCTCCCTGCCTGCCCCCACCTGCAGGATGGAGCTGCAGCAGCCTCACCTCTCCTTGGCTGTCAGACCTGGCACAATATGTTCTCCTCTAACACTAGACCTCCTGCTGGAGCTTTTGTGTAGTTAGCAGGACGCTTATGCCCACACAAGAGCGCGTTGTCAGCAATTTGAAAAGGATACGAAGGAGTTCGTGCCTTTGAAAAAGTTTTATTCTACACGCTCAGTTTCAGAAACCCTTACACAAGCTACAGGAACCAAATCAAAGCAGCGAGTTGCAAAAGTTTCCTCTTCAGGCGTGCGCACAGACACACTTTTCTTCAATTCACCTTTCCTGTGTCCAAAAGCAAGGTGATGCACTCCCTCATCTGCCCCAGACACTGAAGGACTGAAAGGACCTGATTTTTGGTCGATGTTGAATTACCGTCAGCCACTAGGAGGGTCGTACCCACACTGGAGCACTCCCTGCTCCTTCCCACTCCCTCCCCACTTTCTTCAACTCTGGAAACACCACAAAGCCTCCAACAACATTTTCTGACCCATGGGAGCATGTCTGCAAGAGAAGACCTACTCTAAGAGCAGCAAAGCCAGCCTGGGGCAGGCAGGTGAGTTTCCATCCTGTATTTCAAGAGGGAACACATAAAGGGATTTGCTCACAGATACTGGCAGGTCCTAGTGAGAAGCTGTTTCACCTCTCACAGCAAGGTACCAGCCACTCGGCTCATTCAAAAAGCCTGCAGCTCAGTAGCTGGATCAGGGCTTGTGGAACACTGAATCAGGCACTTTACTTCCCACCCAGGCCTGCTTCCAAAAATGCACCTGTCTCTGTTTAAAAAGAGAGTCCAACCTCTCCCCAATATCAATAACCAACAAAGTTGTCCAGAGGCTGTTCTGTCTTCTTCCTCGCTCAGATGATGAGAAGTGCTATCTCCTCTCCATGGTTTTCAGGTTTTCCACCAGGGAAGGAGGCTTTTTGGTCCTGTAGGCAGCAGTGCCTGGGATCCGGGCTCCTCTGACAGCGCTGATGTACGGCAAAAGGGGAGGCTCTCTCACCACCAACGCGGTGCCCTCGGGAGTATAGGCTCGGAGCAGCAGCTTCTCTTCTGCGTGAGCTGTCACTGCCACCCAGCCTGCACAGCCAAAAAAAAATACAGTCAGTCAGCAAGATAAGACACTACTATCAGAATGAGGATTCTGATGCAAACCCAGTGCCTCCTGTGCTGGCTAAGAACCCGAGCCACCCAGGTGCGATCTCCTTGAGAAACCAAGCTCAAAGGTAACATCCAGCCCTTTCCCAGTAAAAGGCAGCACCTAAATCCAAATCTTACTCTCCCCAGACCCAGCTCTTTCCTGCTGAATTTCAGAGAGAGGGTGTGAACTACCAAAAACACAACAAAGCTTTCTAATCTACGGCCCTTCTTCCTCTCACCTGGACAGCAGACAGTGTCACAGCCATTCCTGATGCTGTGGAACTTGAATGGCAGCCAGAGCATACAGTATTCCACTGTGGTCATCCTGTACAAGTACGGCTGTCAATCTCCATTTGTGGAGGTTGCCAAGCCTCAGCCAGACAAAGTTGTGGCTGCCCCGATTTTGTGTTGGTGACAGACTGAGCAGGAAATACAGCTTCATCCCTTCAGAAGCCTCTTCCCATCAATGTTTCTAGGAAGCAGACCCTGCAAAGCAAACTAACGAAGAAAAATTACCTGCAGAGGAAAGCTTGATATCTGCAACTGCCTCAGTGGTACCAATTCCTTTCAGTGTAATGTCCTGAGGGACAAGAGGGGGGAAATCTTTCATTCGCTCTTCCCCACCCATGGGAACCTAACATCAAAACATGGAGAAAAAAATGTAACAGTCAATAGATGGTTCAGCACTCCTACCTTAAACTGGCAAGCATCCTGGTTTGTGACACGGGACTAAGTTATCTTTAATGCTTGGGAAAACTGCACTTTTAAAATTTCTGAAAATATTTACATTATAGCCAGCTATGATATGTGGATTTCAAGGTCTCAGTGTTTTCGAGCCTCGCCAGGTGTGGGGATGGGGAGGAGCAAGACCTGGGCACTTGACCTAAGCTGGCCAACAGGATTATTTCATACCATGAACGTTGCATTCAATATAAATTGGGAAGTTTGCTGAGGATTTTCTCCTCTTCTATGACGGTTGCCATCCTGAGACCTTCTTGCCCCAGCACCGGATCCCTGAGCCCTTCCCTTCCTCCCAAAACCACAGTGCTGGCAGTGTCCCACATTTGCTGTCCACAGCTGTGAGTGCACAGCTTCCTGCTGATAGAACTGGCTGAGGATAATCCTTGTATATTTTAATATTGGTATCGGGATCAATATTTAGTTCTTTAGTGTTATTAATGTTAATGTTCTAGTCTGTTTATAATCTGTTTATATTTTAACCCTCAGGTTTCCTTTTTTCTCCTGATTCCCCTTCCCGCATCAGGAGGCATCATCAGGTGAAACACAGCTGCAGCCACGCAGTCTGTGCAAGGCTGTTCCACACTGCAGATCTCCACTCTCCCACTGCAGAATTCCCAAACTCCTGACATGTTAGTTTTCCGTGTCAGTTGTGCCAGGGCACTTCACCAGGCAGGACAGCCTGTCTCTGTGCAACCAAGAGCCCATGACAGCACCTCCTCTTACCTTTAGAAACTCTTTGCCAGCATGCTTCTTGTACATGGCATCTGCATTACTTAGGGTAGAAATGTGGACTGGCAACAGGTTAGAAGCCACAACAGAAAACCAGGCAGGCTTTTCTCCCTGAAATAAAGAATAAGAGAAGGATGTTAGTTATGATAACAGAAAAGCAGCCCTGAATTGCACTCTCCTGCTCAGTTTCTTTTGTGCATGTTGAAAACTTGACTGACGTCCCCTCCTTGTCCAAGGAGAGGTCCTTGCCTCTGTCACTGCAGAGCAGCCAGGGTTTATATAAACAGGGGAGCTGAGCTTCCAGGAGAGAAGCACCCATGGCTTCACCATCCTGCCTCAAAGCACACCCAATAACATACCCCCTGCCGTCACATCCGCTCAGCTCAAGCAAATCATCCAAGAGGTATCTTTGCTCAAGTTTACTTCCCAAGAACAAACTCAGTGTGGTTATTTAGCATGAGAGGTGAAGGATGTCTCCTGTCTGGTGTTTCTTCTCATATCACTTCACATTCCTAACATGTATCTCTCATGAAACCATACTTGGTTCCAAGCTGCTCTCAAGCTACGCAAAGACTGAACATGGAGCAATTTTAGCATTCATAGCATTCAAAAGCAGTTACTATTATACAGTAGAAAATACTGCACACTGGTAACAAATATCAACTGCAACTCTCCATCCCAAGGCATTTTGCCTTTACACAGTGCTTTATTAGCAGTTTCATCATTTCAAAAGCAGCAAAGAAAGGGTCTATGAAAGCTGCACAGAAAGCCTTTTATTGTCTGGTACTATAAGAAGAGATGAAGCAGCTGCTCAAAAAATCCTTTCTTCCCTTACCTCTAAGTAGTCTACACGTCCCAAGGCTGCTAAAAACAAGACCATTCCTGGTTTGAGAATGAAGGTGCGTGGAACGATGGCATGTGTTGGCAAAACCAGCTTTACTTCTTTCTCTGTCAGGAGATTTAAAACCTACAAAATAAATTGCACTGTCATAACTCGTTCCAGATGTTTCAATGGGGGCAATGAAATTTATATTGGTGTTATATTGCTAGAGGAAAAAGATCAAGTAGACCAGTGTGAAGAACTTCTAACAGAACAGTTCAATTCTGGTCCACAAAGTAAGAGCGTTTTACAAGATGCCAGAACCCAAAATGCTCTTCCTATGTTCAGAAGCAGACAACCTTCACCTTGAAAGTCAGGGCAGCCTTCAACACAGATTCTAAAAGATGAAGAGGCTTTACCCTGCTAGCTGCAGGTTTCTCATGTGTTTGGAAATGCTTAATCCAAAATTTGAGAGTTATCAGTAAGAATCTTCTTTGCTTTCCAGAAGTTTGGCTTTGGAAGGAGTCCTAAGGAAGCAGCTAAAAACAAACCTCCAAGGAGTAGACACAAAAATGTAATTCCATCCTATGCTAACAGCCACTTTCCCTCCCCCTTCTTCCAAACTGAAAAACAAAAACCAAACCTGCTCGTAACTAGAAATCTCCCCTGCCTGAAACCTCTTGTCCTCCAGCCAGATAGAACACTGACTGCAGAAACAAAAATTTGAGCTGAAACTTGGCATGTAGCTCTCCAAAGGCACAGCAAAGGTAATCAAAACCAGAAACAGCAGCAGGTATTTCTGGATGCAGGAAAGCCTACTTATTCCCACACTTATTCAACTCCAGAAGAGAGGAAGAACATATCCAATCTCCAGTTGTTACCAAACCAGTTCTCTAAGCTGGTAACTGTCTTTACACTGGACACTAACCAGCTACCAGATCGGACAAACGTATGCACTAGAATACCAGTAGGTTTCTAGTGTTCATGAAAGCAGTGCCTGCACCTGAGCTGTATAGTCTCAGTAAAGTTCTTGCACTTCTTTCTCTTCAGAACTTTCCCACCCCTTGTACTTTTTAACTTTCCCAGAAAGACAACCTGCAGCTTTGCAAAGGTATCAAAGCAATCAGAGATCAAAACATGACTTTTTTGGATGTGTGCACTACTTCAACACCAGATTCAGAGCCATCGCTCTGCTGAAAGACTGAGGCAGGCCTGACATACTGGAGCTATCACCAGGAACACTGCAGATCCTGTTAGCTTCAGAAGAATGATTTCTCGAAGATTTGGTTCAGTCACACAACACTGGCTATCCTCCTATGCTCCACCTTTTTCAGTAAGCTGGTAGAGCTAAAAAAGTGCAAACTTCATTGGGTGATGCAGGTATAAACTTGCTTACAGCTCTATTGTTTACTTCCCTTCATTTAGACGTTAAGAAAGTTTGCTGATGCAGTCATACAATTCCTTTGCAAAGATCACAGTATGCACTATTCAGAAATGCAACAGCGTTAAGACAATGAACCCTTCCCAAGTAAATACAAACCACATTTTAACACAATTGCCTAAACCAAAAGAATCCTAACCCCAGACTGCAGCAGAAATACTCTCACACATACACAGCTAAGGCAGAACAGCCCTCCCAACCCCGGTCCATCCCGAAACACAGCACCACAGAATACCTACACAGTTTTCCTTTACAATCCCTGGAGTGTCAAAACACCAGCGAGCATCCTTCACTTCATTGTATGTGAACTCCTCCTTTTCCTCATGGTTCCTAGGGGAATGTTTGGGATCTTCATCTATGCTGTAGGAGAGCATGTCAGGGTCAAAGTCAACCACAGGGCTAGACTTCTGCCGTTCAAATGTTCTTCCAACTCTTCCTGGATTAAAATGAAAAGTTTCCTGGTAATTAACTTGCCTTTCCTTCATGTGGACATTTGTCCCATTCATTTGCTTAGAAGATATGCATATTGGTAATATAAAGGTAATAAAGGTGCTATGTGGGTAGAAATTTGCGTGTTCAAAATCCAAGATGCTAAGAAATGCTTTCTATACTTGCTTAGAACTCCTCAAGCCCCAAAACCTTAGCAGGGACCAGATCACAGACACTCCATTATTTCCATTTTACGGTAAAGCAGGCTACCTTCTTTTCTCAGTGCCTTAGACTGTCAAGCACAGAATTATTTGAAAATCAGAGCTATCTTCTGGCAGCCTCCTCTTCTGGATACCTACTAAAATGATGTACAACCCCCGTGGTCTGCAGCCAAAACATATAATATCATTGTAAACTGCTAAGCTATCTGAACTAGGTTAGCAAACGCTGGTGGGAGGTGCACTGCAATGCTACTGAAACAGCTGAAAAAATAAATACTCAAAAGAAATAGTAATGAAGCTGCCTGCGGAGGAGCTGGAGGTCCTGCAACCATTACTCAGGGAACAAAAACTGGTCAAAATAATTTGAATGCAAGTTTGGAACTTTTTATTGCTACTACAGATAGCATGTTCTTCCCATAAGGAAATGGAAATTAGTTCTTTCAGAGTGGGAAGAAATTACTTGCCAAAACCAGCCGGATTCTACAGCAAATTGAGGACTTATCAGTCTTTTGTGTTATGGAGTATTTTCACTGGGGCACAGGGGAAATACCTTTACTCAGGCAACACTCACCCACTAAATAACCTTGCTTCTTAAGCTGATTAAGGTACTTTTTTTCTTCACTGCTTAGCTGATCTTCTGTTTTTATTGACTCCTCTTTCAGCCTCTCCTGCCTTCGAAATATCCTGTCACATGTAGGATTAATAATTGGAAATTTCAACAGGTTCAGCGTCGTTCCTGGAAAAAAGGAAAGGTAAGTTTGGACCTCTGACTTCCAGGCACACTTAAGCCCTGAGGAAGAAGAAAAAAAAGAAAAATTTGCTTCTCCAACTTTCGGGTTGAAGTAGCACAAAGCTGAAGGTGGAATGACAGCTGCTTCCTTAAAGTACTAGCCTCCCCCACCAGGGCAGTGGAAATGAGGGATCCATCTGTTTGAGATCTGCTCTCCCCCACGCTTTGGTGAAACGTGTCTCAAAGCCAAGCGGTGCCTAGACTGACTTAACACACCCCAGGCAGGTCCCACCTCCAGGCAGCTCGGTTTGGCCTAGGGGTGCTCGCCAGTCCACCTGCAGTGGCACCTCCAGCTGACGGGGAGACGGCAAGGCACGCAGGCTGGGTACTGACTCCACTGCCAGGGGAGCACGCAGCCTGGCTCTGGTCTACCAGCCCCCTTACTGCTGCCAGACACACACCACCCCCTGTGCCTGCCTCCCATCCCGAGGGAAGTGACAAGCGTGGCGCCAGCGACAGCACTGGAGCTCCCTGTCCACGATGCTTCGTGGTGGCGGGCACTTGTTCGGTGACAGGTCCTCCCACCCCAGCAGCGGCTGAGAGCGGCCT
>JAHREE010000245.1:21291597-21324139 GCA_033628505.1 Tringa tobata
CTTTCTCAAATCAGAGAGGTTAGCTTCTTATTCTTGCTTAACAATTAAAGCTTTTTGATATGAGGAAAAAGGAAACCAGCTTTTTTCCTTCACAGCTGCTTGCAGGCAACCCCTTGTCTCATTTGAAGATACTGGATTAATTTAATGAGACTGAGTGTATTGGACTAATTTGACTTTTGGTTTCTTTCTCCCTCCGCTTCTTTGCCTCAAATTTTGAAGGTAATTTTGGTGATTTAGAGCACATTGGAGGGTTTAACAATCGTGCTTAGAGACAGGAATTATGATAAATATGTTCTCTTTGAGAGCTCTTGCATGAGAACTTGGGAAACTTAGTAGTGTAGCATGGCTGCTGCTGCAAATCCAGGAAAAAGGTCTTTCTTTGGGTAGGACTCAAGAGAATTTTTTTGACCTACAAGATGTTTGCTAACAAGGTTCTGCCACCTACTATTATGGGAAGCTTTTGTGCCTTTTTAAAATGGGATTGTTTTCAGTTTTTTTCTGATAATTCAAGTCTGTCTTTGTTTACTGATCCTATAGTATATATGGTGTGTATATACATATCTTGTGGATAAAGAACAATGAAACTTCAGTTTGTCTGAAAGCTGTGTTTTTTTGATACATTGATACAATAATCTGTTTAATCTCTAGAGGAAACAAAACCACCTAGCACAGATGTTAAAAAGGTGGTTTCTGTGGCTCTATGTAAGACAAAATGTATGGGATGGATAATTTGCGCCTTTGCCTTTAATAATGAGTCCAGAGAAAAGGCTGAGTATGAGGACTTTGAAAATATATTTTAGAAAGGCTAAAACCACTTGTGACATAAACGCTAAAATGGCTTCTTTTTCTCTGCATTGGAGCTTGCTCTGCTAGAGCAAGTGTTGCTTTGGTGGTGTCCTACAGCAGAGTCCTTTCTGGCTAAGATATGGTAAAATGCCTATGTGGAATTCAGGTTTTGTTCTAATAATAAGTATTCCCAGCTGGCGAGTCGAGGTCCTCCCTCTACTAGATACACAAACGCACTTTGATAAGAGTATTGTTTTAAAACAGAGAATTGTTCTGTTGCTGAATGATACCTGTCCTTTCGTGCCCATGGTTTCACTGTAACATGTGAAAGGATTTCTGCGGAACTACAACAAAACTATTAAATTTAATGTTGTATAGGTGGGAGTGAAGGTTTACAAAAACTTGCACCCTTTTTGAGATAACAGCTATCTTATGTGTTGAAGCAGATTCACCTTTTTGCATCATAAAACTAACAGTTTTATCTAAAGTTACATAAAGAATAAGTATCTAAATAGGCATATGTAAGGCATATTCTGTTTGTTAATATACACACTGACTTGGTATATTTGGAGTTTATTAGCTATTTTATAGAAAGAACACTTATTTGGGTGCTTCTTTCTTTTACCAAATGTTTTGACCCTTCAGTTTCCTGTTGTTGTTTGTTTGTTTGTTTTTTATTAATGAGGTGTTTAGAAAATACTGAAAGTTCTTGAGTGTGTTTTTGATCTAGTCATCCAAAGAGGGATTGTTTCCTTACTTTGAGCTGAGGACATGCAGCAGCACTGGGTTTTAAGCTCTAGGACTACTCTTGAACAGCCAAAGTGGATATTTCTGCTCTTAAAGATAAATGTCTCCTTGTTTTCCAGCCCCGGTATCTGTTGAAGTTTGAACAAATCTACCTCTCCAAACCTACGCATTGGGAAAGAGATGGAGCACCCTCACCTATGATGCCCAATGAAGCCAGACTGAGAAACCTTACGTAAGAACAAACTCTATAGTGGATAAACACAAGGAAGGACTGGCACTGCATTATTAATTAATAGTCTTTTTCAATTTAGTAGTGCCTTGACAATGTAATAATTACTGCTCTATTTAAATTTCAATGTCTAGTTGTTAAATCCAGATGATGATTTGTTATTAATGCTTAATATTACCAGTGAGTGCTGGAATAACTGCATTCATTACCTTTCTGTACAGTCTGGAGTAGTAATTGGCAGCTAACACAATGGTGTTTTTATTCTGTAGGTATTCAGCCCCCTTGTATGTGGATATAACTAAAACAGTTATTAAAGAAGGGGAGGATCAGTTACAGACACAGCATCAGAAAACTTTCATAGGGAAAATTCCTATTATGCTACGTTCAACATACTGTTTGTTGAATGGCCTAACTGACCGTGATCTTTGTGAACTGAATGAATGCCCGCTTGATCCCGGTGGCTACTTTATCATTAATGGATCAGAAAAGGTAAGGAATTATACCATGCACAGCCATCTTTACAGACACTGAAAGTTCTATTACTTGTTTCCATATGTTTTGCCAGAAATGTAAGCACTTTTATTCCAGTATATCACAGTTACTGTGGGCACTCATGATCTTATAGAAAGATGGGGTTCTAGTCCTCTGTTAAGGCTTTCTCGAGCCACCTTTTCTTCTTCTCCAAGGCATGTTTCCCATCTTCAGTTTCATAAAATGTTTTTCACTGGATGCCACTAGATAGTCTAGATATTTTCCTTTCCCTTTTCAACCTTGCACAGTGGTATGCACTCTAAAATGAGGTACTTCTTCACTTGGAGTCTCCTCCATTTTTTTCACAGCTGTATAGATGCATTTTGTTATAAGAAGGTGTGCTTCCCTCCATTGCTGTCGGCTTCAGCTTTAGCAAATCAAATCCTCTCCATGCTTGTGCCTCCCCAATGAAACTAACTAGTTTTTTTTTGTAACTGACACCTGGGCAAACACAGCAAAAGAAAGAGAATTGTATTTTTCTTCTTGGGGAAAAAATAAACAAATCTGGCTTTGACCATTGGAGCTGGCATTTAAATTTAAATGCCCATGTAGTGCGTTGGCCTTGGAAACAGGTCATGAAATGCTTACTTTATCAGTGTTGTGTCTGAAGCTAAAAGGAATTTCTCAGTCCAGCTAGCAGATGTGGTGTTCTCAGGGTCTTTTGTTTTGGTTATTGTATCTTAACTAGGTCTACGTTTTGCTTAATACTGTATTTTTAAAATGTAGAGTATAATCCATCTGAGTTCAGCAAATTGATTTCATACTGTGCAATGCTTTTCAAGTTAAGGCAACTGAAGGAATCATAGGAACACACTGTGCTTGTTGCTTTTAGCATGCCCTGTTGTCAGTGATTTATTCCTGTTCTTGTTTCTAACACAGGTTCTGATTGCTCAGGAGAAAATGGCTACAAACACAGTGTATGTGTTTGCAAAGAAAGATTCAAAATATGCCTACACAGGAGAGTGTAGATCTTGTCTGGAAAATTCCTCTCGACCAACCAGTACTATATGGGTTAGCATGCTGGCCAGAGGTGGGCAGGTATGCCTCAGCAGTAACAGCCCCTGCCCTGGGGCTTACGTTAGCGTTACATTGTTTTAGGAGTCTTCTTACTGCCTTGTCTCTTCATGTCATTTACTTTTGGGATTTTGAGAAGGTTGTTTTTTTTCTTTTTCCTGATGCTAAGAAGGTAAAATTAAATGAAAATGTATTCTGTTTGTCATAGATTAAGCCTGTTCCTGGGACAAATAATTTGAAGATTGAAATGAAGACTCAGTTTGTCGCAGGTTGTAGGTTGTTGTAGGGTGAGGCTAAACAATCATTTTGGAATTACTGTAAATGAGATTTTAGAACATCCAAGGAAGTCTGTTTCCTGGTTTTTTTTTTCTGACAAGGATAAGAATAGGAGCAGGGAGCCTGCCTCTGCTGATGGCCAAGCTAGTGCTTGGATATGTTTCGCAGACCACATATTAAGTCATATTTAGCATCTAATTGTGCTATCCATGAGGGAAAATAAGTGCTATTCTAAAATTCAAAAGCAGAAGGTGTCAGTACTTGTTTACCATTGCACGGATGTTTGGAAATTCCCAAATGTGTTCAAAGAGCAACTTTAATAGAAGCCTTAGATCACTCTCCCTTCTGATGGCTGGAGTACTCTTCAGTGGTTGTCCCTCTGTGTCCCACAATGTTTGTTTTTTTCTGGGAGGGGGAAGCAGCTACTTGAATAGTTGTGACAATGGAGAGTCTTACACAGTAAAAAGCTGGACTTAAGCTGGCAGGAGGAAAGCTGAAGGTGAATAGAATTGCTCTGGCAAATACACAAGGGGAGATGAAAGATGGATACAAGTGAATGGATACTATTTAAATTCCTTTGTATCAGCACAAACCACCCAAGTTTTTGCAGACTTCTAAAGTTAGAAACACTTTAAAAAAAAGTCACTGCTGGAGTAAGGTTTCAGAATAGCTTCTTAATTGGCCTGCTGAGAAGTTATGGTTTCCTGTAGTGCTTGAATAAATGCATTTGAGCTGTATCATCCAAGTCCAGAGAGATATATTTATTTAAAGGCAAGATCATTTAAGACTAATGTATGTTTTCCCCCATCTTTTCAGGGTGCAAAGAAGAGTGCTATTGGTCAGCGCATTGTGGCAACTTTGCCATATATCAAACAAGAAGTTCCCATCATAATTGTCTTTCGTGCACTAGGCTTTGTGTCCGACAGAGACATTTTAGAGCACATCATATATGATTTTGAAGATCCAGAAATGATGGAAATGGTAATATATGTTAAATAAGTTATTTCCTGGATTTACATTTGGTGATGTGAAGCTGTGGCTAATCATCATTCAAAGTATTGTTAATTTCCCAATTGTAGTTTATTTTTTTTGTGGGTTGTCTATTAGAAATATCAAAAGTTTTCTGCCTAAACTTACTCTAATGAGTATTCTAAATGAGCTACAATAGAGATTTTAAAGAGTTAATATGTATTTGTCTCATCCTGCTGCCATTGACTTTAATTGTAAAATCCCAGTTTATACTGGAAGCAGCAGCAGGTTTAGAATGTACTTGAATTAGAATATTTTCTGAAGTCTAAACTATTTTTTATGTGCTTCCTGCATGTTTCATTACTGTTTTCTGCTGCGCTTGAAAGAGCTACTATAGTAAAGCCAGAAAGAACTGGAGCACTAACTAGCAGTTCTTGAAAAGAATCATCAGCAAGCTACTGCATAGTTTCCTTCAGCCCCAACAAGCACTGGATGCTACAGGGTTTTGTTGTATTTTGTGCATTAGGTGAAACCTTCTCTGGATGAAGCATTTGTCATTCAGGAGCAAAATGTTGCTCTAAACTTCATTGGATCAAGAGGTGCAAAACCAGGTGTCACCAAAGAAAAGAGAATCAAGTACGCTAAAGAAGTCTTGCAGAAAGAAATGCTCCCACATGTTGGCGTCAGTGACTTCTGTGAAACCAAAAAGGCCTATTTTCTAGGGTATGTCAGTATTTTCTTTCACACATCTCCAAATGGACTTTGAATATGGATTTTATTCACATATACCTGTATGATTGGAAGAACATACTAAATGGAAGTTTGTTAGTCAGTGTTCTGGATACTCAGTAATAAACTTTAGGGTGCTGGTACATTTTCATAGCTGAGAAAATGCAAATGTTGATGAAATAGGAAAAAAACAGCGAAACAAAACAAGCCTCCTGCACATTCTGGATCTTAAGTTAGAGGTGATGATAGTGATAAATGACTCTCTTTGACATTCTGTTGCACAGACAACATAAAGAGGTTGATAACTAATGTGTAGATAACTGTTGATAAGCTGTTTCTAATGTAAACCCTCTCTTTAAAACTATTAGTATCTCCTCTTGATCACTACTTACTGGTATGCAGATGAACTGTAGCATCAGGAGACTTACCGTTTTACACCTGATTCTGTATGCTTAAACACAGCCCATATTACAGTACAGATAGACATGTTGCAGAAGACATGTTGTCATCATGATGTAAATACTAACTTCTCTGAACTTCCAGTGAGTCATTCACCTCAAAGGACGTATGTGCTGAAGAAGTCTGTTTTAGGACAGCAGTATCCTAAAGATCTAGAATAGTCAGCCTTTAGGAATCAGTTCATGGATTTATCTATGAAAATATCTACGAAATTTTTTTTTAACGTCTGCTGTCAGTTTAAAATATAAACTATCTTACTTGCTTAGGTACATGGTTCATAGATTGTTGCTGGCAGCACTGGGAAGAAGAGAGCTTGATGACAGAGATCATTATGGCAACAAAAGACTGGATCTTGCTGGGCCACTGTTGGCTTTCCTGTTCAGAGGGTAACTATAATATATGCATTTTCTTCTGAGATAATTAATGGTAGAGGCATTGCCAAATCGGTGCTCCTAAATTTAGCCCTACATTACCAGACTATTCCATTGTGTCTGTTAACCAGTCTTGGGCAACACAGTCTGTGTCTGACCATGACTTTTTCATAAAGTGGGTAAGTTTCCTCTAATAGTAGGTGGCTAGCATCAGCTTTTTTTTGAAGCGTATGTTTTGCATGTTCACAAACAGGTTAATTTGTTTTGGTTTTATCCCCCCTCCTCTTCTTACAAATTAATTGCTTCTGTGACTTTTTTTTTCTAAATAATGCTGGATAGGCTGAATTGCTACAGTCCTGTTAATCATGTTTCTTGGCACTTTCTTCTGCAGGATGTTTAAGAATTTGCTGAAGGAAGTGAGAATATATGCACAAAAGTTTATTGACAGAGGGAAAGATTTCAACTTGGAACTGGCAATTAAAACAAGAATTATTTCAGATGGTTTGAAGTATTCGTTGGCAACTGGAAACTGGGGTGACCAGAAGAAAGCTCATCAGGCCAGAGCAGGGGTGTCTCAGGTACAATAGCTGAACAAGGCATGGTAGCATTTGTCAGGTTTACATAAGAGTAAAACTAGATCATGGTGGAGTTCAACGTTGCTTGGCAGCCATGCATGTTGTTTGTTAAATAGAACCATTTTTAAAAGGAAACTTCCATAGCTGAAACAGACGAAGATCCAAATAGTTGAGTCTGGTGTGGGGTTGGGTGTTCTTTTTGTTGTTGATTATTTTTTGTTTTAGCTATTTTGTTCACTGCTAAACAGCTGGTGTAATTCTTGTAAAGACTTTTTGTGTTAGAGCTTATGCCTGCGTGTCTTGTCAAGTCCCTAGTCCCAGAGAATCTTTAGACAGGATGGATATCTTTCCTTTAATTGCTTCCAGTGCTTCACAGGTGGTTAAAGAAATTTGGGTGACACCTTGTAATATAACAGTTATGTATTCCACAGCTAGTGAAGCGGAGCGCTGACTTAATTACCCCAGAGCAGCACTTAGTTGAGCTTGTTTCAGGAGCTTGAAATAGGAAAGAGGTGATGATTTTTAAATGCTGGCACATTTTGTTGTCTGGAGCCATAATTTGGGTAAAGCAAAGTTAGGAAAGGGGTGAGGATGGTAACTGTCCCTGGATGGTCTGTTGTTGGTGTATGCGTATGAGGGGCATGTTTGCTTTTTAAATAAACTCACGTTTCAGGCTGTAAAACTAAGTTTCTTAAATTTTTAAGAAGCCTTGAGCAGACTCTGAAAAAAAATGTAGATGCTGATCTACTCCTAATAACTAAGTCATCCTAGCTTTTTCAAACAAAGTTTGAAAAGATCTGTGTCATTGTACAGGCAAGCACTACTGGTAAAACCCAGCTTAGAAAGTACTTTGACAAGTGTCACTCATTCTAGTTACCTGATCAGAGTAAGCAATACTACAAAAAACAGATTTTAAGGGTAGACTTAGCCTAAGATTAATGAAGGTGAACTAAAACGTGTAGCTAAAAAAAATCAGAGCTATTTTAGATCTTTGGAAGTATATAATTTCTCAAGGACATTGATCCTTTGCACTAATGTATCATGATGCCTGTCAACAACCCACTTAAGAAGCTTTGACTGACTGAATTCCCTTACTACATGCAGGTGTTAAACCGCCTGACTTTTGCATCTACGCTTTCCCATCTGAGACGCCTGAATTCTCCCATTGGCAGAGATGGTAAACTGGCAAAGCCCAGGCAGCTGCACAATACGCTGTGGGGAATGGTTTGCCCTGCTGAGACCCCAGAGGTAATTAAAGTAATATTTATGTCAGTACTTAACTCGTGCCTAACTGCTTTTATCCACTACTCGTTTTTTAGCCCCGGCACTTGTGATGATTGCTTGCACTTTTTTTTTTTAAATGCTGAGAGGAATATTTAGTTTTATTTATTTATTTAGCTAACTCTGTAGTTGAATGGTAGAAATGAATAAAGTAAATATCGTGTTTTGTGGCCAGTTCCCTTGTGGACTCAAAGTGTAAGTTCTAAGATCTTCTTGGGGGAATTTCTTGATTTGGAAATGCAAGTTAACTCTGTGTTTCTGCTAGGGTCATGCAGTAGGACTCGTGAAGAACTTAGCCCTGATGGCTTACATTTCTGTGGGGTCTCAGCCATCCCCGATTTTGGAATTCTTGGAAGAGTGGAGCATGGAAAACCTGGAAGAAATATCACCAGCAGCAATAGCTGAGTATGTGCACATGAAACTGTTTAAATAGACTTGAGCTTTTTATCCTTCACAACAACACGTTGGGGTTTTGGTGGGTGTTTTTATTTGTTTTTTGTTTTTTTCCTTTTTCTAGTGCTACAAAGATCTTTGTTAATGGCTGCTGGGTAGGAATACACAAAGATCCAGAGCAGCTCATGAATACCCTAAGGAAGCTGCGTCGTCAGATGGACATCATCGTGTCAGAGGTATAAATTTGCCATCTAGAGTTTGGGCGTCTTTTCAGATGAGAGATAATAATGCCTTGAAACTACTTTGCAAGGAGTATCCAAATAGAGCATTGTTTGCAAGTCTCTTTCAGAACATACTTCATGTTGTCTGGGTTTTTTTGTTTGTTTGTTTTGGGAATTTTTTTGGGTTTGGTGCTCTCGGGGTTTTTTTTTTTGTTTGTTTGATGTTGTGTGTGGTTTGTTGTTTGGTTGTGGGGTTTGATTTCAGTTTTTTGTTAGGCTTTTGTTTCCTAAAAAGAGGATCCAGTTGAAAAAACAGTTGAAAACAATCTCTTGAAATGATTCCGTTTGTGGGAGTGTTACTGTTTGCTCTGTGCTGCTGATAGCACCTATAAGGTCTTTGCTTTAGGGAACTTTGCTATCCTGTTTTGTGTTCTGTAGTTCTGATTCTGGGCTGAGGCTCTGTAATACTCATGGGGTGCTGCTTTCTTGTACAGGTCTCAATGATTAGAGATATTCGTGAGCGAGAAATTCGCATCTATACTGATGCAGGCAGAATTTGCCGACCCCTTTTAATTGTGGAAAAACAGAAGTTGCTGTTGAAGAAAAGGCATATTGACCAACTGAAGGAACGAGAGTATAACAATTACAGGTGAGAGATGTTCCTGAAATTCAACTGAATGTCTAATTTTCCATCCCCAGATTGGAGAGAGAAATGTTTAAAGCTTTTTGCAAGACGCTTTCTCTGCCTGGTAGCTTAATTGTTTTTTTAATCACACTGAGACAGTGGTAGCAATAATAAGCCAGGGAAGTCCTTATTCTTGTTACTGCTGAAGAGAGCCTTTTTATATGTTGGCTGAGTATTTCAGACACTGGTTATTTAGTTGGCAGGATCTCGTGGCCAGTGGTGTAGTAGAGTACATTGATACGCTGGAAGAAGAGACTGTGATGCTGGCAATGACTCCAGATGACTTGCAAGAGAAAGGTGTGGCGTATTGTTCAACATACACACACTGTGAGATTCACCCATCTATGATCCTGGGAGTGTGTGCATCTATTATCCCTTTCCCTGATCACAACCAGGTCAGTGCATCGCTTCTGACATCCTGCTTTTAAAATTGGCCCACGGGTGTATGTGTAAAGAGCTTTATATTCATATATACCTGTCTTTCCTTGTTTATCTAGTCTCCTAGGAACACATACCAGTCTGCTATGGGTAAACAGGCTATGGGAGTTTACATTACAAACTTTCATGTTCGTATGGATACACTGGCACACGTGTTGTACTATCCTCAGAAGCCCCTTGTAACAACACGCTCCATGGAGTACTTGCGATTTAGAGAGTTACCAGCAGGTGTGTTGTCAGTTAACGTTTATTAAACAAAAATACTACTGATTTGTTCAAACCGTATTACAAATGTTATGTGTATAATACTTGAATATTTAGGGAATGTATGTAATTTTAAAACTAATTATAGGTTAAATGTTAACTTGTAGCTTGACACCTAGACTGCAAAAAATTCATTGTTGGTAGTGTAGCTGAAACTACTTTATCTATATGGTCTGGTAAAATCAACTGGAAAAATGTATTTTCTGTATTGTTATTTGCTAGGCTCTTCACAAGAGGTCACTCTTGACTCTTTTTTACCTAAAGTTGCATTTGCCAATACCATGTGTTTTTTCTGTTTCTATGTCTGTGGGACATAGAGATTTTATCTCGGAAAGGGTAGAACAGATTCATTGTACAGAATACAGCTTATTTTGAGTTATAAGTAATGCTTGTCTGGTATGTGTGCATCCTTTCAAAATATTTGCTCTATGTATTATAGGTATCAACTCGATTGTAGCCATTGCATCATATACAGGCTATAACCAGGAAGACTCTGTCATCATGAACCGTTCTGCTGTTGACAGAGGCTTTTTCAGGTGAGGCTGTAGCTTTTTGAACTGTTTGGAAGAAAAAAAATGTATACTGTATTGTCCGAGGGTTCAAGAAAAGGTCATTTTATACTGGAAAACACTACTCTCCCAAGTCTTTTCAACCTGAGAAGCTTATTAATTTTTTTTTTTAACGAGCGTGGAGGAAGAAGCACAATGAAAATGGTGAATGTGTATCTCAGCAAAACAGTGAATAATGGTTCATCCTTTGTGTAACCTGACTTCCCACTCTGTCTTCCCAACTCTCCCATTTTGGTCTTATTTACTATGTTTACTGTTCTTTATATGGTGGTTAAATGAAAAAATATTTGGAGTCTTTGTTATATTTTCATATAACTCTTGCCAATTATACGAACTCCTTAATGTCAATATAGCAGCTTTGTAATATCGTATTGCCTTTAGTAGCATAGCAGTTGCTACCAGTGAGGATTGGTATGTTCCTCTCCTTAGTTGGGACAACGGGCAACTGATGTGCCTTTGTGCATTGTAGTTGTTAGATGTCTGTGCTTAGCTGTGTAGCTGGTCAATGGGTTTCTAGTTTTATTTTCTTTTGTCCAAGTTGAGCCCAAAAAGCGTGTGTGTGGTATCTTGGATCTGCTGCCTTCCAGTGTAGAATAAGTATGAGACTATTAGACTTTTATGGCTTGTGAAGCTTTTATACAATCTCCTGTCTGCATGAGAATAATTAAATGTGGATAATATTTATGTGAAAGGCTGTGGCTTTGGTGTGCTGGCAAATGAGGCAGCAAAAAAACCCCTAGACCCCCAGAAAGAAGCTTATATAAATTGAGTTTTTCCCTACAGCTCAGTTGTGGCACTGCGTGTGGCACTGTAGGGTAGCAGTAGAAGCCTAAAAATGCTTGCAAAATGTCAGGTATAAGGGGAAAAGTAATACAAGAATGGTATGATGATCATGTGAATAACCTTTAGGAATAACAACTGCTTTTGAGATGTCAGGCAGATCTAAAGGTCTCTGTAGTTCATAAAAATTTAGCATGTTATCTCTAGGTACTTCGGCAATATCTGAAAAGCAACCATCAAAATGCCACCTGAAACTGTTTGGTTAGTTTGTGGGGTGGCTTTTATTTGTTTTCCTCTCCTCAGTGATGTACAGATTAACAGGACTTCAGAGGAAGTGTGGCATGTGAACATTATTTGTTTTGGCTGACATTAGTAACAGTAGCCATAATACATGACAAAAGCATGATTATAGTGAAATTGAGATGTACAGATAAGGACAAATGATGCTGGTTTCACTGGAAAGGCTTTGTAACTTTGTTTCAGATCTGTGTTCTATCGCTCATACAAAGAGCAAGAGTCTAAAAAAGGGTATGACCAAGAGGAAGTTTTTGAAAAGCCTACACGTGAAACTTGCCAAGGTAAGATATAGGCGCATATGAAGGCTGAGTTTTTAAATTAATGTTTTGTGGGTAAGGTTGTTAGTATTATTGAACTGATTCAGTCTTTATTTTGGGATATATAAAATAGTAGAAGTGTCTGTATTAATAGCAAAATACATCAGTTGAGATACTTGCATAAAATTACCAAAGGTCATTTCAGCAGTAGTCTGAAGTTGCAAGCAGGCTTGCTGAATTTCTACAGAACATCAAAGCCAATATGTTGAATAATTTGGGAACGTACTTTTTTTTTTTTTCTGTAGGTATGAGACATGCAATCTATGACAAACTTGATGATGATGGTTTGATAGCACCTGGGGTACGTGTGTCTGGGGATGATGTCATCATTGGCAAAACAGTAACCCTGCCAGAAAATGAAGACGAACTGGAAAGCACTAACAGACGTTTCACAAAGAGAGACTGCAGCACTTTTCTGCGAACTAGCGAGACTGGCATTGTGGATCAGGTCATGGTAACCCTCAACCAGGAAGGATACAAGTTCTGCAAGATTAGGGTGAGCACTGACATATGTCCTTTCTACTTTTAATTGTTTTTGTTCTGTGTTTAAGTTACCAATTGAATGTTTTCCTATGGCTTACAGGTACGCTCTGTAAGAATCCCACAAATTGGAGATAAATTTGCCAGCAGACATGGTCAGAAAGGAACCTGTGGTATCCAGTACAGGCAAGAGGTAGTGATCCCCCCGACCCCTTAACATTTTATCTCTGATCTTCCTAGCATTAGAACTGCTTAAATGAG
The DNA here is from genome assembly GCA_033628505.1 of Tringa tobata. Lineage (NCBI taxonomy): Eukaryota > Metazoa > Chordata > Aves > Charadriiformes > Scolopacidae > Tringa > Tringa tobata. Next base: position 21,304,270 of record JAHREE010000245.1, read on the forward strand.
TTCTCTCTGGAATATCTACGAGGGTGCGATATATAGACTTAAATTTATATAAAATATATTTAGAAAGGGACACAGCTGCTTCTTATGTGATATTTCAGTGCCTTCAGTGCCAATGCTTTAAAAGATTTAATTTGAATCCACAAACCTGCTTTTCTTAAACCTGCTATTCTGGGAAGTACTGACTGTCTGTTTTCCTGCTCTAGGATATGCCCTTCACCTGTGAAGGAATCACACCTGATATAATTATCAACCCCCATGCCATCCCTTCCCGTATGACCATTGGTCACTTGATTGAGTGTCTTCAGGGGAAGGTAAGAAAAGTCTTTTATGCTGCATGTTTGAGCAATATGAATGGAAATGTTTTTTATTTTAGTATATTTTCCTTTTTTCCCTTTTTCTTTTTGGTAAAGATACTACTCCCTGGTAGGTGTTAATCCACTAAAACATAAGGATTGTTCTCCAGCTACTTGATAGCAAAAGCAGGTTTCTTGGGGAAGACCTATAGTCCTGTGAATTTTGTCCACTATGTCAGACTACAGTATACTCTCTCATCTGTTGTTTTTATTCCAGACATTTCATGTGACCTAGAAAAAGGAGTACCAACATTGTTAACACTGTGTATTTTTTAAAATCTTCTTAAATTTCTTTAAATCTACACAGTACACTGTGTAGCTGATAAACAAAGCAAGATAGGGTACTATGATGGGTGTGGAATCTCAAGTTCTAGCATTAAGAGTTAAAATGTTTGAAGCAGCTTAATGTTGTCTGACCAGTCCTTTAGAAACCTTACAAGCTTTTGCAAATCTCTTCTCTGTAGGTGTCCGCAAACAAGGGAGAAATTGGTGATGCTACACCTTTTAATGATGCTGTCAATGTGCAGAAGATTTCCAATCTTCTATCAGATTATGGCTATCATCTGAGAGGAAATGAGGTATAACCAAAATATCAAAATAATCAAAAGGTGTAATTTTTTAAAAATACCTATTTGATGGATAGTAAGGCTTATGATTCAGTGATTGCATTGACCATTTCAGGTCCTCTACAATGGTTTCACTGGTCGAAAAATCACATCGCAGATCTTCATCGGTCCTACATATTATCAGCGGTTGAAGCACATGGTAGATGACAAAATCCATTCTCGTGCGAGAGGGCCGATCCAGATACTTAACAGACAGCCCATGGAAGGTAGATCTCGGTAAGTGTGTTTATTAGTTTCTATACAGTGTTTTCTTTTTCTTTGAAGCTTTTAGCACTAAAAATTAACTACCTCAACTTTGCAGCTAGAACTTAGCACACCCAATTATCCACCCGTTTTCACGTGTTTGGCTTAAGATATGATGTACTGGGTGCAGGTGTTGAGGTTTTGGTAGCAGGAGGTGCTGCTGGAGTGGCCTCTCTGAGAAAGGACCCTCATAAGGTTGCCCTATGCTGGACGCAGCCACTTAGAGCTGGTTCCAACAGACCCACCACTACTGGCCGAAGCTGAGCCCATCAGTGACACTGGTGGTGCCTCTGTGGTAACATATTTAAGAAAGGGTAAAAAATACTGTGCAGCAGCTGAAGGAGAAGCAAGAAAATGTGAGAGGAACAGTCCTGCAGACAACCCAGGTCAGAGGAGGAGGATGGAGAGGAGATACTCCAGCTGTCAGAGCAGTGATCCTCTGGCAGCCCATGGAGAGACCATGGTGAAGCAGGCTGTCTGTCTGCAGCACATGGAGGACCATGGTAAAGCAGATACCCAGACTGCAGCCTGTGGAAAGCCCATGCTGGAGCAGGCTCCTGGCAGATGTGATCTTCGGGGGACCCCTGCTGCAGCAATATGCTCCTGAAGGATTGTACCCTGTGGGAAGGGCCCATGCTGCAGCAGTTTGTGAAAGACTATCCCATGGGAGGGACCCCACGCTGGAGCAAGGAAAAAGTGTAGGGAGGTAGGAGTGGCAGAGAGGAACTGTTATGCACTGACTGCAGCCCCCATTCTGCCTGTGACCACGGGGAGGGGAGGAAGGAGTTGGGAATGCCCATTTTTAATGGGCAACACATTAAACTGATTTTCCCCATGCTGAGTCTGTTTTGCCAGTGATGGTGATTGCTTACCAATCTCCCTCTTTTTATCTTGACCCACGAGCTTTTCCATCTTATTTTCTCCCCCTGTCCTGTCGTCACGGCAGAGTGAGAGAGCTGCTTGGTGGGCATCTGGCAGCAGCCAAGGTTAAATCCACCACAGACAAGTAGAGAATGATTTAACGTTTACCTGATTTTCCTGTATGGTGGTGCTGTGGCTGTTAGCTATCTGACATACGCTTTAGAAATGCTCCTCGGCAGTTATAAGTTACTGTGTTTACTTTCTCCCTAACAGTTTTATTCTGAGGTGTTAGAGGAGAATTAATGCGCAGCTTTACTCTGGCCTTGTAATACTGCTGTTGTGTTTCTGCTAAGCTACTTGTTCCACCAACAAGAACTGATATATTTTGCCAATGGACTCAAAAGTTGAGGGTTTTTATTTTTTCTTTTCCTTTTTTCAGTGATGGTGGCCTTCGTTTTGGAGAAATGGAACGGGATTGCCAGATTGCTCATGGAGCAGCCCAGTTCTTGAGAGAAAGGTTGTTTGAAGCTTCAGACCCATACCAAGTCCATGTCTGTAACCTCTGTGGAATCATGGCGATTGCAAACACAAGGACTCACACCTATGAGTGCCGGGGCTGCCGTAATAAAACTCAGGTACGTGTGGTTTTCATCAGCCTGTGTTTCTTTTTGTGGATAAGAGGAAATGCCAATTGGGTGAACAGGAGGATAGGGAAGTAAATATTTAAAGAAGCACCAGAACAATTGCTATTCTAGTTTCATAACTGTTTTAAGTGTTTATAGTGCCCTAGTTAATTTGGATGTTTCCTTATTAATATTACAGTCTTGGCTTGTCACTTGGCAGGAAATGCTGCTCAAGTATTTTGCAGTGCAGAGCTTTCATGGGCTTTACAAGTAAACGCTTGAGAGCATATTTTTAGAAGTAAAAATCAGAATCACAGGAATTTAGAGCCATCGCCCTTGTGACTGTCCCCATGAAGTTTATGCTTTCAGAGCTGGGTCCCCATGGGAGGTCTTTTGTGTTGCACTTTTTTTTTTAAATAAAAAAGCTCTATATTGTGTGCTTGGTTACAGAACTATGTCAAAGGAGAGTGGCAGCAGAGATAAAAATAGTTGCCTTAAACAGGCATGTTCTTGTGCTAGGGACTGACTGCCGCAACTCTAACAATGCCATTGGGTTTACTGAAGAGATGTGTGCTGGAAATCTTAACTGCATTTACTGGACACGAGGCACACTTTGCTATGCACGTGTTCCCTTGTTAAATGGCTCTTGTTTAAGATCAGATCCCTTGGCTGCAGGTTTTATCATTAATGTTGTGTCCTGGGTAGCTGCTGTGTAGCCTCTACAGACAGCCTCAGCTTCCCTCTTGCTTTGTTACTGTCTGTGAGCAATTCTTGTTAAATGCTTTCATGCATAACTTCAGATTCACTTTTGAGCCAAAACCAAGTTATTTGTGTAGAAGGCGGTGGAAGCTGATGCCTCAGGAGTGCTCATCACAAGCCTTTTGAAATCTCTTTCCAGATATCTTTGGTTCGGATGCCCTACGCCTGCAAACTCCTCTTCCAAGAACTGATGTCTATGAGTATTGCACCTCGTATGATGAGTGTTTAGCCTTTAAAAGGGCTTTTTAAAAAAAAAAAATCGTGAGACGGAAGCGCTCAGGTCTTGTTTCATTTTGTGTAGGTTGCATTTAAAATAGTTTTACTCATCTGCTATGTGTGCTGTTCAGAAGTACGTTTATTACCTGTAAATAGAATTAAAATTTGTAATCAAACTTGTGAATCTCTTTATTTGTGTATCTGAAAGTGTGCAAGCAAATCGGTAATCAAGGAGTAAGGGAGTTAAGAGATTAGTGAGCTAGAAAAAGCCAGAAGTTGATGCTTTCCAAAATGCTAATTTAAAACTGTGCGTAAGTAAAAGTCCTCACATCACAGCTCTGCACCATCATCTGTGGAAAAACAAAAACATGTTACACTCCGTACTGTTCCAAGGGGTAATATCACAACGTGGGCAGTAGCACAGTGTGTGCATTTCCTGGTGTCTGTGCTGAGACCTGACAACCCAGTCCTGACCCTCTTTCCTTCTTTCCTTCCCTACTGCAGAACTACAGCAGGAGGGGGATGGTAATAGATGGCATTTTTCTGTGCTGAGATCATCTGGATGTGGGACAACACACTCCCTAACTGTGTAGTGTGTAGCTATGGAGGAGCCAGTCTGTTCCATTAATGTTATCCATTTACTTTAAGTAATTGTAGACCGCCAGCTTATTGCTTAGCTACAGCATGCTTGCTTGAGAGCTTTCTACAGCTGAAAAGAAACAGCTGTAAGATGTGATGTGCGTAGAAGAAATAAACCATGAGGCAATACACAGGGTACTACAACCTCACAGTAGAGTTACTGTGAGAGGGGGAGAGAAGATCTTCTATTCTGGGGTGTAACTGCGCTGCTGCTCATGGCACAACTCAGTAAAACTCAGTTTCATTCACATCCATAAATAAGATAGATGTTTGAAAAGGAAGGGATTAGAGACTAGCTAAAAACCTTCAGCAAGGTTCCTGCATGTGATACTGGGATTTATTTTATGCTCTTATTTCAATGCCAGGTGCTGTTAATATTCTCCTAAAGGAAGTGTTTCAGCTATTCAGGGATATAAAGATACAGAAAGTAAGACTATGAAGTTTGGATAAAGCTACTGGGATTAAAGGTAAGGATTATCTGCAAAAGTGGGGTTGGGCAGCACAGTATTCTCTGAGTGCTTGGTTCCCAGTGCCTCTGCCTCTAGCACGGTTACAGTTGCTGTTCCAGCTCTCTGGATGTGGCCGTGGCACTAAGCCATCCATCCTCTTTGCAGCTGGAATGAGAGCGGTTGGTTTGCCATCAGCTTTGCATACAGCCTGGCAAAGAGGACCTGGCTTTTAAAACTGGCTGAGGGCTGGAAGGTAAAGGCTTCAGGTCTTGCCTAAAGGCCTGCAGTGGCATATCTGTCCCTTCCCCAGTATGACACTCCAGCATGCAGAGAGAATGGGCAAGGACTAGGATGTTTCCAGGATGGGGAATAATGAGGTGCAGGGACTTGGCAGGAATTTAAGTGCTTGAAGTTCCCTGTCTTGGGGCTGGTTGAGCCCGTACTGCTGCTAGGAGAGATGGGCAGGTTTGGAAGCATCCAGAGAACACTGAAAGGATGATACAAATTTAGGGCTGGAAAACTACTGGAAGTTGTTTTGTAGAAAACCAAAAAGGTGGTTTTAATTTGCTGTCTCCAGTACTTTACAGCACTTGGGGGAGGTTATTTAACAATCCTTTGAGAATTCCAGCAGCTGAGACTTGCTGGGAATGTTTTGCCAAACCTGGTAAAAGCTGCGTGTTGACTGATCTTTCTAGTATGCTTGCTTTTTTTTGTTGTTGTTTTTTCCCTAAAAAGCATTAAACAGAGGTGGTCTTTCTATATCAAAAAAACTGAGTAAATGATTAGGGGAAAATGCTGCTGAGTGTTCAGCCATGCTACCTACCTTTGGTCAGGCCTATTTCATGCAGAGTTTCCACAACGTGGATTTTTGCAGAAGCTGTTGCCTCTCCTTTGGCATTTGATGCATGACACTCATATTCTCCAGCATCCTCTTTGCTCAGAGGAGATATCTAGGGGAAGAAACACACACCCCCATCCCTCAGTAAGTATCTTGTGGACAGGTAGAGGAGATTCTGTTTTAAAGTATCTTATGTAACTTGTTAATTGCTTGAGACATAATGAGATTAACAGAGTGTATGAAGTAGCAGTTAATCCTTCGGGACCACGTGGACTGCATGATTTCTTCTCCTGGCTCTGAACAGCCTGGTTCAGATTGTGATCTCTCCAGTGAGGGAGAAAAGCACCCGCTCCTGTAGATCAGCCTAACTTTCTTCACCTCTGCTAGTCCAGATTAAGTGTGTTACAACGGTCCCTCCTTGTCTTTTATTATTTACTTAGTTTAGAGATGTGTGGGGGCACTGCATGCTTGGTAAGGGAAGTGAAGCAGGAAGAAAAACCCTTCCTTACAACATGCTGCATCCAGTCAGTCAGTTCAGCAAAATCATTGGCTCAAACTTTTCCTTCTCCTTGTTTCCACCTCTGCTTTAGCAAGCGGTGTGGGAACCAATACCCTGAGATGTGCTTCCCTGCTGCCAGCTGCTCTACAGCTAGGAGCCATCATATTCACAATTCCCTTACTGGGATGCACGGTAGCTCCCTCTCCTGTGTGGTGATCACTGATGAGCCTGCAGGTTCTCCTGCAGCTCAGGAACTGTGTTGAGTGAGAGTTGATGGCATCTCAGGCAGGTAATGTGCTTCACTGAGGAAAAGACAGTTCTCCTGGATCTGTGAGGACTCCTCAGCTGTGGGTCAGTCTTAGGGGTGCCTTGCCTTGGTACCGGTTCCTTCCCAGACACAGAGAAGGTCTCCTTCCCACTAATAGTAGCAGGAAAGTAATGACATAATGAGGTATTCATTGAAGTCTCACCTTCTCTGATCATAGAACGCATGCTTCTACTGCATGGTAGACAGAGGTGAAAAACTGCAATGGGTAAGACAGCAGCCACCCTTCCCCTTCATGTCCGATTCACACAGATTGTTCTCTTCTATGTGGCCTGTTGTCGTGTGTCTTCTGTACTGCTCTTTGTTCATGAGTTGTTTGCAAACTGCACTGCACTGTTCGTGCAGCTCTGTGCATACACAAAGTACTTACAAGCACCCAGCCAGTTACTTCATGTTTCTCGGGGCCCCCTCGGGTCTGGATAGCCAAGTTTTCCCGATCACCCGGCAGAAGCTCCATCCTCTGGACACCATACTGTCCCCGAATTATCTAAACACAAGGGTAGAAAGGTGTGAGAAGGTTGGGGCTTATTTATGCTGGAACTGTTAGGACCATACCTGCACACAGACAGGAGATTATTTTTACATGAATGTATTTTGTCCGGGCCCAGAGCACAGCATGGGGTAAGTGGTACTCAGCCCTTCTTACCACCAGGTCGAGCAGTCTCTCGGCCATGGGGAAGAGGCATGAAAAGCAGAGCAGCACTGACAGTCAGTGTAAACACAGCATCTGCTTGTAAACAAGAAAAAAATGCTGCCTGGGTCAGCATGCCTATGTCGTACGCTCGCCCCACAGTTTGCTCTGGGACCCTTATGAGCAGAGTTTGCTGTCTCAGAACAGCGCAATCTCTGGGGCAATCCAGTTTTTTTTCTTCTGTAGTACTCCTAATCTAGTATTGTTTCAGCTTAATTTTAAGATCCCTCCCAAGCATCCACAAACCTGTGGCATCTGAAGAGGCTACGGGGGCCATGCAGTGGCTCTCAGCCCTACAGCTAGGATCCTCTCTGCCCTAAGCCAGGTGTTACCAGCGCGCTACCGGAGATAACTGCCCCATGTGGTTCCCGTCCTTGACATTGGGTGTTCTGTGTCCAGCCACCTCAGAGTCACTGCTGCCAGCAGCGTGACAGCAGGTCAAGGGACACTCCCCGTGTGCTCTGAAAACCAGGTGCTACCCAGAGAAACACAAGTCCTGTTCTGCCTCGGGATCAACAAGAGTTTAGAAAAAGATTAAGCAAAGCCAGATGTTTGGGGCCGGACAGAACTGCACAGATGGGAGAACTCATCAAAGATGTGTGTTTCTAAGGGGGCATCTGCTCTGGCCTTTATGCTTAGGAAGCAGTTTCAGCTGCCTCAGGTTTGCTGTGTCCCAGGAGCTTCTAGCAGGGCTTTACCTTGTTCCAGATGAGGACAGGGGTTGGGATGCCTATGACTTCACAGCTCAGGTAGATCTGTGCTCCTGTGACATTCCAGATGTCCTTAGGAGGAGTCACAATGGAGGGTCCTGCAAAAAGGGAGAAATGCTTTTAAGCACCAAGTGACTGCAAACTTGTCCCCTTGCCAGCCTTTTAAGTGGTACCAGTCACTTCTGATGGGTTCTGAGGATAAGGTGAAGGGGACCCCTGCTTGGAGCAAAGCTTGCTGCACTGATCCTACATCACAGCACTTCCCTCTCCAAAGCTACACACGCATCCAGCCTTAAACTGTTCAGGCTGATGGACACTTGCCCCAGAAGGAAACTCAGGTGTTGAGCAGCTCGGGTGATCAGTCCATCTACTTGCAAAACTGAGGTTAGAGGTAGGACAGTGTTTGCATTCTGTTCTTGTAGGGACTGAGCAGGACATTATGAACTGCTGCCTTTGCTTATCATGCGGCCACCAAGTGCATCATTGACGCTCAGCCAGCATGCAGGAAAGGACCCACTAGTGGGTGAGTCTCACTCGCTCTCCCATGCCATGGGAGAGCTTGGCCAGCATCCTTCTTCCCAGCACCATTTTATTCTGCAGCAAAGCCAGTGGCAGCTGGCTAGCAGAACGCAATGTCACACTGCTCCTGTTTTACTTGTGTGCAATATCCAGCTAAAGGAGGCTGGCTGGAGGGTGGCAGAGCTCTCCTTGGAGGGGGGGGTCCAGGAAGGGACCAGGTGAATGCAGAGCTCCGTTTTCCCCAAAGAGCTCCAGTCCTTGGTTAAACAGGGAGTTGTTTCCAAAGCCAGATGGGAACAGAGCTGTTTTGCAGATCTGGCTGGAGATGTTTACCCCTCGGGCTGGGAAATGTTGGAGACGTAACCCATATCCCAGGAAGGGAAGAATGACCTTTTCTGTTCAGTCCCTCTTTAGTGGGGCTGTTTTGCAAAATGCAGCTATTAATTCACCACAATAGGAAGCGCAGATCAAAGGAGTACATAGTGTTTATTTCCACTTATTGATATCTTGAAGAACATAGCAGATTTTCCTCTTCTGCTCTGAAGATGCAGGCAGTAACGGGAAACTGAAGCTCCCATTAGTCTCCGCCAGAAGACGGCATTTCCTCTGTGAACAAGTACTCCAGAGCCAGCCTGACTGAAGCCCCTTGGGTATGCTGGCTCACAGACCATGGCTTATTCCCAGCCCCATAAAAGAGGGGCAGATTTGGGTCCTGGATGCTCCTTCTTGGGTCCTGAACACACACTGACCTGAGCCCTGCATGTGCACTTTGCCCAGCAGTCCTCTTGCAGGCAGTGGGGAGCAGGTTTTGGGTGCATCCCACTATGCCAACATCTTCCAGGAGAAAGCTGGTGTCTTTTTTCCTCCTTGGGACCTTGGGGCAGATTCACACTGATATCACCAGCCAGAGGACATCAGCAATCCTTCTGTCTTAGCACAAGGGATGCCAAGGTGGCTCCACCCTCCTGAGCAGCTGGTGGGATCCCAGAGAAGCATTTGCTCTTCTCTTCTGAGACTTCTCTCTCCAGGAATGACTGTACACGGCCTGATGGTGGGAAGCTGCTAAGAGACATGGGGTGTCCAAATTCTCTGTTAAGAGGTATCCCAGCCCTGTTTTTAACAGAAGGCAGCTGTGTAGAAGCAGGGAATTTTTATGTGTAGCCCCAGGCGATGGTTAAAACCACACCTAATGATAAGTAGGGCTGGTTTCCTGGCAGACATCACAACCCAGGTGCTCCTCATCTGCACAGAACTGATCCTCTCTGCTGAGAAAAGCATTTCAGCAGCATTTCATCACCTCACTCTGTTCTTGGTTGTGTGGCTGCCTGGATGGATTCTTGTGCGCTGGCCAGGAGAGGGGTGTGTTGGAGTCACAGCACCCTTTCCAGTATGGAAGAGTGCTGGAGCTATCCTTGTTCCAGGTGGCCCAGAGCAGGTCTGTACCTCCAGGCACTGCCCGGCTCTGCACGCTCAGCAATGCCCTGCTGGAGGTTGTTCTTCAGAGTACCACTGTAGTGTAGTACAGGGGGCTGACCTGTGGGGCTGGCACCCCCAGCGCACCCCTGTCCCAAGCACTGCCTGACCCCCGCTGTTCTTTTTCTGGTGTCCCTTGAGCAATGGAGCACTTGGCAGCTCCAGTGGGACCCTGATACTCCCAGGCTTAGCTCACCCCACGCTCTGCAAGGACCTCCAGCTGATGTGCACCCAGCGTAGCCTGCTACCACCTCCGCCTTCTGCTCCGGCCATGTGAAACCCTCCATGTGCATGATGTCCTTCCCAGGGCAGAGCTGTCCCCGAGAGGCAGGGCTACGTTTGACCTGTTGACACCATATTCTTTCTTACCGGATGCTAGGGTTCTCCATGAGGCAAGAGAAACACAGCTGCCCCGAAATGACCACCGCAGAAAAGGAGAGATCCTGATTCTTACGTTAAAAGCCAGGTGGATTTTAAGGCACCGTTACGCTCTTCTAGGATTTGGCTCAATTCTTCCCCAGTTGGGAGCTGGCAGCATTTAACACAGCGCTAAATCCACTGCCCATAGTGTCTCAGTCTCGGCTGCCATTGAGCTTCCCCCTGTACCAAGGGCCCAGATACCCTGGATGTTTGCTTGCCCTGCCAGGAGCAGGTCACACCAGGATTTTTCTGCAGAAACTGCTGGCAGGGGAAAAGCGGGAGGGAATTTCTACCCATCTCCTGGGCAAGGAGAAATTGTTTGTCTTCCCTGGAAAGGGGAATTGCCTGCACAGCTTCACAGCAAAGCTCTGGCTGGCTTGGCACAGCAGCGACAGCACAGCGAGAGCCTGGCTGTAATGAAGCAACCCAGAGCTCGGGATGTACATCCTGATCCAAACAGGAGGAACGTGAGAGCTGGAAGGAACTGGGAGCATTCACAGGCCTCCGCCTCCATCCGGCACAACCCTGAGGCCAGGAGGGAATACGCATCCCAAAAGATGCAAGTGTCATGGGAAGAGTCAGCACGGTCTCTCGGGATATTTGACTTAAGTCCAGACAGCCGAAACTCTAGAGCTGGGCTTCTTCCTCCACTAAAAATAAATGAGAAAGGCCAAGAAGTCAGCAGATTTGAAGTCGAATCAGTAGCAGTAGCTAGACTCCCACCACAGCCAGCTGACACCCGTGTGCGTGACAGCCACCCTGCTTGTTGCCTGTGCTGGTCCCACTCACGCTCTCTCCCACGGTCCCCCGAAGCAGCCAGAGATGGGCAGGGGACACGGTGACCCAACAAAACAGGAGAGGCAGGGGATGCCTGAGCCTTGCGGGGACTTCAGAGGATGTGAGGATCTTCTCTCCTACAAGTCACCCCTCTTGCCTTGGGGGTCCCTGTGAAGGGAGCGAGGCCACCATGTGCTCAGCAGGACTGGAAACAAGCCCACGTTGTACAGAGCAGATGACTTGGTTCCTGCCAGCAAGGAGCCCCCGGCCCTCGTCCTGCAGCCTGCATCTGAGAGGCTTTGCTGCTCCACTTGCAGCACTGCCCACAACAGGGAAGGTTTCTCCATCCACTTTCCTTGAGCTGGGGACTTGCAGGTTGCACCTGCTGATGAAAACGGTCACCAAGACCAGAAAGCCACCCCCTATCAATGGGGCTGAGTGGTCTCTGCTCCCCAGTGGGGACTGAGCCAGGGGCACCGTGGATGTACAGGACGCTCCCTCAGGGTACTTGCCCCGACTGCCCTGACTGCGTAGGAGCTCCTTGGCCAAGAGGACATCACAGGCTGTTGATGGAGATCAGCTGCTCTCCGCAGAGCTTCAGGCATTTCCTCCCTGCTCTGCCCATTGTTCCTCAGACAAATGGCTCTCCCAGGTCCGGGAAGGGGCTTATTTACAGAGCCAGCGAGCTCATTCACCCCGGAGAGGAGCCTGAAAGCACAGGGACTGTTTTTTCTGCAGATCACAGGGAGCTGACAGCCTGGGTTATGTCAAAAGCAGCAGCCGGAGAGGAGTTCCCGTTGCTGTTATTGCAGTCGCTTTGCTGCCCCGGCAGCATGCAGCAGAACCCGTGACCTCCTCGACGAGGCCATCCAGCATTTGGCATTCGGTCCCGGCACCCCTCCCGACCCGGGCACCTCTCCCCTGCCCAGCCACAGCAGGCAGAGACCTGGCATCTCCCAGCCCACCCACCTGCCCCTCGCTGGTACCAGGATGGTCTATCACAGCTCAGGTCCTCACTGATCTTCCTTTGGTGTCCACACACACACACAAATAAATCACACCCCAGCAAGCAGAGCAATAACTCTTGCTAAAATCAAGGAGCCTCCAGATACATCACTGAAGGCAGAAATAAGCCCGACATTAAGCACTGTGGGGTGTGTCCTGGCGCTTGGGTCTGCGTGGGAAGCCTCGACCACAAACACACGAGGCTGTGTGTCCCATGCTGAAGCTGGCGTGGTCTCCAGCCAGCCCTCCTGAGCCCCGCATGGCCGTGCCACCGCCCCGCCTGAAACACTGGCTGGGAACGCTCCCCCTGAGACAGCTAATGAAAGCAAAAGCTAGACATTGTTCAGCCTCACAAGCGCTTGCAAGCCTGAAAATAGACCAACTCCAGTCTCCTAAATTCCTGGGAAAGTATTTTCCCTTCAAAATGACTTTATATGGAGAAGGGGAAGCCTCCCGTAGTAGCATCTACTCATTCTAGCTGGCATGGCCTCAGCTGCTCCCTCCCGGGTCAGTGCCCTGTGGGAGGCAGCACCAGACAGGAAGGGGAAGCAGCTTCTGGCCTTCCCCATTCCCAAAGCTCCGGCTGCTTTCTGGCAGATGTACAAGACTCCTTCTTTACCTCTTTTGGAAAACATTTCTCTGCCTCCTTTAACCTGGCCTTGAAGAGGCGTTACCGAAAGAGGCTCTGAGACATCCAGACCAAAGGAGGTGACGGATGCTAAGCCTCTTCTGATGCCTCCCCTCAGACTTCAGCAGCCCAGTGACCCTGGAAAGGCTGCAAATGGAAAGGCAGCTTTGCTCCAGGTCCCAAAGACTCAAGACTGAGTCAGCAACAGCATGAGGCAGGGCCCTGGGCCACCATCTATCTGCCATGGATCTCCTCCTGCTTCCCACTCCTCTGGGCTCACCAGATCGGTGCAGCTGGAAATCCCACCCCTGCTGTTTTACCACAGTTTGGGAATGCTGCCTTCATAGACCTTGTGCATGACCTTTGTATGGCTACCTGTTGGTTCTCTGTGGGGCTTACATATGGGTTGGGAGGGAGGACGGGGCAGCAGTGTGAAGGACGAAAACATGACACTGCCCATGCAAGTGGACTGCCACAACCCAACTTCTCTCCTGCCTTTTCCCCCCATCCTGCCTTTTTGTCCCACTTCCTCTTCCTTTTGCCAGTCTCTGAAGTATGCTGTCTCTAGGACCAAACAGGCAGTAGCTTTCTGTAGACATGCTTGCTGCTTCCCAGCCGTATCTGGGGGTGTATTTGGTTTTTTTTCGTCCCAGACAAGCTTTGTCAAGAAACTTGATAGAGATCACCACCTCCCCTCTTCTCTTTGTGTGACCTTGGCTCAATCTTACTAAGAAAACCATCGTTATGGCACAAGGAGGACCATGAGCTAAAGCCTGGAAAGAATGTAAAAAGCTTGCAGTGGGTGCCACGGAAACAAGGCATGGCAGCATTTCTGCATGGAAAAGCAAGTAGGGCTTTCAAAAGTCCAACCTGATTAGACACGTTATGTGGTAATCTCCTATTTAGTATGAACCTCAATCAACCTCAGCCCAACAAAGGATTAAACGCATTTTTTTTAAACACAGCATGCCTTTCCAGCAGCAGAAAAAAACAAACACGGGGAGGAATTTGCTGATCTGTAATCATTCCTTCCTAGTGATTTTTAATATGCTCTGATGATTGAGAATGAAGACGCAGGTGAAATAGGGGATCCTCTCGGGTAGTGGAGGTGTTTGCATAGTCCCTGGCACACTGGTGCTCTCCGGGACTCTGGAGCTACCGAGTAATGTATTAAACAGCTTCCCTAATAAAATTTTAGCACAGTAACCATAAAAACTCAAGCTCCAATGAACCAAAACTTTCTCACATAACTAAATGCTTTTAAAGGAGGAATTTATGGCCTATCCTACAACAGTGGAAAAACCCAAAGTTACGGATGAATTTTTTAAATGCCAGCATAAAGCTTCAGTCCCAGAAACTCTGTCTCAAAATCCCAGTGCACTGTGTGCTGGAAAAGCAAGCTCCACAAAAAATCACTTTCCATCTGAAAGGACCTCGGGGTAGAAGACAAAAGGTGCAATCCCACCGTGCACCTTTGCAGCTCTGCTCTGCCACAGACTTTCTGGACACAGCAAAAAAACACCAGTGAGATCCACCTGCAAATGCCTCGCTTCGCTTCGCAGTGGGAGAAAGTGGGTGGCAGACCACTGGTGCAAGACCCCCACTCCCAGCCAATGCAGAAACCCAAACCAGCTTCCCAGGAGAATGAGGGAATTCAGTGCATTTTCAGCCACGGATGACATAGCAAAAACTTGTCTCAATCTCTCTTTCTCCAGCAAAGAAGAAAGCACTCATAAAATGGGGATATTCTTTTAAGTCCCTTAAAATCCAGGAAAGGAAGAATGGGAGGAAAGAACTAAAGCAACCTAACCCACTTGTTAACTAAAAAGCACAAATCCAGAAGAGTTTCTTGCAAAAAGTGATCAGATATGAACTCTGCTCTCTGGTGTCTAAAAGAGTTGGAAGCCTTTGAATGTATCAGGAGAAGATGAGCCAACACCAGTGATAACAGCAGGCTGCCATCTCTCACAAAGTTTTCCCCCAAACCCAACTGGCTGTTTCTGATATACTCTGGCAGTAGATTAAAAAAGCCCAATCAAACCACCCTCAAAACTAAAATATTTCTGGCAAAGCCTCAACAGCTGAATTTGGATGGAATGAGCCAACAGATGTGATTTATGTTTCTTCTTTTAAAATTGACCTGTGGGAACTTGGGGCCTCTTTCTTTGCAGCACAGATGTACCTTTATGGGACACTGAGGCACCAGCAATGCAAAAACACGGCTGGGGAAAAGTGGCAGGAATTTTTTGGGGGGGGATCAGTCTCCACAACAGCCTGGCAGCCATGATCCTATATCCATCAGCCTAGTTCCTCTCCTGGTCCTGCTGTGCATAAGCTCTGCGGCCTGCGGGATGGATCCTGTGAGGTGCTGAGCCCTCATCACTGAAGGGCAAGCCCATGAACGTTCCAAATGCTGGGAAAATACTTTCATGGAGCCACAGAGATTTAAGCCACGTTCAGATCAATAGAAATAAAGCAGGCCACTTGGCGAGCCAGCACGTCTACCCTTCACCCAGAGAAGCCCTGAGTTTCTACCTCTGGGAGGTGTTCGTAGGTAGGTTCGAAGCAGCACCAGCTCCCTGAAGAGTGAAACACTGTCCTCTGATATGCGCCAAGAGCTGCTTTGTGGTACGCTGTGTCCAGGCAAGAACGGGCACTCGCCTTTCACCAAGACAGAAGTGAGCACAGAAGAAAATCAAAGCCTTGACTGACAACAGCAAAACAACCTGGAGACTCCAACCCTGCAGGGATAAGGGACTTCAAACCATAAGCGCTTTGGGCTGTAATGAGGCAACTTCAGCAGTACCTCCAGTAGTCACAGCATGTCCCTCAAAGCAGGTATTTGCTGGTAGCTAATGATAAAAGAGACCTAGGGGTATTTGTCCCTTCTTGCATGGATTAGGCAACAAGCCCGTGCCTGGTATTTTTCAGCTCAGAGAGCTCATCATGCCAAAAATCCTTCCAGCTTTTTGATGGGGGTTGGTGCTTTGAGGATGTATTTCTGCCTGGCTTGAGCTAAGCCACACAACCCTAATTCTTTATGCCGGTTGGCTTTGCATGGCAGTGGGTGCCATGGTCCTCCTGCCCCAGGTCCTAGCTGGCCGTAAACGGCCTCAGTGCGTGCACTGCAAAATGAATTTCAGCCTAAATTACTGAAGGCACCAACTCCACAAGAGGTTCTTCTCAACATCTGTGTACAGCCGGGTGATGGCAGCAGCCGAGGGCAGCTCCCCGACTGTTATGGTGACCTCCCCTCCTGCCAAGGGGACCACCGGAGGTGGCACCTCTGGCCACTTGTACCAGCCCTGCCATCAGGCTCCTGCTTTGTGTCTGGGCCTGCCCAGCCTGCAAAAGCTGGCAGCAGACCTAGGTGTAGCTATGTGTATTCACAGGGAGAGAGCAAAGGGCCAATCCATTTAAAGGCAATGCTGGAATGCAACTGGAAAACTTCACAGCATCCATCTCCCAGCTGCCTGGTCCCCAAAGAGCAAAGGCAGCAGCTTTGCCGTGCCCCGCTGACACAGCACCGACAGCAGCCCTGCACCCTCAGGAATCGAGGAGGGTGCCTTTTTCCAGCCATTCCAGATGGTCCCGTCTGCACGCAACCCACTCCAGGAAGGACTGGATGGATCTCTGCACCTGCCAAGTGCAGGTATAGCAAAGATTATCCTCTCCAACTCTCCTCAACTGTGTCTTCTTTTGCCCTTCAGCAGGAAGTTTTGGCTTCAACGGAAATACCTTTTTCTTCATGGCTTCACTATTTGTGTACAAAGAACACAGGCATGAGATTTAAGAGGTCTGGGAAACACACAGCAGAGAATCCCAAGGAGAAGGTCAAGGCGAATTATGTAGGGCCAAGAACTGGTTCCTTCCTTTTGCTATTGAACAACAAAGAAACATCCAAGTTGCTCCCAGTGGGTACATAGTCTCTCTCAGTAAGCAAAAACTGTCAAATATCTTTTTGCTGAACTTTTATCCCCTTGGAAATGTATCTGTGGTGGAAAAGGATGTGTGTCTCCAGGACTATTTTGCATGTTAAGCCTTATATAGCAGCATGCTTTGTTCCCAGGTGGCTTTACTCATGCCCACATGGTGTTTCCTATGACAAATCAGGAGGACTGTCCCTCCCTCCTTCAGACCCTTTGAATACCTGCTACATATGGGACAGAGAGGGAGCCAAGGTGAGGGAGAAGGTATGAAATGCAACCCCAGTTAACCAAGCAATTTTAACTGTCCAAGTCTTTTAACTGGTTGTGGCCTGTCCCTGCCTCTCAAGCACATGTTTCAAGGCAGAAGAAGAGGAGGTAGCTGCGGTAAGATTCATTCCCACCTTGCCTGGGAGGTGAGGTTTGAGCAAACAGCGGCAGGAATCAAGAAAGGGACAAATGGGCCGTGTTTGCCCCAATTGCATCCGTGTCCTGTCTCCTGCCCTGCCACCCCCAGCACACCGTAGTGCTAGGGTGGGTGAGGAGGAGCATCTACCAAGAAGCTGTTCCCAGACACGTTCCCTTCTTCCGCTGGATGCCCCATCTCCAGCTGCCGCCCTTCCTGCCGAGGACAGCAAAGGCCAACAGCAGCCACAGCTCTGCATTTCCTCCTCCCAAGGACCAGCTTTCAAATAGGATGTGCAAAACAAGCCCTCCCTCTCCAGCTCCACTTGAAAAAAAAAAGAACACTCAGACATAGTCACTGCTGGACACATGTTTTCCTGGATCTCTTCTCAGACTTCAAAGGCCGCTCGCTCTTGGACCCAAAGGACACGATCCTGATAGTCCAGTGAGTACACAGATACCTCAGAGCTCATCTGCCAGGAGCAGGAAGCCCAAGTGCCCCGTCCCCCAAGGATGTCCTTCTGTGCAAAAGCTGTCACGCAAATGACTGACGCATGCAGGATCCTGCCTGTTTGTGGTCTCCCTGTGCAGAGTCCCACCCTAGACAGAGCCTTAAAGAGATCACGTCTGTTTGTGGTGGGAAATGGTAAAAGCCAGAACTTCCACTCTTTGACTCCCATGGCATTTAGATTCTTTTAGTAACCTGGAAAAGTGCTGCCTCCTACTTGGAAAGATACTGAAAGAGGCTCTGCCCTGCGGGGCTGATGGGATGGATGTCCTCTCCTGCCATTCTTTCAAAATCCATGTCGAGATTACACCTTCCCTCCCCACCCAACAGTCTTAACTGCCAGGAGGCCCTGAGGGCTACAGAAGTACTTCCAGATGTCTGCCACATGTGTGGGCTGAGTCCTGGCCTCAGCTGCAAGCCACGGGGTGATGTGCATCACCAGAAGAAGCTCCACAGCTCAAGGTTCACACCTGGAGTGGTATCTCAGAAGAGCCAGTTGTGACACCGCTGCTGAGCAGCCCACGTCCCTCCTGCTCCCTTCTCTGAGACACTGGGACAGAGCTCTCCCAGCAGCAGGAGCCAAAAGAAGAGAGGTTTCCCAGAATGACGGAGGAGGGGACATTTTGCCAGTAGCTCGGTACCACATGCTCCAGCGAAGTTCTGAAACACACAGGTAACAGCCTGCAAAGGTGTCTCACCGCACATCTGCACACCCAAAGGGACCTCTCCGAGGAAGGGATGCAGTTTGTGCATGGAGTGGCTGTCCCACGCTGTCACCCTCTTCAGGGAAGCTGCCGCTGTGATGTCCAGAGGATGGAGAAAGTCTCACGGGAGCTGTTTGAGGCTGACAGGTCAGTGCTCTCCCACCATCCTGCCTGGTGGCTCATGTTTGCATTGAACTCATCAAACTCTGTCTCCATAGTCTGGGTCAAAGCCCCACCAGCATCCAATCTGGGGTGGACACAGGGAAGTGCAGCCAAGGTTTGGGATGGTAGTTTACAATATGAGTATTAATACCTGTTTTGCCACGAAGTCCCAGGTGACTTTGGGCAAGAAAGTGAGAACACAGCCCTCTTCTCAAGCACACACCTGAAGCCTGACCTCAGACATCTTTCAAACACATCTGCTCCCTTGGCCTGGGCTGGCAGGGCCAAGAAGCAGGATGTGTTTTTAGGACTGCCGTGACTGTCTCCTGAGTCCACTGGGCAGGAGGGGCTTCTTCCAAATGCTAGACAGAGGCCCAGACAGAGGCTGCTCTTGTCTCATCCCACCTTAGCCAGAGGGCTGAAGGTCTTTCCCTCCAGGAGTTAACAGTATACCATGTTTCTGGCTAATATGTAAACCTGATGTTTCACACAAGGTTTGTGAAAAGCCACGCAGGGCATTTTATGGGCAACATCAAAGTGCGTAACCCAGTCCTTACACAGCCCTTTCATGCTTGCTTTGGGAGTTTCAGAAACATTTTTTTTGCAACGCATACTTGGCCCCAGTTATGGGAAGAAAGAAGGAGGAGGTGGAGGTTGTGACCCTGCACATACTGTGTTTATGAAAATACTCCTCCACCAAAACAGCGCTGGCGCTGCAACATTGTCCTTGAGACATTCAGTAGAAGGCTTGTGTGCTGTCTCCCACTCCTCCCTCCCTCCCTCCCAGCAAAATCCACCCTCAGCAGCCAGGATTTCTAGGAGAGGCTCCACAGCAGAACAGTTTCTTCCTTGAGCACCACCCCTAAGCAAAAGCTTGGGAAGAGCTGAGCTCCTGGTTGGAAGTGCTGCAAGTGCAAGCTGCTCTGTGCAGCTCGCAGGAATGGCCCTGCCTGTTTTCATTTCAAACCAAAGCAAGCCAGTGGGTGCTGGCTCTGAATTTCTGTGCCTTTCACATCCATTTAATCATTTCCTTTTCTCACTTTTGGCGCTCTTCCTCTGCCCAACCCTCCCCTGGACAAGCTCAACCCTTTTGTCCCCTGTCACGGCATCCCAAACTCCAAGCTGCGGGCAAAGTGTGCAAAGCCGGGCAGTGGAGTTCCAGCACAGCTGGAGAGAGACCGAGTGGCTGAGTTCGAGTTCCTCTGCGTTTCTGGGGCTGGGCTGAAGTCCTACTCCCAAGTTTAGGCAGCATCACCCGCCGGGGACGCTCAGCTCCATTTAAGGCGGTTTTGAAACCCTCTTGGTTTTCCAAACACGCATCCCCAGGGGACAAATCACTACGGGGAGCGCTTGGCACCCGCTTTTCCACCGTGAAGTCGGTCGGAGCAGCCGGACGCCTCCCTTTCCCTCCCGCTCCAGCGCCCGCCGCCCGTCCCGCTCCCTCCCCGGCCGCCGCCGCCTTCTCCCCGCGTATCCTCCGCCGCCTTCTCCCCGCGTATCCCCCGCCGCCT
>JAHREE010000245.1:21329108-21342382 GCA_033628505.1 Tringa tobata
TTTTTTTTATATGGGCAAGGCACTATAGAAGCGATAAAATGGGGTGAAATGACCCTATGGATGGACACATCTGTCAAACCCAGTTCTAGCTATGAAACCTGATCTAATGGGAGATGTCCCTGCCCATGGCACGGGGACTGGAAATAGATGATCTTTAAGGTCCCTTCCAAGCTAAACCGTTCTATGATTCTATGATGAAAACCATTTTGCACAGTTCACCTCTTTCCTCTGTCTCCTGCCAGCTGCCAGCCATCTCCCTCATGGGCCCCTGGATTCCTTTGGGTCAGATTATCACAAGCCCTGATCCCTGTTGGGCAGAGAGCTGTAGCTCACCAGAGCAAGCCTTTCTGACATGAAGTCATTGTCAGCAGTCCATTTGGCAGGAAGAAAAATGTAGCTCCAAAAGGAAGAAAGGGGTCAACGTGTTTCCTTTCCTCCTCTCAAATCTCTTCATTTCTGTGGCAAAGAGGAGGTGAGTGCCCTTGCCTCTGGAGCAGCTTTTCCTCCCAAGGAGGAGGCTTTGGTTCGTACTTTGGTGCAGAAGGACCTCTAGTGTTCCTTTGTAGCTCGTGCTTTGGCCTCACAGCTCTAGCTTGGTATTTCTTCATTTAAAGACTTTCCTATGCACTGTGGAAGGAGATAAGGTCCCCGTAGCGTGTGTAGGGAAGTGGCTGAGAAAGACAGGCTGGGTTGCTCCTCCCCGGGGAGAAGTCAATTACTCTATGCCCTCTTGCTTTGCTTCCACGGCTCCCCGACAGCCTTTTTTCTTCACCTCAGGGGCCTCCGTGTGTCTTTTTGTGCACCACAGGCTGTTCCATTGAAATATAATAAATGCTTCCGGTGTCTCAGTAGGAAATTTTCTACTGTGTTTCAGTGAATACCAGTATAAACTTGTAGACTCATGTTGTGCTTCTTGGGACTCTTGTAGAATGCCCCACCAAAACCTGTGCTTAGTATTCAGCAGCATAAAGTTTTCTTAAGCAGATTGAATTTAATTCTTCAGTGGAAGCTATTAGGAATAGAATGGAAATGTTCTTATGTGTTTCAATCCATTTCATCGTTCGTATGGATATGCCTTATTTTATCAATTGTGGATGCCCCATCCCTGGAAGTGTTCAAGGCCAGGCTGGCTGGGACTTTGAGCAACCTGGTCTAGTGGGAGGTGTCCATGCCCACGGCAGGGGGTTGGAACTCGATGATCTTTAAGATCCCTTCCAACTCTAACCATTCTATGATTCTGTCATCAGGATGGTCCTGCATGCATTTAAGCATTGGAATGGGCTGCCCAGGGAGGTGGTTGAGGCACCATCCCTGGAGGTGTTCAAAAGACAGGTTGACATGGTGCTGGGGGACATGGTTTAGTGATGGTTTTTTTGGTCAGAGTTAGGTTGATGGTTGGACTGGATGATCTTGAAGGTGCCTTCCAACCTAGATGATTCTATGAATCACTCCAGTGAGAAGGTGCGTGAGGTGGGGCTGGCTGGGTGGCCTTTCTTGGCGGGGAGAAGCTTCCAGGGTCTTTGAAGGCAGGGGAGGATTTAGCAGAGGGTAGGAGGGATTAATGTGAGACTGGAAGCTGACAGCTTTTAGATGTTGACATGTTCCTAAACCGGGCTGCTGGTTGAAGTCAGTTGCTGCTTGACTTCACCCAGCCAAGTAGCCCCTCTGAATTTGCGTGGACTGTTTCTCGGGGACAGGGAGCAGCACAGTATGTCTCTGAGCTTATAGGAAGCTATAAAGGGTGGACATGGCGGGTCACTCTCCGAGGTGAATAATGAAGTCATTACGGGTGCCTTTTCCACGTGGAAAACCCCGACATCCTTCTACCTGCTCTCTGGAGCCGGCAGTTCCCCAAAGCCCGGCAGCTCCTCGGCTCCCAGCCTGTGCCAGCTCCGGACCTTCCGACGGCGGGGATCCCGGGAACCGGCCGCGCCCGCTCCCTCCTCCCCCCCCTGCCGCCGCATCCACCGAGTTTCAGTTTCCATTACTCCGCCGGGGCGGGGTGTTCCCGCCGCTGTCCCCGCCGCTGTCCCCGTCCCTGCCTCCCAGCTGCGGGGCGGCCGGCGAGCGGTGATGGCGGCGGGACGGCGGCGGCGGCGGCGGGGCGGGCGGCGGAGCCGGAGGAGCGACACCCGGCAGCGGGGCACGGCAGGTACCCACCGGAGAGAGCGGGGGCGTCGGGGGCAGGCAGAGCCCTGCCGGGGCTGGGAGGGTCGAGCGGGGACCCGTGGAGATGACAGCGCTAAAATTGCAGTAATCTGCCGTGCTGCCCGTCAGGGAGAGGTGCTTAATTATGTCCCAGTGCGAGCAATCAGGGGAGGCTGGAAGGAGGGGGACCATGCTGGGGAAGAGACATGGATGCTCCTCTCTGGTTACGTGTTGTGGTTAAGCTGGGGAGGTGTGAGAAGGGTGGGCGGTGAGTCTGCCAACAGAGCAGAGGTGTTAGGTAGATCAGGGAAGGCTGTGCTGATCACCACCTTTCACGTTCGGGCACCCTTGTCTCTCGGACACTTGTGCTGCAGTCGGGCCACCCGGGAGCAACTGCATAGATCTGGTGCCTGGGGGTCAAGAAAGCACCTGCAGCCCTTCAGCTGCAGGCAAGAAGGGACTTCCTTCTGCTGTAGGCAGTGTGAATTCAGTGTGTGAATTTTCCACCATTGCTTCTCCAGTGCCTTTTAAGACATCTGACTTCAAGGCATCCCGTGCTCGAGGCTGTGACAAATCTGGGGTGGTCAGATACCTCATGAGGTACCTTATGTCCCCCGGGCACTCTCCACAGCAGTGCATAAGTAATAGACTGAGCTTCTGCTGACATTTCACTGATAGCCTTGGCAACTGGTGGCACAGCAGCCTAAGAGATGCAGAAATGCCTTCTCGTGATAGCCAGGAGAGTTGTCTGGCATGAAACCAAGCAGTAGGTAGGACACTGAAACCCCAAGGGGCCTGAGAAAATAAGACAGGCATGCTTGTCTCACTTCTTCCTGAGGAGCAGAAGCTCTTGGTGAAAGCAGTAGCTCACAGAGATCTTGGGGAAGGGGCCAAGATAGTTAAGATGCCTGCTGCCTCAGTGTGACTGTCGTGCCTGTCTGGATTCATTCTGCAGAGCACAAGCAGTCACAGAGGAATGAGAAGATGCGATGTTCAAACCACGATGCAACACATACACTCATTCTCTCTGCTGATGGGAAGCTTTCTGAACACTGGACTACAGCTTTAGCCAACTTCCCTAAGATAAGGTAAGAAGCTTTCATGGGGTGGAGGTATGGATAGTAGCTGTCAGAGAAGGTGGCCCACTTTTCTTAAAGGTAACATCCAAGAGACTAATGCATGTTCCTGTTGTAGAGGGGGAACTGGAACACATTCCTTCCTAGTACCCAAAACTTTATCTTCTTTTGTTACCCAGCAAGAAGTGCACTGATTTTGAGGGTAATACCAAGATCTGAGCTGCTTGGGATGTGCACGACACAGGTTTCTCTCAAACTTAGTAAGGATCAGTAGCACATACCAGAGTAATGCAGATGACTTGCAAATCACACATGGCTTGGGAAAGCTGCAGGCGAAAGACCCAAGCACATCTGAACCTTGCCACCTTCTGATTAAGCAGTGAAGGTACCCACCATCTGAAAATGGCACAGCAGTTTGCTGTGGGATGTTCTGTTGACTGGGCCAGGCCCGAGCCTGATTCTCTTTCGGCTTCCCGTGGTGCAAACCACATTCAAATCAGTTAGCCCAGCTGCAGTAGGTTAGCATAAGAGCAGGGTGAATCAACTTACAGGTGGCCTATATTTTTTCCACATAATTCCTGCTAAACATGCTAGGACTTGATGAGCAGAGGATCTTCTTCATTTACTTTGTGTCCCGGCACAGCATCTATCTATTTTGATTTGTTTTGTTTTGGTTTTCCTTATTTTTGTAGGCTGGTGAAAGAACTAGGAAACCAAAAGATTGTTCAAATAGTGTGTGGGGACCAGCACGCCATGGCGCTCTCCAGAGGTAGCCTCCTTCAAGCACACTTCTCCTCCAAATGGGAGTCACATTATGGCAGCCTTGCTCTCAGAAGGGAGTGGCTGAACTTCTTCCAGTAGTTGGTGACACCACTAGAGAGCAATGAGCGATGGGTGGGGGATACAAAGTGCGCTGGCTCAGTGCTGCTCTTTCCTCCCAGCTCCCAGGGACCTGCAGTAGTTCCTTCCCTCTACCCCTCCTAAAGGGCGTGTTGTGGTGAGCAGACATGGCCACCCCACTCTGCAGTCACCAGACCTGATCATTCTTAAGTTGGAGCACTTCCCTGGTTGGGAACTTCTTGCAAGTATGGCTTTAGAAGTGGGAATTCCCTGCCTTTATTCTTGTTGTACCGAGTCACACAGGTAGCATGGGACTGCCTCAAAGGGGTCAGAAGCAAACAGGAAGATTTGGTTTCTGCTGATGGTTTCATCTTGTAGCTAGAGCCCTGAAAGCAGCACTGATTTTTGCTCCCACTCCCAAAGTGCAAAGACTCAAGGGAAACAGTGAGGCTGAGCTGTATTCTTCTGTTCTGTGTGTGAAGGAGGTGAGCTCTTCACCTGGGGCCAGAACACCCATGGTCAGCTTGGAGTGGGGAACCAAACCACGGTCATCCTCCAACCACAGCTGGTGAGAAGCATAAAAGGCATCCCACTTGCTCAAATTGATGCTGGAGGAGCTCACAGTGCCGCCCTGTCACTCTCCGGAGCCGTGTACTCCTGGGGAAAGAACGATTTTGGACAGCTGGGACTTGGAGACACAAAAGGTAAGGAAGGACAGCAGTAGGAAGGTGTTTCCTGGTCAGTGAACTTACTGCAGGCACAGGAGTGGCTCCTCAGGGCTGTCAAGCCCCAGTGGAGCAGCAGTGGCCAGTAAAGTCTTTTGAAGAAAGTGTATCTGGATAAGTTATCTGTTTCCTGACCAGGAAAGGCATACAGGGATGAGGGATTTAGGGGTTGTACTTCTACAGAGAACTTCTGGTCGTTTTATGTGGCCAGCTGGATGACATGGACTCTTAAAAGGTCTCAGAGGTCTCTTTCCCTCCTCCCATGCTCTCTCTAGGCAGTCTTCCATGAAGGAAATGGATTTTATACCTCTTTGCCTTCTTTAATTCTCTGTAAACACAAGCTGAGAGAAGAATTAAAATCATTCATTGTCCTCAAACCTAGAAGGCTAGAGCAGAGTTGCTTTAGCTAGACAGAACCTCAAGTCAGTGGGACCTGGGTGAGTTCACACCCTCGAGAGCCAGATATTTTGAAGCCAAGTACCTTTTGGCAAGCAGATGTAAAAGCACTGAGTTTTATTTCCTGACCAGGAAACAAACACTGAATGTAAATGAAAATACTATGAAAAAGACAGAACATTATGAAAAAGAGTATGTTGTGGTGGAGGGTAGAAAACAACTCAAAACCAAGTTGTAAATACACGAATTGCTGTAAAAGCTGAAAAGCACTAACCCCCCCCTATTTTCCAAATCTTTCTTTGTATAAGACTCCCAGTACTCTAACTTCAGCAGTGCTATCTCCTTTTCAGACAGGAGCTGCCCATCATACATCGGAGCGTTAGAGCACTGGAAGACTGTATTTATCTCGTGTGGGGCAGATCATACTGCAGCTCTCTCCAAGGTGAGTCTGAAATGGAAGCTCTGAGCATCTGAGACCTCACCCTGGGAGAAAAGATACACTGCTAAATGTCAGCACGAGGAAATTGGGGTGGCAACACCTGCTTCTATCCAAGCCTGAAGACGATTCCCAAGGGATGCCAACTAAGCTATTGGGAAAACTGGCCTTTTCTCAGATTCCATCACCTGTATGCAGGCTTTTTCAGGGAGATGGTGAATGGGAATCCTGGGGCAAAGAGGTCCAGCTCAACTCTCAGTGTTTTTGAAAACATTATCTTTTTTGTAAAATATTGGGGAATTCAGAAAATGTGAATGATAGCTAATTCACTAGGGTTTACTCGTACAAGTAAAGCTCTTAAGCAACAGGCAATTATTCTCAGGACTTAAGTTACTTTTCTCAGGAGTTAAACGATTTGGACATTGGACAATGTAAGATGAGGCTTGATGAAAGGGAACTCAACCTGTGTTTGAATCGGGGATGTTTGGAATCAAGTCCCATATAACGTATTGTGTCTTGCTGGCTCTCACTCTCAGTGGTGACCATTTGAATGCTGGTAATAGTGCAGTGATCCTGTCGTTTGCTTCTTCATCTTCAAGGAGGGGCTGGTGTGCACCTTTGGAGCAGGAGGGGCTGGCCAGCTTGGTCACAACTCCACCCAGAATGAACTCACGCCTCGCGTGGTGGCCGAGCTGCGGGGAGCAAGAGTTTCACAGATTGCCTGCGGCAGGTGGGAAAGTACCAATAACATGCCTTCTAAGGTCAAGGTCTTAGGGGAATCACCAAAGAACAGGAGGGAGGGGAGTCACCAAGATGTTCAAATCCCTGTATCCCAGTAGGTCAGCACTGTCAGAATATCGCCCACTCTTCAAGTGTAAGCCACCCTCCTGCCACAACCCCGGTGAAAGCAGAACCCTCAGCCTGTGCCAGCAGAGGGAGAGAGCTCTCCCAGAGAAGCCAGAAAGGCCTTGGTTTTTTGCTCTTTTAAGAAGTGAAGGGTGTACTGGGTTCCAAAGGGCAAAAGACTGTCAAAAGCCTGCACTGGGAAAGCCACCGAATTCCCATCCACTTTGACAAACTGGTGGGTCCTTAAAAAGAACCAAAGAGTCGTGATAATTACCCGGTTTCATTCTGCATTTCTGGGACTGGGCCAGAAAAAGTCTCCTGTCAGCTTTCCTGGGCTTTGTGTCAGGCTCAGCAGCATAGAAGTTGCCCTTTAAAAAATGGGCAAATGTGAAGCTAGCAAGGCGTAACGCTTTATTTTTGCATGTGGAACCAGGGTAAATCACAAACACTAGAGGACAGTATAGGAAATTTGAGTCCACATGTTTATTGCTGGATGTTTATGCAAGGAAGGGTCCTAAGATTTTGGTTAAAGGGATTCTTTAGCTGGACTCTCAGGACTTTTAAAGATGAGCCTCAGCTATTCACTCTGAAAATGCATCTGTAAACTTTGTTTTTATTTGATAATACCACTAGCCCAGTGGTATTAGCTTACTATGACCATTTTTCTTTTTCTGAACAGACGGCACACCCTGGTCTACGTCCCCTCCTTGGACAAAGTCTATTCGTTTGGTGCTGCTGAAAAAGGACAGCTGGGAGATCAGCCTAATCAGTTGATACCACTTCCCATCAATTCACCAGTGAATACTGGAAAACCTCCTCAGGGTAATGACCATGGCACAATGTACAATGGCACTGTCCAATCTCTATCTGTTTCTTCTAGTGAGCTGTTTGCTTTTGTGATTTCATGTTTGCACTGAGAGGCTAACATCATATCTCACGCTTGCTTGGTCAATCCCAACAGATTTTACAATGAATAATTCCATTTGCTGCTTGATTTATTATCATGGGTAATGGCCACATAGGATCAACTTTTAGACAGACAGCTACTATCTGAGGGTTCTTCTTACTGTTCCACATCTGTGCATTGAACTCTCGGAACATAATAACTGTCTCTTCAAATGTTCCCTTGAAAATCTTCTTACTCTTTCACAGAAAACAACACATCACAGAAGGTGATTGAAATTACTGCAGAAGGAAAACAAAGTATTGCCCTTTGCAAGAACAAGGTATGTGCATATTTGATCATGGCTTCTAATTTTACCATTTTTCACATTACTACCAGAAACATTTGGATTTCCCATCCTGCTTTAGGCCTCCAAGTTTATATATGCCTCTTGCAGTTCTTTCCATGCTTACCCAGAAACTAACTTGTATTGCAATTACATATCTGTTCTGTGGTTAATGCAGCTGAATCATGCTGGATGACCACTGATTTGTTCATAGTTAGGCTGAAATTTCATAATGATTGGCTTGAAAAAAGAGAATCCCGTCTGCTAGACCTGTAATTTTGTCAATATTTTCATATATTTTCATGCATTTCACACAGAATTCCTGTTTGAATGGTATTGCCACTCTGAAGGATGAAGATGTGGATGCATGGATTTCCAATTCCAGTTTGCAACGCTGGGAGAGTGTAAAAAAGTAAGTCAGAAACCTGCTGGGTGCCCTCACTTCCCTCCTCTCCCCCCCGCCTGGCCGGTACATGACTTTCTCTAAAAATTATTCTTCTTTGGAGACTATTGTAGGAAATGATGTTCAAGAATTTAGCCGAAACAGAATCTTTTACTGGCACTTCTTACTTAGTTTTTGCACAGGAAAAAGATTTGTTGATGAGCAACAGCCCTTCGATAATCCTTTTGCAGGAAGAGAGCAGACATGCTGCCGGGCTTCAGAAGCCTGTCCTCTTCTTGCACTGAGTGGCTGTTAAGCTGAGGAAGAGCTGACAAGTTAAAGCAGTGAAAGATTCAGTCTGCAGACCGAGGCCTTGTGCAAAAATCATAATTTGGAGTACCCAAACTGGAATGTTTTGTGCGCATCAGCCTTTAAAAATTAACGATCCCTTCTTTAGTTACCCATAAGTATATACTGCTGTGGGGAGCCTTACGCTTATGGCTGAGAATTATGATGATGTAGTCTTTTTCCAAATCTTAGGTGGGAAGTTATTTTCTTTGGGCTAGTCTGACTCCAGCTGCTGATTTTGAGCATTTAAAAATCTTGGCTAATTTGGATCTAAATGTTTCCCTGACGACCTTTAGTACAGTGTGGATCATATGGAAAATGGTTGTTGAGAAGGTGAAGGAGAGAGGGTTCTTTCCAGATCTCAATAGGAAGGGCCTGACAGCAAATTGCTTGATAAAATAGCTGCTTTGGTAAGAATGGAACCAGGAGTACAGGTAGTGAGAAAGTCAGGTGTCCCTTCAGACGCTGGGCACGTTTTTGTTCTTTCAGAATTAAAAACCTGAAGTTGCTCCTCATGTTGAAGGAGGATTGACTTTGGTTTGTTGTTTACTATCAGGAGTATCGGACTGATCTTTTCATCTGAGGCTTGCATCAACGGAAGCTTCCTGGAGAAAAGGTAGAGTGTGCTGATTTAGACGTAACAGAATATATTGACTGCATGTAAACTGACCAGAAAGTGTTACTTTAGGCCATGTATGTAGAGAAGATTAGTTGTATTTGAATTTGCAAGAAGCAAGTCTGTATTTCTCAAAGTCCAAGCTAAAATAAAGTTTTTTATCCCCCCAGTCCTATTGCAATGTGCTACAGACGCTCACATTCTAGCAGATTATCCCATAGTGACATTTTGCAGATGATGATAATCTCTTTAGGGAATATTACCGCTCCCAAAAGGTCAAAGGATCCATAATAGCTCCTCCCAGCACTTAAGTTGCAAATCATTTTAGGGTGAAATACAGGGAGCCTACCCTTAACAGTGCACAGCTACACAAGATTGGAAGGACAGAATATCCATCAGGTCACACCACAGTGAGAATATCTTCTTATAACAGATGAAATTATACCCACTGGGGTCACCGCTGAATTTTCCAAGTATTTTCTGATGTTAGGATGCTTCGCTATTCAGTCAGTAACAAAAAACAGCTTCTCACATCATTTGGTGTTTCCTTTTACCTTTGCGATAGAGACAAACACTTCGAAACTTCCAAAGAATTTTCGGGTATAGACTTGTCAGAAGTGCAACGTTTTTATAAGAAGATCAGCAGGAAGCCAACCGTCTTCGAGGAGGTAAGGATTCGAAGTAAGGATTCCCACTACGCAGATACTGAGGAGCTCTGGGTTTGTGCATGAAACTTGGGAATTTCATGCCAACCTAATTCATAGATGATTGTGGCAAAACATAATTGCACTTTTAACCCTTGTCTCTTTTTGTTGTTGCTTTTTTTTTTTTTCCCCCCTCTGAAGGTGCAAAACAGGATTGAGACGTTAATACCATCATTGTCTTCCTCTCCCATCTCACCTGAAAATTTCAGAGTCTACCTGATCTTGCCTTTCCTTCTGCAAGGAGAGGATGGCGGCTCTTTCCGTTGTCTCGGGCTGCTAGCAGAAGCCATCATGAAGCTCCGGAGAGAGGACCTGCAAACTCTTGGTAGGGTTTCATGATGACACAACTGACGCATTTAATCGGCTGCGGAGCAAGAGTTAGTATTGCTGATGTAATTTGTTACGGAGTTCAGCCTGAAAGAAAAGCTTTCGGTAGAAGTAGAAACATGGGGACTATGCAGAAAGATACAAGAAAAAAAATAAATTCTGAGTCCGAGGTTTACTAGTTTTTGTAGTGCAAAATTAAGCATTTTTTGGTTTAGTTTATTTGATAAAAAGAGAAAATGCAG
The DNA here is from genome assembly GCA_033628505.1 of Tringa tobata. NCBI lineage: Eukaryota > Metazoa > Chordata > Aves > Charadriiformes > Scolopacidae > Tringa > Tringa tobata. Next base: position 21,339,424 of record JAHREE010000245.1, read on the forward strand.
CTTCGTTTATTAGCAGTTACCTGTGACGGATACTTCACTAGCTGTTTCCTTTGCAGAATGCCTGTGGTCAAATCTAGAAACATCCTTTTTTGAGAAGCTGGTCGTTCTGTATCAGAAGGTTTCCCAGAAAAACCTGTGTCAATTCATCACCAAAGTCACAGGGCACCAAAGAAACATTTTGGCCCTGCACCCCCATGAAACTGTGACTCTCCAAGTACTGCAGACTCTTTACCAGGTGAGAAAGTGTTTGGATGGTGACTAGACAGGACGTATCAGTTCGAGTTAGAGTATTTTAATCCTTTTTATGTGTTGAATTCTCTGGTTTTCCTTCTTACAAGGGAACACGGGGCCTTGTCATTTGACATTGCTTCAGGAATCTCATTGGCTCTACACCAGCACAGCTTTGAAGGAATCCTGTTGTGCCTGGCTGACCCTCTATAGCAAATGAAAAGCTGAAGCATGTTCTAGCCCCTGGCAGGGGGAGGGATGCGCTCAGGGGCGCGAGGAATGCAGGCATCGATGCGTACAGAGCTATGGATGTGGTGTCTGTTACGTAGCACTGCCATTCCCCTTTCTGCTGGCGAGATCCCTCACCCCAGGAGCTGCTCACAGTGTTTAGAAGACGACCCCTCTGCTTGGCACGTGGTGGCTGCCGCAGTAACCCTGCGTGACGCTTTGAGAGCCTGTTACCAGATAAATGTTCTGGGACAACAGAATTAGAGCTGCAGACGCACAAGGGGAAGAAAGGGGGCAATAACTGTATTCTTCTTGACAACCATCCTTTCTCCCCCTGAGATGTTCAAGGTTTAGGAAAGTCAAGAGCTCAAGTCTGCACCTAGTATGAATCAGAGAAAGCTGTTAAATTATGTTCAGAATTGAATATCCTTTTGGCTGAGAATACAGGTTTGGGCCTCAAAGTTTAGGCTCTTGAATCTGTATTTATCCAGATAAATAAACTCAAAAGTGGAGCAGGCCTACTCCTCTGTAAGTGGTTACGGCGTTTGGAGCTTTACATGTCCACCATCTCCCCAAAAATCGTATCTTTGCCAGGCGACAAGTACGAACACGAATAGGGAACTTCATATTCTCCTGCAACATGAGAGACACTCAAAGTGAAACATACCTTTCCCGATAGAGTCCTGTTAAGGGGTCTTCACTGTAAAGGAAAATTGCTTTCCTGCTAGTTTATACCTGGCTTTCTGAGACTTCTCACTGTTGGGTGCTGTGCTACTTGTAGCGTTTCTATCCCTCCACTTCTGTGCAGGGCCTCCAAGCTCTTTCTGCACAGCCCTGCTACTCCTCTGTCCTGTCCTGCCACGCAGACGCGTAGCTCACTGGGTCTGATGACACCCCTTTTCATATGGCGTGTATCAATGCAGGTGAACTCCAGGACTGGTTTCAGAGTACAAGAAAACAAGTTCCATGTGACTCAAGTGAAACAGATTATCTCGTGGTATGAGTTCTTTACTCCGGAACACGTAAGTATAAAACGTTACCAGCAATGCAAAACACTTTTTTCCCTGTTTTATTTAAATGAGTCGATATATATGGAAATCAACTCTAGACTCTTGCCCAGTACATCTCAAAGACCGCATTTTCCCTAGTCCTCCAGCTGTTCTAAATTATGCAAGCTATTTACCATCCCAGCTGTATTTTAACAGCTACAATAGTGACTTTCCCGAGATGACCCCTGGTTCTTGGGCTCAGAGCTGTCCTCCAGCATCTTAGGCAGCTCTCTTTGCTTTGAACCGGTGACCGGCGTGAAACAGCCATGAGGGATGGTCGCTGTGCTTCTCGTTACTCTGGATTTTGTTATGTTTAATTAACAGAAATACTGTGAGGTCTCTTTAAACTTTTATGTAGAAATCCTATTGAGCATTTCAATTTACTTACATATAAAAACAAAGCTGTGGTAATAAAAAATAATCTGGGAAATAGTCCATTTCTGGATGACATGAGGGAATGAAAATTAGCTACCAAATGCAATTGGTGTCACAGCAAACAGCGTGAAATGGGAACGTGGATAGTAGGGGCTTCCTTAGGCAAAAAATACATTTTTCTGGCAACCTGGCTGGAACTCTCAGGGAAACTGCCTAATTCTTTCATAACCTTTCACTTGCTAATGTACCAATTTTGTACCAATTAACTAGAGCGGAGGAGGAGGTTTGAGAAACAGTATAGAATCAAAAGCCAAATAGGATATTACCTGAAGCTGCTGCCTTATCATACTGGAGGTGTAACACTTTGAATTAGATTATTTTGTATACCAGTTTCTACTTGTGGTGTTGCAGATGGCACACCCAACGTTTTTTAACAACAGTTAAAAACAGGGTACCATACCATGGGCATCCAGGGCATTTTTACCATGTGTTTTAATTTAGCTGAATTATGGATGATGCTATTAAAATCACTCTCTCCCTATTCTGTTCTTGGGGGACTGTAACACCAGTGTCTGCCTGCACAGACAGTTCAGACGCCTGTCAGGGTTTCCCGCTCACAGAAGTGTTTAGAAGCTGCTTTTAAAACGTGTGCCTCTGCTGGTGTAGTGTTCATGTACAGCACGAGGGCATGTTTCAGAGACACACAGAGTTTGCCAGCGTACAGGCTGGCAGCTCTATCTGCACATGTATCCCCAAACTCTGATTTTGCAAGAGAAAATCACCGCGTCTTTTTTCTTTCTTGTCACTTCAGTTATTTCAGCTGGCCATATGGAAGCTGACCAGATATCCGTGCATCTTTGACATGCAAGCCAAGACCATGATTTTTTCTACAGAATGCAAAGCCCTGTCCAGCCCTGTCCATGATGTAAGTGTGGCCTTTTTTTTTTTTTTTTTTTTTTTTTTTTTTAAACAATTTAGAAGAGAGAAACACACTGCTAACACACTGCTACTTCACTCTTCAGGTATTCTTCCCTCTTCAGGTACCCTTAGCACTGATGGGCCACCAACAGTGGGTTTTC